>NW_019167826.1:33351304-33443083 GCF_002303985.1 Durio zibethinus | reverse complement strand
CCCATGCGTGTTGTCGATCCTGTTGTCGCAACCTCGGTATCCATGTATGATCTTAGACAGGAGAATGAACTTCGTATGCCTAAAGTCAACCCATGAAATGAACGTGTGAGCACTGAGCCGTTGCCGCGAGAGGCATAATAACGCAAGTCGAAGTATCCGGCCGATCCCGCTACGTGATGCCGATCCTACTGTCAACAACCCTTCGGTCCAGTCTGATCTTAGACTGGGATTTGAAACTCCATATGCTTAGACTGGGGATGAACTTCCGTATGCCTAAGTCACCTCACGGAAACGAGGCGTGTGGACGCTACAGCCCACCAAAGAGGCAGGATGCGCAAGTCGGGATTTCGAACCGGGTGGTAGGTGGGTTCAAGCACATCTTCATATTTCTGCCATGCCAATGCATTTTTAATGGCTTGTAAATTCATACAATGGTCCCCTAAGCCTTCATGTGAAGTTCGTGGCAAGACGACCCGTTTTCTATTTTTCATGATTTTTAAAACTTTTATCGGTTCGGGATTTTTTAAAAATTTTTTAGAAAAGAGTTTTGTCCCCAAATTTGCTAGAGGTGATCCTTGTATTTTTTTTGGTATGCACAAACAAAATTCAGCTAAAAACTCGAAGTGGAGAAGATTTTGTGACCGTTTGGAACAAAGTGTCCCACCATTTCAGACACTTTAATGGCTACTGGCAGCAAACCTATAAAATCTCAAATGCTCTTTCAGGGGGTGTGAATTCTTGAGGTTTGATGAGGGATAGGGGGCCAATATAAGGGCAAGTACCAGAACCCAACCCACATCATGTGCGCACACCCCCCGACCCCCCAATCGCCGGAACCCCCAATGCCGCCGGTTAGGCTCTCTGACGATGCTCCGACGATGGGGCCCTGAGTGAAAAAAATGTGGCACCAGCACATGCCGGAGCCCAGCATGTGCACCGTGGCTTAAACTCTTAGACTGGGAATGAACTCGGTATGCTTAGACATGGAATGCACTCCGTATGCCTAAGCCAACCCACGAAACAAACGTGTGGGTGCTCAACCGATCGGAGAGGCAGAATGCGCAAGCCGGGGATTAACCCGGTCCCTCTCTACGTGCTGCAGGTCCCGTTGCTACAACCCTCGATCTGACTGGGGCTTAGACATGGAATGAACTCCCTATGCCTAAGCCAACCCATGAAATGGGCATGCGAGCACTCAGCCGACCGGAGAGGCAGAATGCGCAAGCCGGGGATCAGCTCGATCCCCGTACGTGCTGTCGATCATGCTACCGCAACCCTCGATCTGGTTCAATCTTAGACTAGGAATGAACTCTGTATGCTTAGACATGGAATGAACTCTGTATGCCTAAGCCAACCCACGAAACGAGCGTGAGGGTGCTCAGCCGATCGAAAGGCAGAATGCGCAAGCCGGGGACCGACCCGATCCCCTCTGCGTGCTATCGATCTTGCTGCCGCAACACTCGATCCGGTCCAATCTTGGACTGCGAATGAACTCTGTATGCCTAAGTCAACCTATGAAACAAGCATTCATACGCTGAGCCGATCGGAGAGGCATAATGCACAAGTCGGGGATCAGCCCAGTCCCCTTTTATGTGCTACCAGTCCCGCTGCCACAACCCTAAGTCTGACTGGGGCTTAGACATGGAATGAACTCCCCATGCCTAAAGCAACCATGAAACGGACGTACGGGTCTCAGTCGGCCAGAAAGGCAGAATACGTAAGCCGAGGATCGGCTCGATCCCCCCTGCATGCTACCGATCCTACTACCGCAACCCTCAGTCCGGTCCAATCTTAGACTGTGAATGAACTTCGTATGCTTAGATTGGGGATGAACTTCGTATGCCTAAGTCAACCTATGAAATGAGCGTGCGGGTGCTCAGCCAGTCGAAGAGACATAATGCACAAGCCGAGATCAGCTCGATCACCCTCTGTGACTGTCGATCTCACTGCGATCCTCTACCACAACCCTCAGTCCGACTGGGGCTTAGACATGGAATAAACTCCATATGCCTAAGCCAACCCATGAAATGAGCGTGTGGGCACTCAACCGACCGGAGAGGCAGAATGCACAAGCTAGGGATTGGCCCGATTCCCCCCTGCGTGCTGCCGATCCTACTGTTGGTCCTACTACCACAACCCTCGGTATGATCCAAACTTAAACTGGGAATGAACTCTATATGCTTAGACATGGAATGAACTCCGTATGCCTAAGCCAACCCACGAAACGAGCGTATGGGCGTTGAGGCAGATGCGCAGGCCAGGGACCGACTCAGTCCCCCTTTGCGTGTTGTCAATCCTACTGTCGCAACCCTACGTACAGCCCAATCTTAGACTAGGAATGAACTCTGTATGCCTAAGTCAACCCACGAAACGAGCGTGCGGGCGCTGAGCCACCCAAGAGGCGTAATGCACAAGTCGGGGATCAGCCCGATCCCACTTTGCGTGCTATCGTTCCCATTACCACAACCCTCGGTCTGGCTGGGGCTTAGACATGGAATGAACTCCCTATGCCTAAGCCAACCCAGAAACGGATGTTGCGGGTGTTCAGCCACTGAAGAGGTAGATGCGTAAAGCCAGAGATTCGGCCCGATCCCCCCGCGTGCTATCGATCCTTGCTGTTACAACCCTCGCGTCCGGTCTGATCTTAGACCTGGGAAATGAACTCCATATGCTTAGACTGGGGATTGAACTTCCGTATGCCTAAGTCAACCACGGAGACGAGCGTCACGGGCGCTCAACCGGCCGGATAGGCCGACCGGAGAGGCATAATGCGCAAGCTGGGGATCGACCTGGTCCTGCCTACGTACTGCCCGATCCTAACTGTCGTAACCCCTCAGTCCGGGTTTGACTTAAACTGAGAATGAACGTCCGTATGCTTAGATTAGAGATGAACTCATATGCCTAAGTCAACCACAAAAATGAGCGTGTGGGTGCTCAACCGATCGAAGAAACCAGTTGGAGAGGCAGAATGCGCAAGCTGGGGATCGGCCCGATCCCCCCTACGTGCTGTCGATCCTACTGTTGGTCTTGCTACTACAACCCTCGATCCGGTCTGATCTTAGACTGGGAATGAACTTCGTATGCTTAGACATGGAATAAACTTCGCATGCCTAAGCCAACCCACGAAACGAGTGTACGGGCGATCAGTCGACCGGAGAGGCAGAATACGTAAGTCAGGGACCGGCCTGGTCCTCTCTGCGTGCTGTCGATCCTGCTGTCACAACCCTCGGTCCGGTCCGATCTTAGACTGGGAATGAACTCTGTATGCTTAAGTCAACCAATGAAACGAGCGTTCGGGCGCTGAGCTGACTGGAGAGGTAAAATGCACAAGCCGGGGATCGACCCGATCCCTCTCTACATGCTGTTGGTCCTGCTGTCACAACCCTCGGTCTGATTGGGCCTTAGACATGGAATGAACTCCCTATGCCTAAGCCAACCCACGAAACGGGCGTGCAGGCACTCAGCCAGTCGGAGAGGTAGAATGCACAAGCCGGGGATCGACCCGATCCCCCCTGCGTGCTATCGATCCTGTTGCCGTAACCCTCGGTCTGGTCTGATCTTAGACTGGGAATAAACTTCGTATGCTTAGACTGGGGATGAACGCTGTATGCCTAAGTCAACTCACGAAATGAGGGTACGGGCACTCAGCCGGTCGGAGAGGCCAGTCGGAGAGGCATAATGCGCAAGTCGGGGATCAGCCCTGTCCCCCTCTACGTGCTGTCGATCCCGCTGCCGGTCCTGCTGCCACAACCCTCGGTTCGGCTGGGGCTTAGACATGGAATGAAGTTCGTATGCCTAAGCCAACCCATGAAATGAGCGAGCGGGCGCTCAGATCCGACTGGAGAGGCAGAATGCGCAAGCCAAGAATCGGCTCGATACCTCCTGCATGCTGTCAATCTACTGGTGGTCCTGCTACCGCAACCCTCGATCTGGTTCGATCTTAGACTGGGTGTGAACTCCATATGCTTAGACATGGAATAAACTCTGTATGCCTAAGCCAACCCACGAAACGAGCGTGCGGGCAGTTAGCCGATCAGAGAGGCAGAATACGTAAGCAAGGGATCGGCCCGATCCCCCTACGTGCTGTTGATCCTGCTGCCACAACCTTCGGTCTGATTCAGTCTTAGATTGGGAATGAATTTTGTATGCCTAAGTCAACCCATGAAATGAGCGTGTGGGTGCTGATCCGGCCAGAGAGGCATAATGCGCAGGCCAGAGATCGGCCTGATCCCCCTCTGTGTGCCGCCGGTCCCGCTGCCACAACCCTCAATCCGGCTGGGGCTTAGACATGGAATGAACTCCCTATGCCTAAGCCAACCCACAAAAAGGTCATGCGGGTGCTCAACCGACCGGAGAGGCAGAATACATAAGCCAGGGATCGGCCCGGTCCTCATTGCGTGCTGTCGATCCTACTACTGCAACCCTCGGTTCGGTCTGATCTTAGACTGGGAATGAGCTTCGCATGCTTAGACTAGGGATGAACTCCGTATGCCTAAGTCAACCCATGAAACGAGCGTGCAGACGCTCAGCCCACCAGAGAGGCAGGATACGCAAGTCGGGGATCGAACGGGTGGTAGGTGGGTTCAAGCCGTTTTCTATTTTTCATAATTTTTCAAACTTTTTGTGGCTCGAGATTTTTTAAAATTTTTTAGAAAGCGTTTTGTCCCTAAATTTGGTAGAGGTGATCCTTGTATTTTTTTTGGCATGCACAAAAAAATTCAGCTAAAAACTTGAACTGGAGAAGATTTTGTGACCATTTGAAAAAAGTGTCCCCATTTCAGACAGTTTAATGGCTACTGGCAGCAAACCTATAAAATCTCAAATGCTCTTTAAGAGGGTGTGAGTTCTCGAGGTTTGATGAGGGATAGGGGGCCAATATAAGGGCCAAGTACTAGCACCCATCGCACATCATGTGCGCACACCCCCCGACCCCAAAAATCATCGGAACCCCCAATGCCACCGGTTAGGCTCTCCAACGATGCTTCGACGATGGTGCCCCGGGCGAAAAAAATGCGGCACCAGCACATGCCCAACCCAGCATGTGCACCGTGGCTCAAAATCTTAGACTAGGAATGAACTCCGTATGCCTAAGCCAACCCACGAAACAAGCGTACGGGCGTTCAACCGGTCGAAGACGTAGAATGCGCAAGCCGGGGATCGACCTGGTCCCCGCCTGCGTTCTGTCGATCCTGCTGTCGCAACCCCCGGTCTGGTCTGATCTTAGACTGGGAATGAACTCTGTATGCATAAGTCAATCCATGAAACGAGCGTGTGGGCCGACCAGAGAGGCATAATGCGCAAGCCGGGGATCGACCCGATCCCCCTCTGCGTGCTGCCGGTCCCACTACCACAACCCTCGGTCTGACTGGGGCTTAGACATTAAATGCACTCCCTATGCCCAAGCCAACCCATGAGACGGGCGTGCGGGCGCTCAGCCAGTCGGAAAGGCAGAATGCACAAGCTGAGGATCGGCCCGATCCTTCTTGTGTGCTGTCGATCCTGCTGCCGTAACCCTCGGTCCGATCCGATCTTAGACTGGGAATGAACTCCTTATGCTTAGACTAGGGATGAACTCCGTATGCCTAAGTCAACTCATGAAACGAGCGTGCGGGCACTCAGCTGACCAGAGAGGTAGAATGCGCAAGCCGGGGATCGAACGGGTGGTAGGTGGGTTCAAGAACATCTTCTTATTTTTGCCATGCTAATGCCATTTTTATGGCTTGTAAATTCATACAATGGTCCCCTAAGCCTTCATGTGAAGTTTCATGGCAAGACGACCCATTTTCTATTTTTCATGATTTTTTAAACTTTTTATGGTTCGGGATTTTTTAAAATTTTTTTAAAAAGAGTTTTGTCCCTAAATTTGGTAGAGGTGATCCTTGTATTTTTATTGGCATTCATAAAAAAATTCAGCTAAAAACTCGAAGTGGAGAAAATTTTGTGACCACTTGAAAAAAGTGTCCCCATTTAAGATTGGGAATGAACTCCGTATGCTTAGAGATGGAATGAACTACGTATGCCTAAGCCAACCCATGAAATGAGCATCCGGGTGCTAAGCCGATCAGATAGGCAAATGCACAAGTCAGGGATTGACCCGGTCCCCCTTGCATGCTACCGATCCTGCTGTTGCAACCCTCGATCCGGTCTGATCTTAGACTGGGAATGAACTCCGTTTGCTTAGACTGGGGATGAACTCCGTATGCCTAAGTCAACCCATGAAACGAGCATGTGAGCACTCAGCCAACCAAAAAGGGTGGTCGAAGAGGTATAATACGTAAGTCAGGGATCAGCCCGGTCCCCCTCTGCATGCTGTAGATCCTGCTGCCAGTCCTACCCTAGGTCCGATTGGGGCTTAGACATGGAATGAACTCCGTATGCCTAAGCCAACCTACAAAATGAGCGTGCGACTGCTCAACCGGTCGGAGAGGCAGAATGTGCAAGTTGACATCGGCTCGGTCCCCCCTGCGTGCTATCGATCCTACTACTGGTCCTACTGTCACAACCCTTGATCCGATCTGATCTTAGACTGTGAATGAACTCCGTATGCTTAGACATGGAATGAACTCCGTATGCATAAGCAAAACCACAAAACGAGCGTGCGGGTGCTCAGCCGACTGGAGAGGCAAAATGTGCAAGTCGAGGATCGGCTCGGTCCCCCCTACATTCTGTCGATCCTGCTACCGCAACCCTTGGTCCGATTTGATCTTAGACTGGGAATGAACTCTGTATGCCTAAGCCAAACCACGAAATGAGCGTGCGAGTGCTGAGCCAGTCGGAGAGGCATAATGCGCAAGCCGAGGATCGACCCGATCCCCCTATGCATACTGCCAGTCTCGCTGCCACAGCCCTCAGTCCGGCTAGGGCTTAGACATGCAATGAACTCCCTATGTCTAAGCCAACCCACGAAATGGGCCTACGGGCACTCAGTCGACCGAAGAGGTAGAATGTGTAAGCCGAGGATCGGCCTGATCCCTCCTACGTGCTGCCAATCCTGCTGTTGCACCCCTCGATCCGGTCTGATCTTAGACTGGGAATGAACTCTGTATCCTTAGACTGGGGATGAACTCCTTATGCCTAAGTCAACCCATGAAACGAGCGTGCAGGCGCTCAGCCGACCAGAGAGGCAGGATGCGCAAGTCGGGGATTGAACGGGAGGTAGGTGGGTTCAAGCACATCTTCATATTTCTTCCATGCCAATGCCATTTTTATGGCTTGTAAATTCATACAATGGTTCCCTAAGCCTTCATGTGCAGTTTCGTGGCAAGACGACCCGTTTTCTATTTTTCACAATTTTTGAAACTTTTTACGGTTCAGGTTTTTGTAAAATTTTTTTAGAAAGAGTTTTGCCCCCAAATTTGGTAGAGATGATCCTTGTATTTTTGTTGGCATGCACAAAAAAATTCAGCTAAAAACTCAAAGTGGAGAAGATTTTGTGACCGTTTGAAAAAAGTGTCCCCATATCAGACACTTTAATGGCTACTTGCAGCAAACCTATAAAATCTCAAATGCTCTTTAAGGGGATGTGAGTTCTCGAGTTTTGATGATGGATAGGGGGCCAATATAAGGGCCAAGTACCAGCACCCATCGCACATCATGTGTGCACACCCCCTGGCCCCCCAATCGTCAGAACCCCCAATGCCGTCGGTTAGGCTCTCCGGCGATGCTCCGACGATGGTGCCCCGGGCAAAAAAATGTGGCACCAGCACATGCCCGAGCCCAGCATGTGAAACATGGCTCAAAATCTTAGACTGGGAATGAACTCCGTATGCTTAGACATGGAATGAACTCCGTATGCCTAAGCCAACCCACGAAACGAGCGTGCGGGCGCTCAGCCGGTCGGAGAGGCAGAATGCACAAGCTGGGGATCGGCCCGATCCCCCCTGCGTGTTGTCGATCCTACTGCTACACCCCTTGGTTCGACCTAATCTTAGACTGGGAATGAACTCCGTATGCATAAGTCAACCCACGCAACCAGCGTGCGGGCGCTGAGCCGACCGAAGAGGCATAATGTGCAAGTCGAGGATCGGCCTGGTCCCCCTTTATGTGCTTCCGGTCCTGCTGCCACAACCCTCAGTCTAGTTGGGGCTTAGACATGGAATGAACTCCCTATGCCTAAGCCAACCCACGAAACGGGCGTGCGGGTACTCAGCCGGCCATAGAGGCAGAATGTGCAAGTCGGGGATCGACCCGATCCCCCCTGCGTGCTACCGATCCTGCTATCGTAACCCTCGATCCAGTCTGATCTTAGACTGGGAATGAACTCCGTATGCTTAGACTGGGGATGCACTTCGTATGCCTAAGTCAACCCACAAAACGAGCGTCCGGGCGTTCAGCCGGTCGGAGAGGTAGGATGCGCAAGCCGAGGATCGAACGGGTGGTAGGTGGGTTCAAGCCGTTTTCTATTTTTCACAATTTTTGAAACTTTTTGCGGTTCAAGATTTTTTTAAATTTTTTAGAAAGTGTTT
Source organism: Durio zibethinus (assembly GCF_002303985.1). The sequence goes on along the minus strand of NW_019167826.1, from coordinate 33,434,618 downwards.
TGTCCCTAAAGTTGGTAGAGGTGATCCTTGTATTTTTGTTGGCATGCACAAAAAAATTCAGCTAAAAACTTGAACTGGAGAAGATTTTGTGACCATTTGAAAAAAGTGTCCCCATTTCAAACACTTTAATGGCTACTGGTAGCAAACCTATAAAATCTCAAATGCTCTTTAAGGGGTGTGAGTTCTCGAGGTTTGATGAGGGATAGGGGGCCAATATAAGGGCCAAGTACTAGCACCCATCGCACATCATGTGTGCACACCCCCCGGCCCCCGAAATCGTCAGAACCCCCAATGTCGTCGGTTAGGCTCTCCGACGATGCTCCGACGATGGTGCCCCAGGCGAAAAAAATACAGCACCAGCACGTGCCCAACCTAGCATGTGCACCGTGGCTCAAAATCTTAGACTGGGAATGACCTCTGTATGCTTAGACATTGAATGAACTCCTTATGCCTAAGCCAAACGAAATGAGTGTGAGGGTGCTCGGTCGGTCGGAGAGGCAGATTACGCAAGCCGGGGATCAGCCCGGTCCCCCCTGCGTGCTATCGATCCTGCTATCGTAACCCTCGGTCCGGTCTGATCTTAGGCTGGGAATGAACTCCGTATGCCTAAGTCAACCCACGAAACGAGCGTACAGGTGCTGAGCCAGCCAGAAAGGCGTAATGTGGAAATCGGGGATCGGCCCGATCCCCCTCTGCGTGCTCTCGATCTCGCTGCCACAACCGTCAGTCTGGCTGGGGCTAAGACATGGAATGAACTCCCTATGCCTAAGCCAACCCACGAAATCGGTAGATGGGCGTTCAGCCGATTGGAGAGGTAGAATGCGTAAGTCGGGGATCGCCCGGTCCCCCTGCTTGCTACCGATCCTGTTGTCGCAACCCTTGGTCCAGTCTGATCTTAGACTGGGAATGAACTCTGTATGCTTAGACTGGGGATGAACTCGGTATGCCTAAGTCAACCCACAAAACGAGCATACGAGCGCTCAGCCGACCAGAGAGACAGGATGCGTAAGCCGGGGATCGAACGGGTGGTAGGTGGGTTCAAGCACATCTTCATATTTCTGCCTTGCCAATGCCTTTTTTATGGCTTGTAAATTCATACAATGGTCCCCTAAGCCTTCATGTGAAGTTTCGTGGCAAGGTGACCCGTTTTCTATTTTTCACGATTTTTAAAACTTTTTACGGTTCAAGATTTTTTAAAATTTTTTTAGAAAGAGTTTTGTCCCCAAATTTGGTAGAGGTGGTCCTTGTATTTTTGTTGGCATGCACAAAAAAATTCAGGTAAAAACTTGAAGTGGAGATATTTTGTGACCGTTCGAAAAAAGTGTCCCCATTTTAGACACTTTAATGGCTACTGGCAGCAAAGTTATAAAATCTCAAATGCTCTTTAAGGGGGTGTGAGTTCTCGAGGTTTGATGAGGGATAGGGGGCCAATATAAGGGCCAAGTACCAGCACCCATCGCACATCATGTGCGCACACCCCCGGCCCCCTCAATCGTCGGAACCCCCAATGCTGCTGGTTAGGCTCTCCGGTGATGCTCCGGCGATGGTGCCCCGGGTGAAAAAAATGCGGCACCAGCACATGCCCGAGCCTAGCATGTGCACCGTGGCTCAAAATCTTAGACTGGGAATGAACTCCGTATGCTTAGACATGGAAGGAACTCTGTATGCCTAAGCCAACCCACGAAACGAGCGTGCGGGCGCAACCCTGCATGCTGTCGATCCTGCTACCGTAACCATCGGTTTGATCTGATCTTAGATTGGGAATGGACTCCGTATGCCTAAGTCAACCCATGAAATGAGCGTGCGGGCACTGAGCCGGCCGGAGAGGCATAATGCGCAAGCCGGGGATTGGCTCGATCCCTCTCTGCGTGCTGCCGGTCCCGCTGCCACAACCCTTGGTCTGGCTGGGGCTTAGACATGGAATGAACTCCCTATGCCTAAGCCAACCCATGAAACGGGCGTGCGGGTGCTCAGCCGATCGGAGAGGCAGAATGCGCAAGCCGGGGATCGGCTCAGACACCTCTGCGTGCTGTCGATCCTACTATCGCAACCCTTGGTCCGATCCGATCTTAGACTGGGAATGAACTCCATATGCTTAGACTGGGGATGAACTCCGTATGCCTAAGTCAACCCACGAAACGAGCGTGCGGATGTTCAGCCGACCAGAGAGACAGGATGCGCAAGCCGGGGATCGAATGGGTGGTAGGTTGGTTCAAGCACATCTTCATATTTCTACCATGCCAATGCCATTTTTATGGCTTGTAAATTCATACAATGGTCCCCTCAGCCTTCATGTGAAGTTTCATGGCAAGACGAACCATTTTCTATTTTTCACGATTTTTGAAACTTTTTACGGTTCGGGATTTTTTAAAATTTTTTTAGAAAGATTTTTGTCCCCAAATTTTGTAGAGGTGATCCTTGTATTTTTGTTGGCATGCACAAAAAAATTCAGCTAAAAACTCGAAGTGGTGAAGATTTTGTGATTGTTTCAAAAAAGTTTCCCGATTTGAGACACTTTAATTACTACTGGCAGCAAACCTATAAATCTCAAATGCTCTTTAAGGGGGTGTGAGTTCTCGAGGTTTGATGAGGGATAGGGGGCCAATATAAGGGCCAAGTACCAGCACCCATCGCACATCATGTGCGCACACCCCCCGGCCCCCCAATCACCGAAACCCCCAATGCCGTCGGTTAGGCTCTCCGATGATGCTCCGACGATGGTGCCCCGGGTGAAAAAAATACAGCACCAGCACATGCCCGAGCCTAGCATGTGCACCGTGCCTCAAAATCTTAGACTGGGAATGAACTCCGTATGCTTAGACATGGAAGGAACTCCGTATGCCTAAGCCAACCCACGAAACGAGCGTGCGGGCGTTCAACCGGTCGGAGAGGCAGAATGCGCAAGCCGGGGATCGACCTAGTCCCCCCCTACATTCTGACGATCCTGCTATCACAACCCCCGGTCTGGTCCGATCTTAGACTGGGAATGAACTCCGTATGCATAAGTCAACCCACGAAACGAGCGTGTGGGCCGGCCGGAGAGGCATAATGGGCAAGCCGGGGATCGACCCGGTCCCCCTCTACGTGCTATCGATCCCACTACCACAACCCTCAGTCCGGCTGGGGCTTAGACATTTAATGCACTCCCTATGCCCAAGCCAACCCACGAGACGGGCGTGCGGGCGCTCAGCCAACCGAAAAGGCAGAAAGGGCAAGCCGGGGATCGGCCGATCCCCCCTACGTGCTATCGATCCTGCTGTTGTAACCCTCGGTCCGGTCCAATCTTAGACTAGGAATGAACTCCTTATGCTTAGACTAGGGATGAACTCCGTATGCCTAAGTCAACCCATGAAACGAGCGTGCGAACGCTCAACCGACCAGAGAGGTAGGATGCGCAAGCCGGGGATCGAACGGGTGGTAGGTGGGTTCAAGAACATCTTCTTATTTTTGCCATGCCAATGCCATTTTTATGGCTTGTAAATTCATACAATGGTCCCCTAAGCCTTCATGTGAAGTTTCGTGGCAAGACGACCCATTTTCTATTTTTCATGATTTTTGAAACTTTTTGTGGTTCGGGATTTTTTAAAATTTTTTTAGAAAGAGTTTTATCCCTAATTTGGTAGAGGTGATCCTTGTATTTTTGTTGGTATGCACAAAAGAATTCAGCTAAAAACTCGAAGCGGAGAAGATTTTGTGACCATTTGAAAAAAGTGTCCCCATTTAAGACTGGGAATGAACTCCGTATGCTTATAGATGGAATGAACTACGTATGCCTAAGCCAACCGATGCACAAGTCAGGGATCAACCCAGTCCCCCCTACATGCTACCGATCCTGCAGCTGCAACCCTCGGTCCGGTCTGATCTTAGACTAGGAATGAACTCCGTATGCTTAGACTGGGGATGAACTCTGTATGCCTAAGTCAACCCATGAAACGAGCGTACGGGCACTCAGCCGACCGGAAAGGCCGGCCAGAGAGGTATAATACATAAGTCGAGGATCAGCTCGATCCCCCTCTACGTGCTGTAGATCCCGCTGCCGGTCCTGCTGCCACAACCTTCGGTCCGGCTGGGGCTTAGATATGGAATGAACTCATATGCCTAAGCCAGCCTACAAAATGAGCGTGCGACTGCTCAACCGGCCGGAGAGGCAGAATGCGCAAGTCGACTATCAGCCCGGTCCCCCCCTGCGTGCTATCAATCCTGCTACGGGTCCTACTGCCACAACCCTCGATCTGGTCTGATCTTAGACTACGAATGAACTCCGTATGCTTAGACATGGAATGAACTCCGTATGCCTAAGCCAAGCCACGAAACGAGCGTACGGGCGCTCAGTCGACTGGAGAGGCAAAATGTGCAAGCCGGGGATCAGCCCGGTCCCCCCTGCATGCTGTCGATCCTGCTGCCGCAACCCTTAGTCCGATCCGATCTTAGACTGGGAATGAACTCTGTTTGCCTAAGCCAACCCACGAAATGAGCGTCCGGGTGCTGAGTTGGCCGGATGTGCAAGCCGGGGATTGAACGGGTGGTAGGTGGGTTCAAGCACATCTTCATATTTCTTCCATGCCAATGCCATTTTTATGGCTTGTAAATTCATACAATGGTCCCCTAAGCCTTCATGTGAAGTTTCGTGGCAAGACGACCCGTTTTCTATTTTTCACGATTTTAAAAACTTTTTGCAGTTCAGGATTTTGTAAAATTTTTTTAGGAAGAGTTTTGTCCCAAAATTTGGTAGAGGTGATCCTTGTTTTTTTGTTGGCATGCACAAAAAAATTCAGCTAAAAACTCGAAGTGGAGAAGATTTTGTGACTGTTTGAAAAAAGTGTCCCCATTTCAAACACTTTAATGGCTACTGGCAGCAAACCTATAAAATCTCAAATGCTCTTTAAAGGGGTGTAGTTCTCGAGGTTTGATGAGGGATAGGGGCCCAATAAAAGGGCCAAGTACCAGCACCCATCGCACATCATGTGTGCACACCCCCCGGCCCCCCAATCGTCGGAACCCCTAATGCCGTCGGTTAGGCTCTCGGTGATGCTCCGATGATGGTACCCCGGGTGAAAAATAAGCGGCGCCAGTACATGCCCGAGCCCAGCATGTGCACCATGGCTCAAAATCTTAGACTGGAACGAACTCCGTATGCTTAGACATGGAATGAACTCTGTATGCCTAAGCCAACCCATGAAATGAGCGTGCGGGCGCTCAGCCGACCGAAGAGGCAGAATGTGCATGCCGAGGATCGGCCCGGTCCCCCTATGTGCTGTCGATCCTGCTACCGTAACCCTCGATCTGGTTTGATCTTAGACTCAGAATGAACTCCGTATGCATAAGTCAACCCACGAAACGAGCGTGCGGGCACTGAGTCGACCGAAGAGGCATAACGCGCAAGCCGGGGATCGGCCCGGTCCCCCTCTGCGAGCTGTCGGTCCCACTGCCACAACCCTCGGTCCGACTGGGGCTTAGACATGGAATGAACTCCCTATGCCTAAGCCAACCCATGAAACGGGCGTGCAGGCGCTCAGCCGACTGGAGAGGCAGAATGCACAAGCCAGGGATTAGCCCGGTCCCCCCTGCGTGCTGCCGATCATACTGTCGCAACCCTCGATCTGGTCCGATCTTAGACTGGGAATGAACTCTGTATGCTTAGACTGGAGATGAACTCCGTATGCCTAAGTCAACTCACGAAATGAGCGTACAGGCACTCAGCCGGTCAGAGAGGTCGGTCGAAGAGGAATAATGCGCAAGCCGGGGATCAGCCCGGTCCCCCTCTGCATGCTGCCGATCCTATTGCCACAATCCTCGGTCCGGCTGGGGGTTAGACATGGATTGAACCCCCTATGCCTAAGCCAACCCACGAAATGGGCGTGCGGGCGCTTAGCCGACCGAAGAGGCAGAATACGCAAGCCGGGGATCGGCCCTGTCCCCTCTGCGTTCTGTCGATCCTGCTGTCGCAACCCTCGATTCGGTCCAATTTTAGACTGGGAATGAACTCTGTATGCTTAGACTGGGGATGAACTCCGTATGCCTAAGTCAACCCATGAAACGAGTGTACGGGCGCTCAGCTGACCAGAGAGGCAGGATGTGCACGCCGGGGATCGAACGGGTGGTAGGTGGGTTCAAGTACATCTTCATATTTCTACCATGCCAATGCCATTTTTATGGCTTGTAAATTCATACAATGGTCCCCTAAGCCTTCATGTGAAGTTTCGTGGCAAGACGACCCGTTTTCTATTTTTCATGATTTTCAAAACTTTTTGCGGTTTGGGATTTTTTAAATTTTTTTAGAAAGAGTTTTGTCCCTAGATTTGGTAAAGGTGATCCTTGTATTTTTGTTGGCATGCACAAAAAAATTCAGCTAAAAACTCGAAGTGGAGAAGATTTTGTGACCGTTTGAAAAAATGTCCCCATTTCAGACACTTTAATGGCTACGGGCAGCAAACCTATAAAATCTCAAATGCTCTTTAAGGGGGTGTGAGTTCTCAAGGTTTGATGAGTGATAGGGGGCCAATATAAGGGCCAAGTACCAGCACCCATTGCACAACATGTGCGCACACCCCCCCGGCGCCCCCAATCGTCGGAACCCCCAATGCCACTAGTTAGGCTCTTCGGCGATGCTTCGACGATGGTGCCTCGGGTGAAAAAAATGCGGCACCAGCACATGCCCAAGCCCAGCATGTGTACCGTGGCTCAAAATCTTAGACTGGGAATGAACTCCGTATGCTTAGGCATGGAATGAACTCCGTATGCCTAAGCCAACCCACGAAACGAGCGTGCGGGCGCTTAGTCGGCTGGAGAGGCAGAATGTGCAAGCCGGGGATCAGCCCAATCCCTCACTACGTGCTGTCGATCCTGCTGCCACAACCCTCAGTCTGATCCGATATTAGACTGGGAATGAACTCCGTATGCATAAGTGAACCCACGAAACAAGCGTGCGGGGGTTGAGCCGACCGAAGAGCGATAATGCGCAAGCCGGGGATCGGCCCGTCCCCCTCTACGTGCTGCCAGTCCCGCTGCCACAACCATCGGTCCGGCTGGGGCTTAGACATGGAATGAACTCCCTATACCTAAGCCAACGGACAAAACGGGCGTGCGGGCGCTCAGCTGGCCGGAGAGGTAGAATGCGTAAGCCGGGGATCGGCCCGGTCCCCCCTGCGTGCTATCGATCCTGCTGCCGTAACCCTCGGTCCAGTTTGATCTTAGACTGGGAATGAACTCCGTATGCTTAGATTGGGATGAACTCCGTATGCCTAAGTCAACCCATGAAATAAGGGTGTGGGCGCTCAGCCGGTCGGAGAGGCATAATGCGTAAGCGGAGGATCAGCCCGGTCCCCCTCTGTGTGCTGCCGATCCCACTGCCGGTCCTACTACGACAACCCTTGGTCCGGCTGGGGCTTAGACACGGAATGAACTCCGTATGCCTAAGCTAACCCATGAAACGAGCGTGCGGGCACTCAACCGGCCGGAGAGGTAGAATGCGTAAGTCGAGGATCGACTCGGTCCCCCCTACGTGCTACCGATCCTGCTGCTGGTCCTGCTACCGTAACCCTCGATCTGGTCCGATCTTAGACTGGGAATGAACTCCGTATGCTTAGACATGGAATGAACTCCGTATGCCTAAGCCAACCCACGAAACGAGTGTGCGGGTGCTCAGCCGACCGGAGAGGCAGAATGCACAAGTCGGGGATTGGCCCAGTCCCCCCTACGTGCTATTGATCATGCTACCACAACCCTCGGTTCGGTCTGATCTTAACTGGGAATGAACTCCGTATGCCTAAGTCAACCCATGAAACGAGCGTGTGGGTGTTGAGCCGACCAGAGAGGCATAATGCGCAAGCTGGGGATCGGCCCTGTCCCCCTCTGGGTGCTGCCGGTCCCACTGCCACAACCCTCGGTCTGGCTGGGGCTTAGACATGGAATGAACTCCCTATGCCTAAGCCAACCCACGAAACGGGCATGCGGGTGCTCAACCGGCTGGAGAGGCAGAATGCGCAAGCTGGGGATCGACCCGATCCCCCCTACGTGCTGTCAATCCTGCTGTCGCAACCGTCAGTCCGGTCCGATCTTAGACTGGGAATGAACTTCGTATGCTTAGACTGGGGATGAACTCCGTATGCCTAAGTCATACCACGAAACGACCGTGCGGGTGCTCAGTCGACCAGAGAGGCAGGATGCGCAAGTCGGGGGTCGAACGGGTGGTAGTTGGGTTCAAGCACATCTTTCATATTTCTGCCCTGCCAATGCCATTTTTATGGCTTGTAAATTCATACAATGGTCCCCTAAGCCTTCATGTGAAGTTTCGTGGCAAGACGACCCGTTTTCTATTTTTCACGATTTTTGAAACATTTTACGGTTCAAGATTTTTTAAAATTTTTTTAGAAAGAGTTTTGTCCCCAAATTTGGTAGAGGTGATCCTTGTATTTTTTTTTTGGCATGCACAAAAAAATTCAGCTAAAAACTCTAAGTGGAGACAATTTTGTGACCGTTTGAAAAAAGTGTCCCCATTTCAGACACTTTAATGGCTACTGGCAGCAAACCTATAAAATCTCAAATGCTCTTTAAGGGGGTGTGAGTTCTCGAGGTTTGATGAGGGATAGGGGGCCAATATAAGGGCCAAGTGTCACGCCCTGGGGGGCACGCCAGGCACATCAGGCGCACCAGTAGGCCAGCCCGCAGACTAGGCGTACTGGCGAGTATCTACGTGCAAAGCCTAGCAAACGAGTTCAGAACGCCCGCCCAACTTGCAGGCCAGCCCGTGAGACCAAGGCCTATCATACAAGCTGCCTGCACCACATCCAGAAGGGCCCAAGGTGCTGGACACACAAGGAAAGCTTCTAGAAGCAGGCAGGATCAACAGCAGCATCCTGACAGATTTGGTTGACCCTGAAAATCAGGAGTTAGCATCCTGATGGATTGTAAGCTTTATAATCCCATGATTTTAGCCTTTATTCTAGGGATATTGCCATTAAGTGTAAGCTGGAGCCTTAACTATAAATAGAGGGCTGCTCCTCCCTCATTTGTACACCATCAAACACTTCTGTTTCAGTGAATACAAGAGCATTTCTAGAATTCTACCTTCTTATCCTGTTTCTCTTTAACTTGCATAATCAACCCTTCCGTTGTTCTAGTGCCCGTATGCTTGTGTTTTAGGCTGACTTAGGCATAAAGGAGGAGATTCCAAGCCTAAGGCCACACGGTTTCTGAGTCTAAGGTCGGAGCCTGTGACAGTTGGTATCAGAGCAAGTTTGGTTCTGCGTGTTTGTGTTGTGCAGGTTAGAGGAGATGGCATCCCAAAGTGACGCTGCTAACCAACAACCAGAGGCCCAGGAGCATGGGCATGGAAGAGGGAGGAAAGCCAGTTCTAGAGATATCTGGTCTACCATGGATGGTAGGCTGGCCAAGGTGGAGGTGACCATGGGCGACATGGGGGAGAAGTTTGAGGAGGTAGAGACTCACATTGCATCGCTAGACTCCATGGGGGAGGAGATCCAAAGTGAGCTGCAAGCTGCTCTCAACAAAGGCTTGGACGTGTTCACCCAAAAGAATCAGACCTTGGAGGCTGAAGTGCTGACCTTGCGCGATGGCATGGAGGCCATGCGCCAGTGGATGGAGGAGCTTACCAGTGAGCTCGTTGCTTGCAAGACTGCCATTGGGAATGGCATGTTTGCTGGAGTGTCCAAGTCCAGATTGGATGTCCCCAAGCCTAAGGAGTTCAAGGGGACTAGGGCGGCCAAGGAAGTAGATAACTACCTTTGGGGTATGGAGCAGTACTTCCAGGCCATGGGCATGCAAGATGAGGCGATAAAGGTAAGCACCGCTGCTATGTATCTCACTGATGTAGCCTTATTGTGGTGAGGCACAGTGTGATGATGTCAGGTGGGAGCGCCAAGATTGGAACCTGGGCAGAGTTCCAAAAGGAGTTCAGAGAACAATTTTACCCGAGTATGCCGATGATGAGGCACGGGCAAAGTTGCAGGCTGAGCCAGCAAGGGGACATAAGGGAGTATGTCCAGAAATTCTCTAAACTGATGCTACAGATCTCGGATCTAGGTAAGAAGGATGCCTTATTTGCTTTCATGGATGGGTTGAAGCCGTGGGTGAAGCATGAGCTACAAAGGAGAGGAGTTCATGACTTGGCTAAAGCCATGACTACTACCAAGGCCTTGATAGAGTTCAAGCCTCTGAACAAGTTCGAGTCTACCAAGCCCAAGGGTAAGGGCAGGGACGATAAGGACCCAAAAGAAGCAGTCCAAGGGGAAGGATCGTGATCGGGAGTCCAAGGATGGAGATCGAGACCGTTCAACCAAGGATGGCGAAAGGAAGCCACCAGCAGGCAAGTGGAAAGCAAAGGGGGACCGAGAGCCACTAGCATGCTACTTATGTGGAGAGAGCCACATAGCACGCAATTGCCCACAGAAGGGCCAGCTGGCTACTGTAGACAAGGAGTCTGATGAGGAACTAGAGTCAAGGGCAGCAAAGCTTGGGTTATTGGTGCTCAATGCTGTCCAGAGTAAGGGGAGCCGCAAGCCAAAGGGCTTGATGTTTACGAATCTGATGGTTGCGGGTCAGAAGGTGAGTGCACTGGTAGACACAGGTGCCTCACATCTTTTTATTTCAGGTGAAGGGACTGGTACCATCAAAACAGTGAACTCCAAGGAAGTTCCAGCCATTGGAGTAGTGCGGGGAGTGGAGTTGTAGCTTGGAGACTCGAAAGGCAAGGAGACCATTGAGGTAATACCCTTTGACGACTATGAGTTTGTGATTGGGTTGGATTTCCTTGTTTGGATTAACGCCCTCCTTGTGCCTTTTGCCAATTGTGTTTGCATCTTGGATACACGCTGCCAATGCCTAGTGCCATTGAGGAGAGGGTCTAGAGTTGGGTCGCGGGTGGTGTCAACCATCCAATTTGCCAAGGCGGTAAGCAGACAAGAAGACACCTTCTTGGTAGCCCTAAAATATGATGAGCCAAGGGAGAAGGAGATCGAGTCACCCTTAGAGGTGCTAAAGGTGCTGAAGACCTTTAGTGATGTGATGCCCGTAAAGCTACCTAGCAAGCTACCACCTAAGAGGGAGGTGGACCACAAGATCGAGCTGGTGTTTGAGGCTAAGCCACCAGCTAGAGCCCCTTACCGAATGTCTCCACCAGAGTTGGAGGAGTTGAGGAAGTAGCTCAAAGAGTTAGTTAATGCTGGCTTCATCAGGCCATCGAAGGCACCCTATGGTGCACCAATTCTATTTTAGCACAAGCATGATGGGTCATTGCGGCTGTGCATAGACTACCGGGCTTTGAACAAGCTGACCATCAAGAACAAGTACCCCATCTCACTCATTGCAGACTTGTTCGATCAACTTGGGAGCGCAAAGTGGTTCACCAAGCTGGATTTGAGGTCAGGCTACTATCAAGTTAGGATCACAGAGGGAGATGAGCCAAAGACAGCATGTGTCACTCGGTATGGTTCGTATGAGTTCTTGGTGATGCCTTTCGGACTCACGAACACCCCAGCAACATTCTGCACCCTTATGAACAAGGTACTTCAATCATTCCTTGATCGATTTGTTGTGGTTTATTTGGATGACATTGTGATCTACAGCCAGACTTTGGGAGAGCATGTAGACCACTTGAGATAGGTGTTCAAGGTGTTACGGGTGCACAAGCTGTTTGTCAAGAGGGAGAAGTGCTCATTCACCCAGCAGGAGATCCCGTTCCTTGGCCACATAGTGAGAGGTGGCAGGATACGCATGGATGAAGGCAAGATACACGCCATCCTGGAGTGGCAGTCGCCAGCCAAGGTCACTGAGTTGAGATCGTTCCTTGGGCTGGTCAACTACTACAGGCACTTCATCAAAGGTCACTCAGCAATAGCCACGCCATTGACTGACTTGGTCAAGAAAGGGAAAGCATGAGAGTGGAGCGCAGGGTGCCAGGAAGCCTTTGACAGGTTGAAGCGGGCTATGATCGAGGAGCCAGTCTTGGCCTTGCCAGACCATGCCAAGCCGTATGAGGTGCATACGGATGCATCAGACTTTGCCATAGGGGGCGTGTTAATGCAGGAGGGACGTCCAATCGCGTTCGAGAGCAGGAAGCTGAATGAGACTGAGTGCAAGTACACGGTCCAAGAGAAAGAGATGACTGTAGTGGTGCACTGCTTGCGCACTTGGTGCCATTACCTGTTGGGGTCGAGGTTCGTGGTTAGGACGGACAATGTGGCGACCAGCTACTTCCAGACGCAGAAGAAGCTATCCCCCAAGCAGGTGAGATGGCAAGATTTTCTTACGAAATTTGATTTCTAGATGGAGTACAAGCCGGGGTGGGCGAACCTAGTGGTAGACACCCTGAGCAGGAAGGCTAACCTTGCTGCCGTTAGCCAACCAGAGGGGTCATTTGTGTCGTGCATCAAGGAGGGACTTACGCATGATCCTACAGCCAAGGCTTTGATGGAGTACGCCCAGCAAGGTAAGACTAGGCGGTTTTGGTTGTAGGATGGCTTACTGTACACCAGGGGCAGTAAACTGTTTGTGCCGCAGCACGGAAAGCTCCGCAAGGAAGTTTTGTAGGAATGCCATGATTCAAGGTGGGTTGGACACCCTAGAGTGAGCCGTACCTTGGCACTGATCGAGGATCGGTACTACTGGCCGCACATGAGGGATGATGTGGAGGCCTATGTGAAGACTTGTCTTATGTGCCAACAGGACAAGGTGGAGCTCAAGAATCCAAGTGGTCTCTTGGAGCCATTGCAAGTGCCAGAGCGACCATCGGAGAGTGTTTATCTAGACTTTATAGTCAGTCTACCCAAAGCAGAAGGGTTTGGAAGCATCATGGTAGTGGTGGATAGGTTTTCCAAGTATGGAATCTTCATTCCAGCAACCAAGGAGTGCCCAGTCGAAGAGGCAGCTCGATTGTTCCTGAAGAACATGGTTAAGTACTGGGGAGTGTCGAGGACCATTGTTAGTGATCGGGACGGGCATTTCACGAGCATGTTTTGGACTGAGTTGTTCAAGCTATTGGGGTCAGACTTGAACTTTTCCACCAGCATGCATCTGCAGATCGATGGGCAGACAGAACGAGTGAATGGACTATCGGAGGTCTACCTCAGGCACTATGTGAGTGCCACACAAAGGGACTGGCCAAAGCTGCTAGATATTGCACAGTTTTCCTACAACTTGCAAAGGAGCGAGGCAACGAACCAGAGCCCATTTGAGGTTGTGATAGGGCAACAACCACTAACACCCGGTTCGATTGCTACAGGTTATACAGGGTCGAATCCAGCAATATACAAGTTTGCCAAGGCATGGCAGGAGCAAACTGACTTGGCCAGAGTTTGTCTACACAGGGCGGCCAAGAGGTCGAAGAAGTGGGCAGACCAGAATAGGCGAGACGTGCAGTTCCAGGTTGGAGACTTGGTGTTGGTGAAGCTGCATCCCATTGTGTGCCATAGGGGCTGCACAAAGGCCTAGTCCGGAGGTATGAGGGACCTTTTCGAGTAGTCAAGAGGGTAGGCAAGGTTGCCAACAAGTTGGATATGCCACCCAAGCTGAAGGTACACCTGGTGTTCCATGTGAGCATGCTCAAGCCGTTCCATGAGGATGAGGGAGATCCAGGACGGGCAGAGTCAAAGCGTGCGCCATTGGGAGTAAGGGCCTCATATGAGAAGGAGGTCCACGGCATCATAGCTGACCAGGAGGTGAGACGGAAGAACTATCAACCAAGACAAGAGTGCTTGGTGCGCTAGAAAGGACTTCCAGACAGTGAGGTGAGCTGGGAACCAGCAGATGACTTATGGCAGTTCGGGAACCAGATCAGGTAGTACCATGCAAAAGACGCAACGAGGTTGTTGCACAATCAGGTGAGAGAGAATGTCATGCCCTGGGCGGGCGCACCAGGCACATCAGGTGCATCAACAGGTGAGCCAGAGGTTGAGGCTCGCAGATCAGGTGTGCTGGTGGGTATCTATGCGTAAAGCCTAGCAAACGAGTTTAGAACGCCTGCCCAACTTGCAGGCCAACCCACGAGACCAAGGCCTGGCATACAAGCTGCCAGCACCACATCCAGAAGGGCCCAAGGTGCTGGACACACAAGGGAAGCTTCTGGAAGCAGGCAGGATCAGCAGCAGCATCCTGGCCTATTTGGTTAACCCTAAAAATCAGGAGTTAGCATCCTGATTGATTGTAATCTGTATAATCCCATGATTTTAGCCTTTATTCTAGGGATATTGCCATTAGGTGTAAGCTGGAGCCTTAACTATAAATAGAGGGCCGCTCCTCCCTCATTTGTACACCATCAAACACTTCTGTTTCAGTGAATACAAGAGCATTTCCAAAATTCTACCATCTTATCCTGTTTCTCTTTAACTTGCGTAATCAGCCCTTCCCGTTGTTCTTGTGCCCGTATGCTTGTGTTTTAGGTTGACTTAGGCATAAAGGAGGAGATTCCAAGCCTAAAGCCACACAGTTTCTGAGTCTAAGGTCGAAGCCCGTGACACAAGTACCAGCACCCATCGTACATCATGTGCGCACACCCTCCGACCCCCCAATCACCGGAACCCCCAATACCGTCAGTTAGGCTCTCCGACGACGCTCCGGTGATGCATCGATGATGGTGCCCTGGCAAAAAAACACAGCACTAGCACATGCCCGAGCCCAGAATTTGCATCGTGGCTCAAAATCTTAGACTGGTAATGAACTTCGTATGCTTAGACATGGAATGAACTCTGTATGCCGAAGCCAACCCATGAAACGAGCGTGCGGGTGCTCAGTCGGCCGAAGAGGCAGATTGCGCAAGCTGGGGATCAGCCCGATCCCCCCTGCTTGTTGTCGATCCTGCTGCCACAACCATCGGTCCGATCCGATCTTAGACTGGGAATGAACGCCGTATGCCTAAGTCAACCCACGAAACGAGTGTACGGGAGCTGAGCTAGCCGGAGAGGCATAATGCGTAAGTCGGGGATCGGCCCGATCCCCCTTTACGTGCTACCGGTCCCGCAGCCACAACCCTCGATCCAGTTGGGGCTTAGACATGGAATGAACTCCCTATGCCTAAGCCAACCCACGAAATAGGCATATGGGCACTCAGCTGGCCGGAGAGGCAGAATGCGCAAGACGGGGATTGACCCGATCCCCCCTGCATGTTGTCGATCCTGATACCACAACCCTCGGTCTGATCCAATCTTAGACTGGGAATGAACTTCGTATGCCTAAGTCAACCCACGAAACGAGCGTGCGGGAGCTGAGCTAGCCGGAGAGGCATAATGCCCAAGTCGGGGATCGGCCCGGTCCCCCTCTGCGTGCTGTCGGTCCCGCAGCCACAACCCTTGATCCGGCTGGGGCTTAGACATGGAATGAACTCCCTATGCCTAAGCCAACCCACGAAATAGGCATACGGGCACTCAGCCGACCGAAGAGGTAGAATGTGCAAGCCGGGGATCGGCCCGATCCCCCCTGCGTGCTATCGATCCTCCTACCGCAACCCTCGGTCTGGTCCAATCTTAGACTAGGAATGAACTCCGTATGCTTAGACTGGGGATGAACTCCGTATGCCTCAGTCAACCCACGAAACGAGCGTGCGGGCACTCAGTCGGTCGGAGAGACCGGACGGAGAGGCATAATACGCAAGCCGGGGATCAGCCCGATCCCACTTTGCGTGCTGCCGATCCCACTACCGGTCCTGCTACCACAACCCTCGGTCCGACTGGGGCTTAGACATGGAATGAACTCCGTATGCCTATGCCAACCCACGAAACGAGCGTGCAGGCGCTCAGTCGGTCGGAGAGGCAGAATGTGCAAGTCAGGGATCAACCCGGTCCCCCCTGCGTGCTGCCAATCTTGCTGCAACAACCCTCGGTCCCCCTACGTGCTGTCGATCCTGCTGTCGCAACCCTCAGTTCGGTTGGATCTTAGACTGGAAATGAACTCCGTATGCCTAAGTCAACCCACGAAATAAACGTGCGGGCACTGAGCTGGTCGGAGAGGCATAATGCGCAAGCCAGGGATTGGCCCGGTCCCCCTTTGCATGCTGTCGGTCCCGCTGCCACAACTCTCGGTTTGGCTGGGGCTTAGACATGGAATGAACTCCCTATGCCTAAGCCAACCCACGAAATGGGCATACGGGCACTCAACCGATCAGAGAGGCAGAATGCGCAAGCCGGGGATCAGCCCGATCCCCCATACGTGCTATCGATCCTGCTATCGGGACCCTCAGTCTGGTCTGATCTTAGACTGGAAATGAACTCCGTACGCTTAGACTGGGGATGAACTCCGTATGCTGATCCTACTTCTGGTCTTGCTGCCGTAACCTTTGGTCCGGTCCGATCTTAGACTGGGAATGAACTCCGTATGCTTAGACATGGAATGAACTCCGTATGCCTAACCCAACCCAAGAAACGAGCGTGCGGGTGCTCAGCCAGCCGGAGAGGCAGAATGTGCAAGCCAAGAATCGGCCCGGTCCTCCTTGCGTGCTGTCGATCCTACTACCGCAACCCTTGGTCCGGTCTAATTTTAGACTGGGAATGAACTCTGTATGCCTAAGTCAACCCATAAAATGAGCGTGCGGACGCTGAGCTAGCCGGAGAGGCATAATGCACAAGCCGATCCCCCTCCACGTGCTACCGGTCCCGCTACCATAACCCTCGGTCCGACTGGGGCTTAGACATGGAATGAACTCCCTATGCCTAAGCCAACCCATGAAATGGGTGTACGGGTGCTCAGACGGCCGAAGAGGCAGAATGCGTAAGCCGAGGATCAGCTCGGTCCCCCCTGCGTGCTGTCGATCGTGCTGTCGCAACCCTCGGTCCGATCCGATCTTAGACTGGGAATGAACTCCGTATGCTTAGACTGGGGATGAACTCCGTATGCTTAGACTGGGGATGAACTCTGTATGCCTAAGTCAACCCACGAAACGAACGTGCGGGCACTCAGCCGACCAAAGAGGCAGGATGCGCAGGTCGGGGATCGAACGAGTGGTAGGTGGGTTTAAGCACATCTTCATATTTCTACCATGCCAATGCCATTTTTATGGCTTGTAAATTCATACAATGGCCCCCAAAGCCTTCATGTGAAGTTTCGTGGCAAGACGACCCGTTTTCTATTTTTCACAATTTTTGAAACTTTTTACGGTTCGAGATTTTTTAAAATTTTTTTAGAAAGAGATTTGTCCCCAAATTTAGTAGAGGTGATCCTTGTAGTTTGTTGGCATGCACAAAAAAATTCAGCCAAAAACTCGAAGTGGAGAAGATTTTGTGACCGTTTGAAAAAAGTGTCCCCATTTCAGACGCTTTAATGGCTACTGGCAGCAAACCTATAAAATCTCAAATGCTCTTTAAGGGGGTGTGAGTTCTCGAGGTTTGATGAGGGATAGGGGCCCAATATAAGGGCCAAGTACCAGTACCCATCACACATCATGTGCGCACACCCCCCGGCCCCCCCAATCGTCGAAACCCCCAATGCAGTCGGTTAGGCTCTCAGGCGATGGTGCCCCGGGTGGAAAAAATAAGGCACCAGCACATGCCCGAGCCCAGCATGTGCACCGTGGCTTAAAATCTTAGACTGGGAATGAAGTCCGTATGCTTAGACATGGAATGAACTCCGTATGCCTAAGCCAACCCACGAAACGAGCGTGCGGGCGCTCAGCCAGCTAGAGAGGTAGAATGTGCAAGTCGGGGATCAGCCCAGTCCCCCCTGCGTGCTGTCGATCCTGCTGCCACAACCCTCTGTCCGGTCTGATCTTAGACTGGGAATGAACTCCGTATGCATAAGTCAACCCACGAAAAGAACGTACGAGCACTGAGCCGACCGAAGAGGCATAATGCGCAAGCCGGGGATCCACCCGATCCCCCTCTATGTGCTACCAGTCCCGCTGCCATAACCCTCGGTCCGACTGGGGCTTGGACATGGAATGAACTCCCTATGCCTAAGCCAACCCCCGAAACGGGCATGTGGGTGCTCTGTCTGCCGGAGAGGCAGAATGTGCAAGCCGGGGATCGGCCCAATCCACCCTACATGCTACCGATCCTACTACCGCAACCCTCGATCTGGTCCGATCTTAGATGACCCGTATTTTTGTTGGCATGCACATAAAAATTCAGCTAAAAACTTGGAGTGGAGAATATTTTGTGACCGTTTGAAAAAAGTGTCCCCATTTCAGACACTTTAATGACTATTGGTAGCAAACCTATAAAATCTCAAATGCAATTTAAGGGGTGTGAGTTCTCGAGGTTTGATGAGGAATAGGGGGCCAATATAAGGGCCATGTACCAGCACCCATTGCACATCATGTGTACACACCCCGCGGCCCCCCCAATCGTCGAAACCCCCAATGCTGCCGGTTAGGCTCTCCGACGATGCTCCGGTGATGGTGCCCCGGGTGAAAAAAATGTGGCAACAGCACATGCCCGAGCCCAGCATGTGCACCGTTGCTCAAAATCTTAGACTGGGAATGAACTCCGTATGCCTAATCGAACCCACGAAATGAGCGTACGGGCGCTCAGCCGACCAGAGAGGCAGAATGTGCAAGCCGGGGATCGGCCCAGTCCCTTCTACGTGCTGTCGATCCTGCTATCACAACCCTCGGTCCGGTCTGATCTTAGACTGGGAATGAACTCCGTATGCATAAGTCAACCCACGAAATGAGCGTGCGGGCACTCAGCCATTCAGAGAGGTCGACCGAAGAGGCAGAATGCACAAGCTGAGGATCGAGCCAGTCCCCCCTATGTGCTACCGATCCTGCTACTGGTGCTGCTACCGTAACCCTTGATCCGGTCCGATCTTAGAATGGGAATAAACTCCGTATGCTTAGCCTGGGAATGAACTCCGTATGCCTAAGCCAACCCATGAAACGAGTGTGTGGGCATTCAGTCGGCCGGAGAGGCAGAATGCACAAGCCAGGGATCGGCTCGATCCCCCTCTGCGTGGTGTCGGTCCTGCTGCCACAACCTTGCATGCAAGTCGACCGCTCAGTCAACCCACGAAACGAGCGTGCGGGTGCTCAGCCCATCGGAGAGGCCGATCGGAGAGGCAGAATGTGCAAGTTGAGGATCAGTCCGATCCCCCTTCGCGTGCTACCGATCCTGCTATCGGTCCTACTGCCATAACCCTCAGTATGGCTAGGGCATAGACATGGAATGAACTCCGTATGCCTAAGCCAACCCATGAAACGAGCGTGTGGGTGCTTGACCAACCGGAGAGGGAGAATGCACAAGCCAGGGATCGGCCTGGTCCCCCCTGCATGCTGCCGATCCTACTGCTGGTCCTGCTACCGCAACCCTCGGTCCAGTTCGATCTTAGACTGGGAATGAACTCTGCATGCTTAGACATGGAATGAACTGCGAATGCCTAAGCCAACCCATGAAACGAGCATGTGGGCACTCAACCGGCTGGAGAGGCAGAATGCGCAAGCCAGGGATCGGCCCGATCCCCTTGCGTGCTGTTGATCCTGCTGCCGCCACCATCGGTTCGGTCTGATCTTAGACTAGGAATGAACTCCGTATGCCTAAGTCAACCCACGAAACGAGCGTGCGGGCACTGACCAGGCTGGAGAGGCATAATGCGTAAGCCAGGGATTGGCCCGATCCCCCTTTATGTGCTGTCGGTCCCGCTACCATAACCCTCGGTCCGACTGGGCTTAGACATGGAATGAACTCCCTATGCCTAAGCCAACCCACGAAATGGGCGCGCAGGCGCTCAGTCGACCGAAGAGGCAGAATGCGCAAGCCAGGGATCGACCCGGTCCCCCCTGCGTGCTGTCGCAACCCTCGGTCCGGTCCGATCTTAGACTGGGAATGAACTCTGTATGCTTAGACTGGGGATGAACTCCGTATGCCTAAGTCAACCCATGAAACGAGCGTGTGGACGCTCAGCCGACTAGAGAGGCAGGATGCGCAAGCCGGGGATCGAACGGGTGGTAGGTGGGTTCAAGCACATCTTCATATTTCTTCCATTCCAATGCCATTTTTATGGCTTGTAAATTCATACAATGGTCCCCTACGCCTTCATGTGAAGTTTCACGGCAAGACAACCCGTTTTCTATTTTTCATGATTTTTGAAACTTTTTGGGGTTCGAGATTTTTTAAAATTTTTTTAGAAAGAGTTTTGCCCCCAAATTTGGTAGAGGTGATCCTCGTATTTTTTTTGGCATGCAAAAAATATTCAGCTAAAAACTCGAAGTGGAGAAGATTTTGTGACCATTTCAAAAAAGTGTCCACATTTCAGACAATTTAATGGCTACTGGCAGCAAACCTATAAAATCTCAAATGCTCTTTAAGGGGTGTGAGTTTCGAGGTTTGATGAGGGATTAGGGGGCCAATATAAGGGCCAAGTACCAGCACCCATCGCACATCATGTGCGCACACCCCCTCGGCCCCCCAATCGTCGGAACCCCAATGCCACCGATTAGGCTCTCCGACGATGCTCCGACGATGGTGCCCCAGGTGAAAAAAATGCGGCACCAGCACCTGCCCGAGCCCAGCATGTGCACCGTGGCTCAAACTCTTAGACTGGGAATGAACTCCGTATGCTTAGACCTGGAATGAACTCTGTATGCCTAAGCCAACCCACGAAATGAGCATGTGGGCATTCAATCGACCGGAGAGGTAGAATGCGCAAGCCGGGGTTGACCCGGTCCCCCTCTTCATGCTGCCTGTCCTGTTGCTACAACCCTCTGTCCGACTGGGGCTTAGACATGGAATGAACTCCCTACGCCTAAGCCAACCCACGAAACAGGCGTACGGGCGCTCAGTCGGCTGGAGAGGCAGAATGTGTAAGCCGGGGATCGACCCGGTCCCTTCTGCATGCTGTCGATCCTACTGCGACAACCGTCTATCTGGTCTGATCTCAGACTGGGAGTGAACTCCGTATGCATAAGTCAACCTGTGAAATGAGCGTGCGGGCACTGAGCTAATCGAAGAGGCATAATGCGCAAGCCGGGGATCGACCCAGTCCCCTCTGCGTGCTGCTAGTCCCGCTGCAACAACCTTCGATTTGACTGGGGCTTAGACATGGAATGAACTCCCTATGCCTAAGCCAACCCACGAAATGGGCATGCAGGCGCTCAGCCGGTCGGAGAGGCAGAATGTACAAGCCAAAGATAGGCCCGGTCCCCCCTGCGTGCTACCGATCCTGCTGCTGCAACCCTGATCCAGTCTGATCTTAGACTAGGAATGAACTCTGTATGCTTAGACATGGAATGAACTCCTTATGCCTAAGCCAACCCACAAAACGAGCGTGTGGGCACTCAGTCGGCTAGAGATGCAGAATGCGTAAGCCGGGGATCGACCTGTCCCCCTGTGTGCTGTCGATCCTGCTACCGCAACCCTCATCTGATCCGATCTTAAATCTGGAATGAACTCGTTTGCCTAAGTCAACCCACGAAACGAGCGTGCGGGCGCTAAGTCGATCGGAGAGACGTAATGCGTAAGCCAGGGATCAGCTCGATCCCCTTCTGCGTGCTGCCGGTCCTGCTGCCACAGCCCTCGGTCTGGCTAGGGCTTAGACATGGAATGAACTCCCTATGCCTAAGCCAACCTACGAAACGGGCGTGCGAGACTCAGCCGGCCAGAGAGGTAGAATGCCCAAGCCGAGGATCGGCCCGGTCCCCCCTACATGCTCCTATCCTGCTGCTGGTCCTGCTGCTGCAACCCTTGGTCCAATCTGATCTTAGACTGGGAATGAACTCGTATGCATAGACATGGAATTAACTCCATGTGCCTAAGCCAACCCACAAAAGGAGGGTGCGGGCGCTTAGCCGGCCGGAGAGGCAGAATGCGTAAGTCAGAGATCGACCCGTTCCCCCCTGTGGGCTATCAATCCTGCTACCGCAACCCTCAGTTTGGTTTGATCTTAGACTGGGAATGAACTCCGTATGCCTAAGTCAACCCACAAAACGAGCGTGCGGGTGCTCAGCCGACCAGAGAGGCAGGATGCACAAGCCGGGATAGAACGGGTGGTAGGTGGGTTCAAGCACATCTTCATATTTCTATCATGCCAATGCCATTTTTATGGCTTTTAAATTCATACAATGGTCCCCTAAGCCCTCATGTGAAGTTTCGTTGCAAGACGACCCGTTTTCTATTTTTCATGATTTTCAAAACTTTTTGAGGTTCAGGATTTTTTTAATTTTTTTTAGAAAGAGTTTTGTCCCCAAATTTGGTAGAGATGATCCTTGTATTTTTTTTGGTGTGCAAAAAACATTCAGCTAAAAACTCGAAGTGGAGAAAATTTTGTGGCCATTTGAAAAAAGTGTCCCCATTTCAGGCACTTTAATGGCTACTGGCAGCAAACCTATAAAATCTCAAATGCTCTTTAAGGGGGCATGAGTTCTCTAGGTTTGATGAGGGATAAGGGGCCAATATAAGGGCCAAGTACCAGCATCCATCGCACATCATGTGCGCACACCCCCGGCCCCCCCAATCGCTGGAACCCCAATGCCGCCGGTTAGGCTCTCCGACGATGCTCCGACGATGGTGCCCCGGGCGAAAAAAATGCGGCACCAGCACATGCCCGAGCCCAGCATGTGCACCTTGGCTCAAAATCATAGACTGGGAATGACTCCTATGCCTAAGTCAACCCACGAAACGAGCGTGCGGGCGCTCAGCCGACCAGAGAGGCGGGATGCGCAAGCCGGGGATTGAACGGATGGTAGGTGGGTTCAAGCACATCTTCATATTTCTGCCATGCCAATGCCATTTCTATGGCTTGTAAATTCATACAATGGTGCCCTAAGCCTTCATGTGAAGTTTCGTGGCAAGACGACCCGTTTTTTATTTTTCAGGATTTTCAAAACTTTTTACGGTTCAGGATTTTTTAAAATTTTTTTAGAAAGAGTTTTGTCCCCAAATTTGGTAGAGGTGATCCCTGTATTTTTGTTGGCATGCACAAAACAATTCAGCTAAAAACTCGAAGTGGAGAAGATTTTGTGACCGTTTGAAAAAAGTGTCCCCATTTCAGACACTTTAATGGCTACTGGCAGCAAACCTATAAAATCTCAAATGCTCTTAAGGGGGTGTGAGTTCTCGAGGCTTGATGAGTGATAGGGGGCCAATATAAGGGCCAATTTCCAGCAGCCATTGCACATCATGTGCGCACACGCCCCCGGCCCCCCAATCGCCGCAACCCCCAATGCCGTCGACTAGGCTCTCTGGCGATGCTCCGACGATGCTCCGACAATGGTGTCCCGGGGGAAAAAATGTGGCACCAGCACATGCCGAGCCCAGCATGTGCACCGTGGCTCAAAATCTTAGACTGGGAATGAACTCCGTATGCTTAGACATGGAATGAACTACGTATGCCTAAGCCAACCAACAAAACGAGCGTGCGGGTGCTCAACCGATCAGAGAGGCAAAATGTATGAGCCGGGGATCAGCCCGATCCCCCTCTAGGTACTATCGATCCTGCTACCTCAACCCTCAGTCTGATCTGATCTTAGACTGGGAATGAACCCGTATGAATAAGTCAACCCATGAAACAAGCGTGCGGGCATTGAGCCGACCGAAGAGGCATAATGCGCAAGCCAGGGATCTGTTCGGTCCCCCTCTGCGTTCTGCCGGTCTCGCTACCACAACCCTCGGTCTGACTAGGGCTTAGATATGGAATGAACTCACTATGCCTAAGCCAACCCATGAAACGGGCATGCGGGTGCTCAGCCGGTCACAAGAGGCAGAATGCGTAAGCCGGGGATCGGCTTGGTCCCCCCTGCATGCTGGCGATCCTGTTGTCGCAACCCTCGGTCCGATCCGATCTTAGACTGGGAATGAACTCCGTATGCTTAGACTACAGATGAACTCCGTATGCCTAAGTCAACCCACGAAATGAATGTGCGGGCGCTCAGCCAACCGAAGAGGCATAATGTGCAAGCTGGGGATCAGCTCGATCCCCCTCTGCGTGCTGTCGATCCCGCTCCTGGTCTGGTGCCACAACACTCGGTTCGACTAGGGCTTAGACATTGAATGAACTCCGTATGCCTAAGCCAACCCACGAAATGAGCATGCGGGTGCTTAGTCGGTCGGAGAGGCAGAATGCGCAAGTCAGGGATCGAACCCGATCCCCCCTTCGTGCTGTCGATCCTGCTACCGCAACCCTCGGTCCGGTCTAATCTTAGACTGGGAATGAACCCACATGCGTAAGTCAACCCATGAAACGAGTTGCGGCGTTGAGCCAACCGAAGAGGTATAATGCGTAAGCCGGGATTGGCCTGGTCCCCCCTACGTGCTGTCAATCCTGCTGCTGGTCTTGCTACCGTAACCCTTGGTCCGGCCCGAGCTTAACTAGGAATGAACTCCATATGCTTAGACATGGAATGAACTCCGTATGCCTAAGCCAACCCACGAAACGAGCGTACGGGCGCTCAGCTGGCCGGAGAGGTAGAATACGCAAGTTAGGGATCAGCTCGGTCCCTCCTGCTTGCTATCGATCCTGCTGCAATAACCCTCAGTCCGGTCTGATCTTAGAATGAGAATGAACTTCGTATGCATAAGTCAACCCATGAAACGAGCGTACGGGCGCTGAGTTGGCCGAAGAGGCATGATACGCAAGGCGGGGATTGGTTCGGTCCCCCTCTGTGTGCTGTCGATCCCGCTGCCAGAACCCTCGATCTAACTGGGGCTTAGACATGGAATAAACTCCCTATGCCTAAGCCAACCCATGAAACGGGCGTGCGGGCACTCAGTCGGTCGAAGAGGCAGAATGCGTCAGCTAGGAATCGGCCCGGTCCTCCTATATGCTACTGATCTTGCTGTCACAACCCTTGATCCAGTCTGATCTTAGACTGGGAATGAACTTCGTATGCTTAGACTGAGGATGAATTCCGTATGCCTAAGTCAACCCACGAAACGAGTGTACGGGTGCCCAATTGACCGGAGAGGCCGATCGAATAGGCATAATGCACAAGCTGAGGATCAGCCCGGTCCCCTTTTGCATGCTGCCGATCCTCCTATCGGTCCTACTGCCACAACCCTCGGTTTGTCTGGGGCTGAGACATGGAATAAACTTCGCATGCCTAAGCCAACCCACGAAACGAGCATGCGGGTGCTCAGCTGGTCGAACAGGTAGAATGTGCAAGTTGGGGATCGGCCCAGTCCCCCCTGTAATCTATCGATCCTGCTACTGGTCCGGTTGCCGTAACCCTCGGTCTGATCGGATCTTAGACTGGGAATGAACTCCATTTGTTAAGCCAACCCATGAAACGAGTGTGCGGGAGCTTCATCGGCTAGAGAGGCAGAATGCACAAGCCGAGGATCGGCCTGGTCCCCCTTGCGTGCTGTCGATCCTGCTACTGCAACCCTCGGTCTGATTCGATCTTAGACTGGGAATGAACTCCGTATGCCTAAGTCAACCCACGAAACGAGCGTGCGGGCACTGAGCCGATCGAAGAGGTATAATGTGTAAGTCGGGGATCGGCCTGATCCCCCTCTGCGTGCTACCATTCCCACTGCCACAACCCTCGGTCCGGTTGGGGCTTAGACATGGAATGAACTCCCTATGCCTAAGCCAACCCACGAAACATGAGTGTCGGGTGCTCAACCGGCCGGAGAGGCAGAATGCGCAAGCCAGGGATTGGCCCGGTCCCCCCTACATGCTATCGATCCTGCTACTGTAACCCTCGATCTGGTCCAATCTTAGACTAGGAATGAACTTCGTATGCTTAGACTGGGGATGAACTCTGTACACCTAAGTCAACCCACGAAACGAGCGTGCGGGCGCTCAACCGGCCGGAGAGGCCAGCCAGAGAGGCATTATGTGTAAGCCCGATCCCCCTCTGTGTGCTGTCGATCCCACTGCCGGTCTTGCTACCACAACCCTCAGTTCGACTGGAGCTTAGACATGGAATAAACTCCGTATGCCTAAGCGAACCCACGAAACTAGCGTGTAGGCGCTGAGCCGGCCGAAGAGGCAGAATACGCAAGCCGGGGATCGACCCGGTCCCCCCTGCGTGCTGTCGATCCTGATGCTGGTCCTGTTGTCGTAACCTTCAGTCCGGTCTGATCTTACACTGGGAATGAACTCCGTATGCTTAGACATGGAATGAACTCCGTATGCCAAAGCCAACCCATGAAACGAGCATGCGGGCACTCAACCGGTCAGAGAGGTAGAATGCGTAAGCCAGGGATCGGCCCGATCCCCTCCTACGTGCTGTAATTCTACTGCTACAACACTCAGTCCAGTCCAATCTTAGAATGGGAATGAACTCCGTATGCCTAAGTCAACCCATGAAACAAGCGTGCGGGCGTTGAGCCAGTCGAAGAGGCATAATGCGCAACTCGGGGATCAGCCCGATCCCCTTCTGCGTGTTGCCTGTCCCGTTGCCACAACCCTCAGTCCGGTTGGTGCTTAGACATGGAATGAACTCCCTATCCCTAAGCCAACCCACGAAATAGGCATGCGGGTGCTCAGCCGACTGTAGAGGCAAAATGCGCAAGCCGGGGATCAGCCCGGTCCCCTTTGCATGCTGTCGATCCTGCTGCCGCAACCCTCGGTCTGATCTGATCTTAGATTGGGAATGAACTCCGTATGCTTAGACTGAGGATGAACTCCGTATGCCTAAGTCAACCCACGAAACGAGCGTACGGGCGCTCAGCTGACCAGAGAGGCAGGATGCGTAAGCCAGGGATCGAACGGGTGGTAGGTGGGTTCAAGCACATCTTCATATTTCTGCCATGCCAATGCCATTTTTATGGCTTCTAAATTCATACAATGGTCCCCTAAGCCTTCATGTGAAGTTTCATGGCAAGACGACCTGTTTTCTATTTTTCATGATTTTTGAAACTTTTTGCGGTTCGGGATTTTTTAAGATTTTTTTGGAAAGAGTTTTGTCCCCAAATTTGGCTGAGGTGATCCTTGTATTTTTGTTGGCATGCATAAAAAAATTCAACTAAAAACTCAAAGTGGAGAAGATTTTGTGACCGTTTGAAAAAAGTGTCCCCAATTCAAACACATTAATGGCTACTGGCAGCAAACCTATAAAATCTCAAATGCTCTTTAAGGGGGTGTGAGTTCTCAAGGTTTGATGAGGGATAGGGGGGCAATATAAGGGCCAAGTACCAGCACCCATCTCCATCAAGTGCGCACACCCTCCCGGCCCCCTCAATCGTTGAAACCCCCAATGCCGCCGGTTAGGCTCTCCGGCGATGCTCCGACGATGGTGCCCATGGCCAAAAAAAATGTGGCACCAGCAAATGCCCGAGCCCAGCATGTGCACCGTGGCTCAAAATCTTAGACTGGGAATGAACTCCTTATGCTTAGACATGGAACAAACTCTGTATGCCTAAGCCAACCCACGAAACGAGCGTGCGGGCGCTCAACCGATCGGAGAGGCAGAATGCGCAAGTCAGGGATCGGCCCGGTCCCCCCTGCGTACTGTCGATCCTGCTGCCGCAACTCTCGGTCTAGTCTAATCTTAGACTAGGAATGAACTCCGTATGCCTAAGTCAACCCACGAAATGAGCGTGCGGGCGTTGAGCCGACCGGAGAGGCATAATGGGCAAGTCAGGGAACGGCCCGGTCCCCTTCTATGTGCTGCCGGTCCCGCTGCCACAACCCTTGGTCCGGCTGGGGCTTAGACATGGAATGAACTCACGATGCCTAAGCTAACCCACAAAACGAGCGTGCGGGCACCCAACCGGTCAGAGAGGCAAAATGCGTAAGTCGGGGATCGGCTCGGTCCCCACTACGTGCTGCCGATCCTGCTATCGCAACCCTCGGTCCGGTCCGATCTTAGACTAGGAATGAACTGTATATGCTTAGATTGGGATGAACTCCGTATGCCTAAGTCAACCCACGAAACGAGCATGCGGGCGCTCAGTCGACCAGAGAGGCAGTATGCGCAAGCCGTGGATCGAATGGGTGGTAGAAAGAGTTTTGTTCCCAAATTTGGTAGAGGTGATCCTTGTATTTTTGTTGGCATGCACAAAAAAATTCAGCTAAAAACTCAAAGTGGAGAAGATTTTGTGACCGTTTGAAAAAAGTGTCCCCATTTCAGACACTTTAATGGCTACTAGAAGCAAACCTATAAAATCTCAAATGCTCTTTAAGGGGGTGTGAGTTCTCGAGGTTTGATGAGGGATAGGGGGTCAATATAAGGGCCAAGTACCAGCACCCATCGCATATCATGCGCACACACCCCTCGACCCCCCCAATCGCCGAAACCCCTAATACCGTCGGTTAGCCTCTCCGGCGATGCTCTGGTGATGGTACCTCGGGTGAAAAAAATGCGGCACTAGCATATGACTGAGCCCAGCATGTGCACCATGGCTCAAAATCTTAGACTAGGAATGAACTCCGTATGCTTAGACATGGAATGAACTCCGTATGCCTAAGCCCACCCACTAAACGAGCGTGCGGGTGCTCAGCCGACCGAAGAGGCAGAATACGCAAATCGGGGATCGGCCCGGTCCCCCCTACGTGCTGTCGATCCTATTGCTGCAACCCTCAGTCCGATCTGATCTTAGACTGGGAATGAACTCCGTATGTATAAGTCAACCCATGAAACGAGCGTACGGGCGCCGAGTCGGCCGAAGAGGTATAATGCGTAAGCCGGGGATCGACCCGGTCCCCCTCTGCGTGCTGTCGGTCCCGCTGCCACAACCCTCGGTCTGGCTGGGGCTTAAACATGGAATGAACTCCCTATGCCTAAGCCAACCCATGAAACGGGCGTGTGGGCTTTTAGCCGGTCGGAGAGGCAGAATGCGTAAGTCGGGGATCGACCCGATCCCCCCTGCGTGCTGTCGATCCTACTGTCGTAACCCTCGATACGGTCTGATCTTAGACTAGGAATGAACTCCATATGCTTAGACTGAGGATGAACTCCGTATGCCTAAGTCAACCCACGAAACGAGCATGCGGACGTTCAGTCGACCGGAGAGGCTGGTCGGAAAGGCATAATGCGCAAGTCGAGGATCAGCCCGATCACCCTCCACATGATGTCGATCCCGCTGCTGGTCCTACTACCATAACCCTCGATCCGGTTGGGGCTTACACAAGGAATGAACTCCTTATGCCTAAGCCAACCCACGAAACAAGCGTGCGGGCGCTCAGCTGACCGGAGAGGCAGAATGCGGAAGTCGAAGATCGGTCGGTCCCCCTTCGTGTGCATTAGGCTGGGAATGATCTCTGTATGCATAAGTCAACCCATGAAATGATTGTGCGAGCACTAAGCCAGCCGAAGAGGCATAATGCGCAAGCTAGGGATCGATCTGGTCTAATCTTAAACTAGGAATGAACTCCGTATGCTTAGACTGGGGATGAACTCCATATGCCTAAGTCAACCCATGAGACGAGCGTGCGGGCACTCAACCGGACAGGAAGGCTAGTCGAAAAGGCATAATGCATAAGTCGGGGATTAGCTCGGTCCCCCTCTGTGTGTTATCAATCCTGCTGCAAGTCTTGCTGCTACAACCCTCGGTCCGGCTGGGGCTTAGACATGGAATGAACTCCGTATGCCTAAGCCAACCCATGAAATGACTGTACAGGCGCTCAGCCGGCCGGAGAGACAGAATACGTAAGCCGGGGATAGGCCCTGTCCCCCCTTGCGTGCCGCCGATCCTACTGCTGGTCCTGGTACTGCAACCCTTAGTCCGATCTGATCTTAGACTGGGAATGAACTCCGTATGCTTAGACATGGAATGAACTCCATATGCCTAAGCCAACTCACAAAATGAACGTGCGGGCACTCAGCTGACAAGAGAGGCAGAATGTGCAAGTCGGGGATCGGCCCGGTCCCCTCTGCATGCTGTCGATCCTGCTGCTGCAACCCTCGGTCCGGTCTGATCTTAGACTGGGAATGAACTTCGTATGCCTAAGTCAACCCATGAAATGAGCGTGTGGGCGCTGAGCCGATCGGAGAGGCATAATGCACAAGCCTACGATCAATCGATCCCCTTCTACGTACTGCCGATCCTACTGCCACAACCCTCGGTTCGGCTGGGGCTTAGACATGGAATGAACTCCCTATGCCTAAGCCAACCCACGAAATGGGCATGCGGGCGCTCAGCAGGCTGGAGAGGCAGAATGAATAAGCCAGGGATTGACCCGGTCCCCCCTTCGTGCTATCGATCCTACTGCCGTAACCCTTAGTTTGGTCTGATCTTAGACTGAGAATGAACGTCGTATGCTTAGACTAGGGATGAACTCCATATGCCTAAGTCAACCAGTCGGAGAGGCACAATGCGTAAGCCAAGGATCAGCTCAGTCCCCCTCTGCGTGCTGCCGATCCCACTACCGATCCTGCTACCACAACCTTTAGTCTGGCTGGGGCTTAAACATGGAATGAACTTCGTATGCCTAAGCCAACCCACAAAATGAGTGTGCGGGCACTCAGCTGACCAGAGAGACAGAATGAGCAAGCCGGAGATCAGCACAGTCCTCCCTTGCGTGCTACCACTCTTGTTGTTGGTCGTGCTGTCGCAACCCTCGATCCCGTCTGATCTTAGACTAGGAATGAACTTCATACGCTTAGACATGGAATGAACTCCGTTTGTTTAAGGCAACCCATGAAACGAGCATGCGGTTGCTCAGCCGACCTGAGAGGCAGGATGCGCAAGTCGGGGATCGAATGGGTGGTAGGTGGGTTCAAGCACATCCTCATATTTCTACCATTCCAATGCCATTTTTATGGCTTGTAAATTCATACAATGGTCCCCTAAGCCTTCATGTGAAGTTTCATGGCAGGATGACCCGTTTTCTATTTTTCACGATTTTTGAAACTTTTTACGGTTCGAGATTTTTTAAAAATTTTTTAGAAAGAGTTTTTGTCTCCAAATTTGGTAGAGCTGATCCTTGTATTTTTGTTGCATGCACAAAAAATTCAGCTAAAAACTCAAAGTGGAGAAGATTTTGTGATCGTTTGAAAAAAGTGTCCCATTTCAAACACTTTAATGGCTACTGGCAGCAAACCTATAAAATCTCAAAATGCTCTTTAAGAGGGTGTGAGTTCTCGAGGTTTTGATGAGGGATAGGGGGGCCAATATAAGGGCCAAGTACGCACACATCAGACATCAATGTGTGAACACCACCCGGCCCCCTAATCGTCGGAACCCCCAATGCCGTCGGTTAGGATCTCCGGCGATGCTCCGGTGATGCTCTGACGATAGTG
The DNA here is from genome assembly GCF_002303985.1 of Durio zibethinus. Next base: position 33,403,558 of record NW_019167826.1, on the reverse strand, counting down.
CCCCGGTGAAAAAAAATGTGGCACCAGCACAATGCCTGAGCCTAGCATGTGCACCATGGCACAAAATCTTAGACTGGGAATGAACTTCGTATGCTTAGACATGGAATGAACTCCGTATGCCTAAGCCAACCCATAAAACGAACGTGCAGGCGCTCAACCGGTCGAAGAGGCAGAAAGCAAAAGCCATGGATCGACGCGGTCCCCCTCACGTGCTGTTGATCCTGCTACTGCAACCCTTGGTCCAATATGATCTTTGACTGGGAATGAACTCCGTATGCATAAGTCAACCTAGGAAATGAGGTGCAGGCGCTGAGTCGGTCGAAGAGGCATAATGCGCAAGCCAGGGATCGGCCCGATCCTCCTCTACGTGCTACTGGTCCCGCTACCACAACCCTCAGCCCAGCTGGGGCTTAAACATGGAATGAACTCTCTATGCCTAAGCCAACCCATGAAACGGGCATGCAGGTGCTCAGCCGGTCAGAGAGGCAGAATGCGTAAGTCGAGGATCGACCTGATCCCCTCTGCGTGCTGCCGATCCTACTGTCGCAACCCTCGGTTCGATCTGATCTTAGACTAGGAATGAACTCTGTATGCTTAGACTGGGGATGAACTTTGCATGCCTAAGTCAACCCATGAAACGAGCGTGTGGGCGCTCATTCGACCAGAGAGGCAGGATGCGCAAGCAAGGGATCGAACGGGTGGTAGATGGGTTCAAGCACATCTTCATGTTTCTGCCCTACCAATGCCATTTTTATGGCTTGTAAATTCATACAATGGTCCCCTAAGCCTTCATGTGAAGTTTCATGGCAAGACGACCCATTTTTCACGATTTTTAAACCTTTTTACGGTTCGAGATTTTTTAAAATTTTTTTAGAAAGAGTTTTGTCCCCAAATTTGGTAGATGTGATCCTTGTATTTTTGTTGGCATGCACAAAAAAATTCAGCTAAAAACTCGAAGTGGAGAAGATTTTGTGACCATTTGAAAAAAGTGTCCCCATTTCAGACACTTTAATGGCTACTGGCAGCAAACCTATAAAATCTCAAATGCTCTTTAAGGGGGTGTGAGTTCTCGAGGTTTGATGAGGGATAGGGGGCCAATATAAGGGCCAAGTACCAGCACCCATCTCACATCATGTGCGCACACCCCCGGCCCCCCCAATCGCCGGAACCCCCAATGCCGCCGGTTAGGCTCTCCGACGATGCTCCTGCGATGGTGTCCCGGGCGAAAAAAATGTGACACCAGCACATGCCTGAGCCCAGCATGTGCACCGTGGCTCAAAATCTTAGAGTGGGAATGAACTCCATATGCTTAGACATGGAATGAACTCCGTATGCCTAAGCGAACCCACGAAACGAGCGTACGGGCGCTCAGCCGACCGGAGAGGCAGAATGTGCAAGTCGGGGATCGACCTGATCCCCCCTGCGTGCTGTCGATCCTGCTGCCACAACCCTCAGTCCGGTCTGATCTTAGATTGGGAATGAACTCCGTATGCGTAAGTCAACCCACGAAACGAGCGTGCGGGTGCTGAGCCAACCGAAAAGGCATAATGCACAAGCCAGGGATCGTCCCGGTCCCCCTCTGCGTGCTGTCGGTCCCGCTGCCACAACCCTCGATCTGGCTGGGGCTTAGACATGGAATGAACTCCCTATGCCTAAGCCAACCCACGAAACGGGCGTGCGGGCGCTCAGCCGGTCGGAGAGGCAGAATGCGCAAGCCGGGGATCGACCCGGTCCCCCCTGCGTGCTACCGATCCTACTGTCGCAACCCTCGATCCGATCCGATCTTAGACTCTGAATGAACTCTGTACGCTTAGACTGGGGATGAACTCCGTATGCCTAAGTCAACCCATGAAACAAGCATGCAGGCGTTGAGTCGATCGGAGAAGCCGACCGGAGAGGCATAATGCGTAAGCCGGGGATCAGCTTGGTCCCCCTCTGCATGCTGTCGATCCCCCTGTCGGTCCTACTGCCACAACCCTCATTTTGACTGGTGTTTAGACATGGAATGAACTCCCTATGCCTAAGCCAACACATGAAATGAGTGTACGGGTGCTCAGTCAACCAGAGAGGCAGAATACGCAAGCCAGGGATCGGCCTGGCCCCCCCTGCGTGCTGCCGATCCTGCTACCGCAACCCTTGGTTCGGTTCGATCTTAGACTGGGAATGAACTCCGTATGCTTAGACTGAGGATGAACTTCGTATGCCTACGTCAACCCATAAAACAAGCGTGCGGGCTCTTAGCCGACCAGAGAGGCAGGATGCGCAAGCCGGGGATCGAACGTGTGGTAGGTGGGTTCAAGTGTCATGCCCTGGGCGGGCGCGCCAGGCATATTAGGCACACCAGCAGGCGAGCTAGAAGTTAAGGCCCACAAACCAGGCATGCTGGCAGGTATCTGTATGCAAAGCCTAGAAATGAGTTCAGAATGCCCGCCCGACTTGTAGGCCAGCCCGTGAGACCAAGGCCTGGCATACAAGCTATCCGCACCACATCCAGAAGGGCCCAAGGTGCTGGACATGCAAGGGAAGCTTCTAGAAGCAGGCAGGATCAGCAGAAGCATCCTAGCAGATTTGGTTGACCTTGAAAATCAGGAGTTAGCTTCCTGATTGATTGTAATCCCATGATTTTAGCCTTTATTCTAGGGATATTACCATTAAGTTGTAGCTAGAGCCTCAACTATAAATAGAGGGCTGCTCCACCCTCATTTGTACACCATCAAACACTTCTGTTTCAGTGAATATAAGAGCATTTTTAGAATTCTATCTTGTTTCTTTTTAACTTGCGTATTAGCCCTTCCCATTGTTCTAGTACCCCGCACGTTGTGTTTTAGGCTGACTTAGGCACAAAGGAGGAGATTCCAAGCCTAAGGTCGCATGGATCCTGAGTCTAAGGTCAGAGCCCGTGACAGTTGGTATAAGAGCAAGTTCGATTCTACGTGTTTGTGTTATGCAGGTTAGATCAGGATTGAGGAGATGGCATCCCAAAACAATGTTGCTAGCCAACAACCAGAGGCCCAAGAGCATGGGTGTGGAAGAGGCAAGAAAGTCGATTCTAGAGATATCTGGTCTACCATGGATGGTAGGCTGGCCAAGGTGGAGGTGACCATGGCAACATGGGGGAGAAGTTTGAGGAGGTAAGACTCACATTGCATCACTAGATTTCATGAGGGAGGAGATCCAAAGTGAGCTGGAAGCTGCTCTCAACAAAGCACGAACGTGATCACCCAGAAGAATAAGGCCTTGGAGGTTGAAGTGCTGACCTTGCGTGATGGCACGGAGGCCATGCGCTAGCGGATGGAAGAGCTTACCGGTGAGCCTCGTTGCGTGCAAGACTGCATTTGGGAATGGCAATGTTTGCTGGAGTGTCCAAGTCCAGATTGGATGTCCCCAAGCCTAAGGAGTTCAAGGGACTAAGGCGGCTAAGGAAGTAGACAACTACCTTTGGGGTATGGAGGCAGTACTTCTAGACCATGGGCATGCAAGATGAGGGCGATAAAGGTAAGCACCACTGCTATGGTATCTCACTGATGTAGCCTTATTGTGGTGGAGGCGGAGGTGTGATGATGTCAGGCATGGGAGTGCCAAGATTAGAACCTGGGTAGAGTTCCAAAAAGAGTTCAGAGAATAATTTTACCCGGAGTATGCCGATGATGAGGCACGGGCAAAGTTGCGCAGGTTGAGCCAGCAAGGGGACATAAGGGAGTATGTCCAGAAATTCTTTGAACTAATGCTACAGATCTCGGATCTAGGTGAGAAAGATGACTTATTTGCTTTCATGGATGGGTTGAAGTCGTGGGTGAAGCATGAGCTACAAAGGAGGGGAGTTCATGACTTGGCCAAAGTCATGACTACTGCCGAGGCCTTGATAGAGTTCAAGCCCTCTGAACAAGTTCAAGTCTTCCAAGCCCAAGGGTAAGGGCAGGGACGATAGGGACCAAAAGAAGCATTCCAAAGGGAAGGATCATGATCGAAAGTCAAAGGATGGGGACCAAGACCATTCAACCAAAGATGGCGAGAGGAAGCCACCAGCAGGCAAGTGGAAAGCAAAGGGGGACCGAGAGCCACTAGCATGCTACCTATGTGGAGGGAGCCACATAGCGCGCAATTACACGCAAAAGGGTAAGCTGGCTACTGTAGACAAGGAGTCTAACGAGGAACCAGAGTCAGGGGCAGCAAAGCTTGGGTCATTGGTGCTCAATGCTATCCAGAGTAAGGGGAGCCACAAGCCAAAGGACTTGATGTTTACGAATCTGATGGTTGCGGGTCAGAAGGTGAGCGCACTAGTGGACATAGGTGCCTCACATCTTTTTATGGAGCCTGAAAGCTTGGACTAAAGGTGCAAAAAGGGACTGGTACCATTAAAACGATGAACTCTAAAGAGGTTCCAACCATTGGAGTAGCACGGGGAGTGGAGTTACAGCTTGGAGACCGGAAAGGCAAGGAGACCACTGAGGTAATACCCCTTGACGACTATGAGTTTGTGATTAGGTTGGATTTCCTTGTTCGGATTAATGCCCTCCTTGTGCCTTTTACCGATTGTGTTTGCATCTTGGATGCACGGTGCCAATGCCTAGTGCCATTGAGAAGAGGGTCTGGAGTTCGGTCACGGGTGGTGTCAGCCATCTAATTTGCCAAGGCGGTAAGCAGACAAGAAGACACCTTCTTGGCAGCCCTGAAATATGATGAGCCAAGGTGAGCGCACTAGTGGACATAGGTGCCTCACATCTTTTTATGGAGCCTGAAAGCTTGGACTAAAGGTGCAAAAAGGGACTGGTACCATTAAAACGATGAACTCCAAAGAGGTTCCAGCCATTGGAGTAGCACGGGGAGTGGAGTTGCAGCTTAGAGACTGGAAAGGCAAGGAGACCATTGAGGTAATACCCCTTGATGACTATAAGTTTATGATTGGGTTGGATTTCCTTATTCGGATTAACGCCCTCCTTATGCCTTTTACCGATTGTGTTTGCATCTTGGATGCACGATGCCAATGCCTAGTGCCATTGAAGAGAGGGTTTAGAGTTGGGTCGCAGGTAGTGTCAGCCATCCAATTTGCCAAGGCGGTAAGCAGACAAGAAGAAACCTTCTTGGAGAAATATGATAAGCCAAGGGAGAAGGAGATCGAGTCACCCTTGGAGGTGCTAAAGGTGATGAAGACCTTTAGTGATGTGATGCCCGCAAAGCTGCCTAGCAAGCTACCACCTAAGAGGGACGTGGACCACAAGATCGAGTTGGTGTTCGAGGCCAAGCCACCAGCCAAAGCCCTTACCGAATGTCTCCACCAGAGTTGGAGGAGTTAAGGAAGTAGCTCAAGGAGTTAGTTGATGCTGGCTTCATCAGGCCATCGAAGGTACCCTATGGTGCATCGATTCTATTCCAGCGCAAGCATGATGGGTCATTACGGATATGCATAGACTATCGGGCTTTGAACAAGCTAACCATCAAGAACAAGTACCCCATCCCACTCATTGCGGACTTGTTCGATCAACTTGGGAGCGCAAGGTGGTTCACCAAGCTAGATTTGAGGTCAGGCTACTATCAACTCAGGATCATAGAGGGAGATGAGCCAAAGATAACATTTGTCACTTGGTATGGTTCGTATGAGTTCTTGGTGATGCCTTTCAGACTCACGAATGCCCCAGCAACATTCTGCACCCTTATGAACAAGGTACTTTAGTCATTCCTTGATCGGTTTGTTGTGGTTTATTTGGATGACATTGTGATTTACAGCCAGACTTTGGGAGAGCATGTAGACCACTTGAGATAGGTGTTCGAGGTGTTACGGGCGCACAAGCTATTTGTTAAGAGGGAGAAGTGCTCATTTGCCTAGTAGGAGATCCCGTTCTTTAGCCACATAGTGGGAGGTGGCAGGATACGCATGGATGAAGGCAAGATACACGCCATCCTGGAGTGGCAACCACTAGCCAAGGTCATTGAGTTGAGATCATTCCTTGGGTTGGTTAACTACTACAAGCACTTCATCAAAGGTCACTCAGAGATAGCCACGCCATTGACTGACTTGCTCAAGAAAGGGAGAGCATGGGAGTGGAATGCAGGGTGCCAGGAAGCCTTTGATAGGTTGAAGCAGGCTGTGACCGAGGAGCCAGTCTTGGCCTTGCCAGACCATGCCAAGCAGTATGAGGTACATACGGATGCATCAAACTTTGCCATAGGGGGCGTGTTGATGCAGGAGGGACGTCCAGTCGCGTTCAAGAGTAGAAAGCTGAACGAGATTGAACGTAGGTACACGGTCCAAGAGAAAGAGATGACTACAGTGGTCCACTGCTTGCGCACTTGGTGCCATTACCTGTTGGGGTCGAGGTTCATGGTAAGGAGGGACAATGTGGTGACCAGCTACTTCCAGACACAGAAGAAGTCATCCCCCAAGCAAGCGAGATGGTAAGATTTTCTTGTAGAATTTGATTTCCAGATGAAGTACAAGCCAAGACGGGCGAACCTAGTGGCAGACGCTCTGAGTAAAAAGGCTAGCCTTGCTACCATTAGCCAACCAGAGGGGTCACTGGTGCTGCGCATCAATGAGGGACTTGCACATGATCCTACAGTGAAGGCTTTGATGGAGTACGCCCAGCAAGGTAAGACTAGGCAATTTTGGTTACAGGATGGCTTGCTGTACACCAGGGGCAGTAGACTGTTTGTGCCGCAGCACGGGAAGCTCCGCAAGGAAGTTTTGCAAGAATGCCATGATGCAAGGTAAGCTGGACACCCTGGAGTGAGCCGCACCTTGGTGCTGATCGAGGATCGGTACTACTGGCCGTACATGAGGGATGATGTGGAGGCCTATGGGAAGACTTGTCTTGTGTGCCAATAGGACAAGGTGGAGCTCAAGAAACCAGGCGGTCTCTTGGAGCCATTACTAGTGCCAGAGCAACCATGGGAGAGTGTTTCTCTGGACTTTATAGTCGGTCTACCCAAAGCAGAAGGGTTTAGAAGCATCATGGTAATGGTGGATAGGTTTTTTTGAAGTATGGAATTTTCATTCCAGCAACCAAGGAGTGCCTAGCCGAGGAGGCAGCTCGATTGTTCCTGAAGAACATGGTTAAGTACTGGGGAGTGCCGAAGACCATTGTTAGTGATCGAGATGGCCATTTCACGGGCAGGTTCTAGACTGAGTTGTTCAAGCTGTTGGGGTCAGACTTGAACTTTTCCACCAGCATGCATCCGTAGACCGATGCGCAGACAGAACGAGTGAATAGACTATTGGAGGTCTACCTCAGGCACTATGTGAGTGCCACACAAAGGAACTGGCCAAAGCTGCTAGATTATGCACAGTTTTCCTACAGCTTGCAAAGGAGCGAGGCAACGAACCAGAGCCCATTTGAGGTTGTGACAAGGCAACAACCACTAACACCCAGTTCGATTGCTGCAGGTTATATAGGGCCGAATCCAGCAGCATACAAGTTTGCCAAGGCATGGTAGGAGCAAACTGACTTGGCCAGAGTTTGTCTACACAAGACGGCCAAGAGGTTGAGGAAGTGGGCAGACCAAAAGAGGCAGGATGTGCAGTTCTAGGTTAGAGACTTGGTGTTGGTGAAGCTGAATCCCATTGTGCGCTAGAGGGGGCTGCACAAAGGCCTAGTCTAGAGGTATGAGGGACCTTTTTGAGTAGTCAAGAGGGTAGGTAAGGTTGCCTACAAGCTGGATATGCCACCCAAGCTGAAGGTACACCCGATGTTTCATGTGAGCAGGCTCAAGCCGTTCCATGAGGATGAGGGAGATCCAGGATGGGTAAAGTCAAAGCGTGCGCCATTGGGAGCAAAGGCCTCCTATGAGAAGGAGGTCCACAGCATCATAGCTGATCGAGAGGTTAGACGAAAGAATTATCAGCCAAGACAAGAGTACTTGGTGCGCTGGAAGGGACTTCCAGACAGTGAGGCGAGTTACGAACCAATCAGATGACTTATGGTAGTTCGAGGACCAAGATCAACAGTACCCATGAGATAGACACAAAGATGGCATTGCGCAATTAGGTGGGGGAGAATGTAATGGCCCTACGACGGGTGTGCCAAGCACATCAAGCACACCAGCAAGCGAGCCAGAAGTTAAGGCCCGCAAACCAGACGTGCTGGTGGGTATCTATGCGCAAAGCCTAGCAAACTAGTAACACCCACCCGACTTGCAGGCTAGCCCGTGAGACCAAGGCCTGGCATACAAGCTACCCGCACCACATCCAGAAGGGCCCAAGGTGCTGGACACGCAAGGGAAGCTTCTACAAGCAGACAGGATCAACAGGAACATCCTAGAGATTTGGTTAACCCTAAAAATCAGGAGTTAGCATCCTGATTGATTGTAATCCCATGATTTTGGCCTTTATTATAGGGATATTGCTATTAAGTTGTAGCTGGAGCCTCAACTATAAATAGAGGGCTGTTCCACCCTCATTTGTACACCATCAAACACTTCTGTTTCAGTGAATACAAGAGCATTTCCAGAATTTGTCTTGTTCATCCTGTTTCTCTTTAACTTGTGTAAGCAGCCCTTCCCATTGTTCTAGTGCCCCCACGCTTGTGTTTTAGGCTGACTTAGGCACAAAGGAGGAGATTCCAAGCCTAAGGCTGCACGGATTCGGAGTCTAAGGTCGAAGCCCGTGACACAAGCACATCTTCACATTATTGCCCTGCCAAAGCCTTTTTTATGGAATGTAAATTCATCCAATGGTCCCATAAGCCTTCATGTGAAGTTTTGTGGCAAGACGACCCGTTTTCTATTTTTTACGATTTTTGAAACTTTTTACGGTTTGGGATTTTTTAAAATTTTTTTAGAAAGATTTTTGACCCCAAATTTGGTAAAGGTGACCCTTGTATTTTTGTTGGCATGCACAAAAAAATTCAGCTAAAAAATCGAAGTGGACAAGATTTTGTGACTGTTTGAAAAAAGTGTCCCCATTTTAGACACTATAATGGCTACTGGCAGCAAACCTATAAAATCTCAAATGCTCTTTAAGGGGGTGTGAGTTCTCGAGGTTTGATGAGGGATAGGGTGCCAATATAAGGGTCAAGCACCAGCACCCATTGCACATCATGTGTGCACACCCCCCGGCCACCCCAATCGCCGGAACCCCCAATGCCACCGGTTAGGCTCTCCAGTGATGCTCCAACAATGCTCCGGTGATGGTGTCCTGGGTGAAAAAATAGTGGCACCAGCATATGCCCGAGCCTAGCATGTGCACCGTGGCTCAAAATCTTAGACTGGGAATGAACTCCATATGCTTAGACATGGAATGAACTCCATATGCCTAAGCCAACCCACGAAACGATCATGTGGGCACTTAGCCGATCGGAGAGGCAAAATGCGCAAGTTGGGGACTGACCCGATCCCCCCTACGTGCTGTCGATCTTGCTACTGCAACCCTTGGTCTGGTCCGATCTTAGGCTGGGAATGAACTCCGTATGCATAAGTCAACCCATGAAACGAGCGTGCGGGCACTGAGCTGATCAGAAAGGCATAATGCGCAAACCGGGGATCAACTCAGTCCCCCTCTGCATGCTGCCAGTCCCGCTACCACAACCTCAGTCCAGCTGGGGCTTAGACATGGAATGAACTCCCCACGCCTAAGCCAACCCATGAAATGGGCGTACAGGTGCTCAACTGGCTGGAGAGGCAGAATACGTAACCCGGGGATCGGACCGGTCCCCCCTGCGTGCTACTGATCCTACTATCGCAACCCTCGGTCTGATCTGATCTTAGACTGGGAATGAACTCTATATGCTTAGATCGAGGATGAATTCCGTATGCCTAAGTCAACCCACGAAACGAGCCTGCGGGTGCTCAGCTGACCAAAGAGGCAGGATGCGCAAGCCGGGGATCGAACGGGTGGTAGGTGGGCTTAAGCACATCTTCATATTTATACCATGCCAATTCCATTTTTATGGCTTGTAAATTCATAAAATGGTCCCCTAAGCCTTCATGTGAAGTTTCGGGGCAAGACGACCCGTTTTCTATTTTTCATGATTTTCAAAACTTTTTACGGTTCGAGATTTTTTAAAATTTTTTTAGAAAGAGTTTTGTCCCCAAATATGGTAGAGGTGATCCTTGTATTTTTTTTGGCATGCACAAAAAAATTCAGCTAAAAAATCGAAGTGGAGAAGCTTTTGTGACCGTTTGAAAAAAGTGTCCCCATTTCAGACACTTTAATGGCTACTGGTAGCAAACCTATAAAATCTCAAATGCTCTTTAAGGGGGTGTGAATTCTCAACATTTGATGAGGGATAGGGGGCCAAATAAGGGCCAAGTACCAGCACCCATCGTACATCATGTGCGCACACTCCCCGGCCCCCCAATCGCTGGAACCCCTAATAACGTCGGTTAGGCTCTCCGGCGATGCTCCGACGATGGTGCCTCAGGCGAAAAAAATGTGGCACCAGCATATGCCCGAGCCCAGCATGTGCACCATGGCTCAAACTCTTAGACTAGGAATGAACTCTGTGATCTTAGACATGGAATGAACACCGTATGCCTAAGCCAACCCACGAAACGACCGTGCAGACACTCAACTACCCGGAGAGGCAGAATGCGCAAGTTAGGGATCAGCCCGGTCCTCCCCTGCGTGCTGTCGATCTTGCTGTTGCAACCCCCAGTCCGATCTGATCTTAGACTGGGAATGAACTTCGAATGCATAAGTCAACCCACGAAACGAGCGTGCAGGTGCTGAGTCAGTCGAAGAGGCATAATACGCAAGCCGGGGATCGGTTCGATCCCCCTCTGCGTGCTACCGGTCCCACTGCCACAACCCTCGGTCCGACTGGGGCTTAGAATGGAATGAACTCCCTGTGCCTATGCCAACAAATGAAACGGGCGAGCGGGCGCTCAACCGACCGGAGAGGCAGAATGCGTAAGTTAGGTATCGACCCGGTCCCCCCTGTGTGCTGCCGATCTTACTATCGTAACCCTCAGTTCGGTCTGATCTAAGACTGGGAATGAACTTCGTATGCTTAGACTGGGGATGAACTCCGTATACCTATGCCAACCCATGAAACGAGCGTGCGGGGGCTCAACCTGCCGGAGAGGCATAATGCGCAAGCTGGGGATCAGCCCGATACCCCTCTGCGTGCTACCGATCCCGCTACCGATCCTGCTGCCACAACCTTCGGTCTGGCTAGGGCTTAAACATGGAATGAACTCAGTATGCCTAAGCCCACCCACGAAACGATCATACGGGCGTTCAGCTGGCCGAAGAGGTAGAATGTGCAAGCCAGGGATCGGTCCGGTCCCTCCCTGCGTGCTGTCGATCCTACTGCTGGTACTGCTATCGCAACCCTCGGTTCGGTTTGATCTTAGACTGGGAATGAACTCTGTACGCTTAGACATCGAATGAACTCCGTATGCCTAAGCCAACCCATGAAACGAGCATACCGACCCGGTCCCCCCCGCGTCCTGTCTATCCTGCTGCTGCAACCCTTGGTCTAGTCCGATCTTAGACTGAGAATGAACTCCTTATGCCTAAGTCAACCCACGAAACGAGCGTGCGGGGGCTAAGCCGGCCGGAGAGGCATAACGCGAAAGCTAGGGATCGACTTGGTCCACCTCTGTGTGTTGCTGATCCTGCTGCCACAACCCTCGGTCCGGCTGGGGCTTAGACATGGAATGAACTCCCTATGCCTAAGCCAACCCACGAAACGGGCGTGCGGGCGCTTAGCCGGCCAGAGAGGCAGAATGCGCAAGCCGGGGATCGGTCCGATCCCCCTTGCGTGCCATCAATCCTGCTACTGCAACACTCGGTCCGATCCGATCTTAGACTGGGAATGAACTCTGTATGCTTAGACTGGGGATGAACTCCGTATGCCTAAGTCAACCCATGAAATGAGCGTGCTGGTGCTTAGTCGACCAGAGAGGCAAGATGCGCAAGCCGGGGATCGAACGGGTGGTAGGTTGGTTCAAGCACATCTGCATATTTCTGCCATGCCAATGCCATTTTTATGGCTTCTAAATTCATACAATGGTCCCCTAAGCCTTCATGTGAAGTTTTGTGGCAAGACGACCCGTTTTCTATTTTTCACGATTTTTTGAAACTTTTTACGGTTTGGGATTTTTGAAACTTTTTTTATAAAGAGTTTTGTCCCCAAATTTGGTAGAGGTGATCCTTGTGTTTTTGTTGGCAAGCACAAAAAAATTCAGCTAAAAACTCGAAGTGGAGAAGATTTTGTGACCGTTTGAAAAAAGTGTCCCCATTTCAGACACTTTATTGGCTACTGGTGGCAAACCTATAAAATCTCAAACGCTCTTTAAGGGGGTGTGAGTTCTCGAGGTTTGAGGAGGGATAGGGGGCCAATATAAGGGCCAAGTACCAGCACCCATCGCAGATCATGTGAGCACACCCCCCACCCCCCCAATCGCCGGAACCCCCAATGCCGGCGGTTAGGCTCTCCGACGATGCCTCCGACGATAGTGCCCCAGGCAAAAAAAATACGGCACAAGCACATGCTCAAGCCTAGCATGTGCACCGTGGCTCAAACTCTTAGACTGGGAATGAACTCTATATGCTTAGACATGGAATGAACTCCATATGCCTAAGCTAACCCACGAAACGAAAGTGCGGGCATTTAACCGGCCGGAGAGGCAAAATGCACAAGTCGGGGATCAGCCTGGTCCCCCTCTGCGTGCTGTTGGTCCCGTGCCACAACCCTCAGTCTGGTTGGGGCTTAGACATGGAATGAACTCCATATGCCTAAGCTAACCCACGAAGTGGGCGTGCGGGCGCTCAGCAGGCTGGAGAGGCAGAATACGCAAGCCGAGGATCGGCTCGGTCCCCCCTACGTGCTGTCGATCCTGCTACCGCAACCCTCGGTTTGATTCGATCTTAGAGTGGGGATGAACTCCGTATGCTTAGACTAGGCATGAACTCCGTATGCCTAAGTCAACCCACGAAACGAGCGTGCGGGCACTCAGCCAGCCGAAGAGGTAGAATGCGCAAGCTGGGGATCGACCCGATCCCCCCTACGTGCTGCCGATCCTGCTGCTGGTCCTGCTACCGCAACCCTCGATCGAATCTGATCTTAGACTGGGAATGAACTCTGTATGCCTAAGTCAACCCACAAAATGAACGTTCAGGCGTTGAGCTGACCGGAGAGGCATAATACGCAAACCGAGGATTAGCTTGATCCCTTTCTACATCCTGTCGATCCCACTGCCACAACCCTCAGTCCGGTTGGGGCTTAGACATGGAAAGAACTCCCTATGCCTAAGCCAACCCATGAAATGGGCGTGCGGGCGCTCAGTTGATCGGAGAGGCAGAATGCGTAAGCCGGGGATCGGCCCGGTCCCCCTGCATGCTGTCGCAACCCTCGGTCTGGTATGATCTTAGACTGGGAATGAACTCTGTATGCTTAGACTGGGGATGAACTCTGTATGCCTAAGTCAACCCATGAAATGAGCGTGTGGGTGTCACACCCTAGGTGGTCGCGCCAGGCACATCAGGCGGACCAACAAGCGAGCTAGAGGTTGAGGCCCGTAGACCAGGCGTGCTAGCGGGTATCTGCACGCAAAGCCTAGCAAACGAGTTCAGAACACCCGCCCGACTTGCAGGTCAGCCCGTGAGACCAAGGCCTGGCATACAAGCTACCCGCACCACATCTAGAAGGGCCCAAGCTGCTGGACACACAAGGGAAGCTTCTGGAAGCAGACAGGATCAGTAGGATCATTCTGGCAGATTTGGTTGACCCTAAAAATCAGGAGTTAGCATCCTGATTGATTGTAATCCCATGATTTTAGCCTTTATTCTAGGGATATTGCCATTAAGTTGTAGCTGGAGCCTCAACTATAAATAGAGGGCTGCTCTACCCTCATTTGGACACCATCAAACACTTCTGTTTCAGTGAATACAAGAGCATTTCTAGAATTCTGTCTTGTTCATCTTGTTTCTCTTTAACTTGCGTAATCAGCCCTTCCCATTATTTTAGTGCCCCCATGCTTCTGTTTTAGGCTGACTTAGGCACAAATGGGGAGATTCAAAGCCTAAGGCCATACGGATTTTGAGTCTAAGGTCAGAGCCCATGACAGTTGGTATCAGAGCAAGTTTGATTCTGCGTGTTTGTGTTGTGCAGGTTAGATTGTGATTGAGGAGATGGCATCCCAAAGCGACGTTGCTTGCCAGCAACCAGAGGCCTAGGAGCATGGGCGTGGAAGAGGCAAGAAAGCCAGTTCTAGAGATATTTGGTCTACCTTGGATGGTAGGCTGGCCAAGGTGAAGGTGACCGTAGGCAACATGGGGGAGAAGCTTGAGGAGGTAGAGACTCACATTGCATCGCTAGACTCCATAGGGGAGGAGATCCAAAGTGAGCTAGAAGATGCTCTCAATAAAGGCTTGGACGTGTTCACCCAAAAGAATCAGACCTTGGAGGCTAAAGTGCTGACCTTGCACGATGGCATGGAGGCCATGCACCAACGGATGGAAGAGCTTGCCAGTGAGCTCGTTGCTTGCAAGACTGCCATTGGGAATGGCATGTTTGCTGGAGTGTCCAAATCCAGATTAGATATCCCCAAGCCTAAGGAGTTTAAGGGGACTAGGGCAGCCAAGGAAGTAGACAACTACCTTTGGGGTATGGAGCAGTACTTCTAGGCCATGGGCATGCAAGATGAAGCGATAAAGGTAAGCACTGTTGCTATGTATCTCACTAATGTAGCCTTATTGTGGTGGAGGCACAGGTGTGATGATGTCAGGCATGGGAGCACCAAGATTGGAACCTGGGCAGAGTTCCAAAAAGAGTTCAGAGAACAATTTTACTCAGAGTATGCCGATGATAAGGCATGGGCAAAGTTATGCAGGCTGAGCCAGCAAGGGGACATAAGGGAGTATGTCCAGAAATTCTCTAAACTAATGCTATAGATCTCGGATCTAGGTGAGAAAGACGCCTTCTTTGCTTTCATGGATGGGCTGAAGCCGTGGGTGAAGCATGAGCTACAAAGGAGAGGAGTTCATGACTTGGCTAAAGCCATGACTACTGTCGAGGCCTTGATAGAGTTCAAGCCTCTGAACAAGTTTGAGTCTTCCAAGCCCAAGTGTAAGGGCAGGGACGATAGGGATTGGAAGAAGCAGTCCAAAAGGAAGGACCGTGATTGGGAGTCCAAAGATGGAGACCGAGACCGTTCAACCAAGGATTGCGAGAGGAAGCCACCAGCGGGCAAGTGGGAAGCAAAAGGGGATCGAGAGCCACTAGCATGCTACCTATGTGGAGGGAGCCACATAGCACGCAATTGCCCACAGAAGGCAAGCTGGCTGCTATAGACAAGGAGTCTAACGAGGAGCCAAAGTCAGGGGCAGCAAAGCTTGGGTCGTTGGTGCTTAGTGCTATCCAGAGTAAGGGGAGCCGTAAGCCAAAGGGCTTAATGCTTATGGATCTGATGGTTGTGGGTCAAAAGGTGAGCGCACTGGTGGACACAAGTGCCTCACATCTTTTTATTTCATGTGATGGAGCCCAAAAGCTCAGACTAAAGGTGCAGAAAGGGATTGGTACCATTAAAATAGTGAACTCCAAAGAGGTTCCAGCCATTGGAGTAGCACGAGGGGTGGAGTTATAGCTTGGAGACTAGAAAGGCAAGGAGACCATAGAGGTAATACCCGTTGATGACTATGAGTTTGTGATTGGGTTGGATTTCCTTGTTCGGATTAATGCCCTCCTTGTGCCTTTTGTCGATTGTGTTTGCATCTTGGATGCACAGTGCCAATGCCTAGTGCCATTGAGGAGAGGGTCTGGAGTTGGGTCACGGGTGGTGTCAGCCATCCAATTTGCCAAGACGGTAAGCAGACAAGAAGATACCTTCTTGGCAGCCTTAAAATATGATGAGCCAAGGGAGAAAGAGATCGAGTCACCCTTGGAGGTGCTAAAGGTGCTGAAGACCTTTAGTGATGTGATGCCCGCAATGCTACCTAGCAAGCTACCTCCTAAGAGGGAGGTGGACCACAAGATTGAGCTAGTGTCTGAGGCCAAGCCACCAGCCAGAGCCCCTTATCGAATGTCTCCACCAGAGTTGGAGGAGTTGAGGAAGCAGCTCAAGGAGTTAGTTGATGCTGGCTTCATCAGACCATCGAAGGCACCCTATGGTGCACCGATTCTATTCCAGCACAAGCATGATGGGTCATTACAGCTGTGCATAGACTACCGGGCTTTGAACAAGCTGACCATCAAGAACAAGTACCCCATCCCACTCATTGCAGACTTGTTCGATCAACTTAGGAGTGCAAGGTGGTTCACCAAGCTGGATTTGAGGTCAGGCTACTATCAAGTCAGGATTACGGAGGGAGATGAGCCAAAGACAGCATGTGTCACTCGGTATGGTTCGTATGAGTTCTTGGTGATGCCTTTCAGACTCACAAACGCCCCAGCAACATTCTACACCCTTATGAACAAGGTACTTCAGTCATTCCTAGATCGGTTTGTTGTGGTTTATTTGGATGACATTGTGATCTACAGCCAGACTTTGGGAGAGCATGTAGACCACTTGAGACAGGTGTTCGAGGTGTTGCAGGTGCACAAGCTGTTTGTCAAGAGGGAGAAGTGTTCATTCACCCAGGAGGAGATCCCATTTCTTGGCCACATAGTGGGAGGTGGTAGGATACGCATGGATGAAGGCAAGATACACGCCATCCTAGAGTGGCAACTGCCTGCCAAGGTCACTGAGTTGAGATCATTCCTTAGGCTGGTTAACTACTACAGGCGCTTCATCAACGGTCACTCAGCAATAGCCATGCCATTGACTGACGTGCTCAAGAAAGGGAGAGCATGGGAGTGGAACGCAGGGTGCCAGGAAGCCTTTGATAAGTTGAAGCAAGCTGTGATCGAGGAGCCAGTCTTGGCCTTGCCAGACCATGCCAAGCCGTATGAGGTGCATACGAATGCATCAGACTTTGCCATAGGGGGCGTGTTGATGCAGGAGGGACGTCCAGTCGCATTCGAGAGTAGGAAGCTGAGTGAGACTGAACGTATGTACACAGTCCAAGAGAAGGAGATGACTGCAGTGGTGCACTGCTTTCGCACTTAGCGCCATTACCTGTTGGGGTCAAGGTTCGTGGTTAGGATGGACAATGTGGTGACCAGCTACTTCCAGATGCAGAAGAAGCTATCCCCCAAGTAGGCGAGATGGCAAGATTTTCTTGTAGAATTTGATTTCCAGATGGAGTACAAGCCAGGATGGGTGAACCTAGTGGCAGACGCCCTGAGCAGGAAGGCTAACCTTGCTTCCATTAGCCAACCAGAGGGGTCACTGGTGCTGCGCATTAAGGAGGGACTTGCACATGATCCTACAGCCAAGGCTTTGATAGAGTATGCCCAGCAAGGTAAGACTAGGCGATTTTCATTGCAGGATGGCTTGCTATACACCAGGGGCAGTAGACCATTTGTGTCATAGCACGGAAAGCTCCGCAAGGAAGTTTTAAAAGAATGCCATGATTCAACGAGGGCTGGACACCCCAGAGTGAGCCACACCTTGGCCCTGATCAAGGACTGGTACTACTGGCCGCACATGAGAGACAATGTGGAGGCTTATGTGAAGACTTGTCTTGTGTGCCAACAGGACAAGGCGGAGCTCAAGAAACCAGGCGATCTCTTGGAGCCATTGCCAGTGCCAGAGCGACCATGGGAAAGTGTTTCTCTAGACTTTATAGTCAGTTTACCCAAAGCAGAAGGGTTTGGAAGCATCATGGTAATGGTGGATAGGTTTTCCAAGTATGGAATCTTCATTCCAGCAACCAAGGAGTGCCCAGTTGAGGAGGCAGCTCGATTGTTCCTAAAGAACATGGTTAAGTACTGGGGAGTGCCGAGGACCATTGTCAGTGATCGGGACGAGCGTTTCACGGGCAGGTTCTGGACTGAGTTGTTCAAGCTGTTGGGGTCAGACTGGAACTTTTCCACCAGCATGCATCCACAGATCGATGGGCAGACAGAGCATGTAAATGGACTATTAGAGGTCTACCTCAAGCACTATGTGACTGCCACACAAAGGGACTGGCCAAAGCTGCTAGATATTGCACAGTTTTCCTATAACTTGCAAAGGAGCGAGGCAACGAACCAGAGCCCATTTGAGGTTGTAACAGGCCAACAACCACTAACACCTGGTTTGATTGCTGTAGGTTATATAGGGTCAAATTCAGCAGCATGCAAGTTTGCCAAGGCATGGCAGAAGCAAACTGACTTGGCCAGAGTTTGTTTACACAAGGTGGCCAAGAGGTCGAAGAAGTGGGCAAACTAGAAGAGGCAGGATGTGCAGTTCCAGGTTGGAGACTTGGTGTTAGTGAAGCTACATCCCATTGTGCACCATAGGGGGCTGCACAAAGGCCTAGTCCGGAGGTATGAGGGACCTTTTCGAGTAGTCAAGAGGGTAGGCAAGGTTGCCTACAAGCTAGATATGCCACCCAAGCCAAGGGTACACCCGGTGTTCCATGTGAGCATGCTCAAGCCATTGCATAAGGGTGAAAGAGATCCAGGATGGGCAGAGTCAAAGCATCCACCATTGGGAGCAAGGGCCTCATATGAGAAGGAGGTCCACAGCATCATGGCTGATCGGGAGGTGAGACGAAAGAACTATCAACCAAGACATGAGTATTTGGCGCACTAGAAGGGACTTCCAGACATGAGGTGAGCTGGGAACTAGCAGAGGACTTATGGTAGTTCGGGGACCAGATCAAGCAGTACCATGTAGAAGATGCAGCGAGGGCATTGGCAATCAGGTGGGGGAGAATGTCACGTCCTGGAAGGGCACGCCAGGCACATTAGGCAAACCAGCAGGCGAGCCAGAGGTTGAGGCCCGCAGACTAGGCATGCTAGCGGGTATCTGCATGCAAAGCCTAGCAAACGAGTTCAGAATGCCCGCCCGACTTGTAGGCCAGCCCGTGAGACCAAGGCCTGGCATACAAGCTGCCCGCACCACATCCAGAACAGCCCAAGGTGCTGGACACGCAAGGGAAGCTTCTGGAAGCAGGCAGGATCAGCAGGAGCATCCTAGCATATTTGGTTGACCCTAAAAATCAGGAGTTAGCATCCTGATTGATTGTAATCCTATGATTTTAGCCTTTATTCTAGGGATATTGCCATTAAGCTGTAGCTGGAGCCTCAACTATAAATAGAGGGCTGCTCCACACTCATTTGGACACCATCAAACACTTCTGTTTCAGTGAATACAAGAGCATTTCCATAATTCTATCTTGTTCATCCAGTTTCTCTTTAACTTGCGTAATCAGCCCTTCCCATTGTTCTAGTGCCCGCACGCTTGCGTTTTAGGTAGACTTAGGCACCAAGGAGGTGATTTTGAGCCTAAGGCCGCACGGATTCTGAGTCTAAGGTCAGAGCCCGTGACACGGGCGCTCAGCCGGTCGGAGAGGCCAGTCGGAGAGACATAATGCACAAGCCAAGGATCAGCTCGGTCCCTCTCTACGTGCTGTCGATCCCACTACCGGTCTTGCTGCCACAACCCTCAGTCCGACTGCGGCTTAGACATGGAATGAATGCCGTATGCCTAGGCCAACCCATGAAATGACTGTACAGGCAGTCAACCAGTCGGAGAGGTAGAATGTGCAAACTGGGGATCGGCCCGGTCCCCCCCTGCGTGCTACCGATCCTACTGCTGTAACCTTCGGTCCAGTTTGATCTTAGACTAGGAATGAACTCCGTATGCTTAGACATGGAATGAACTCCGTATGCCTAAGCCAACGCACGAAACAAACGTGCGGGTGCTCAACCAACCGGAGAGGTAGAATGCGCAAGCCAGGGACCGACCCGGTCCCTTCTGTGTGCTGTCGATCTTGCTACCGCAACCCTTGGTCCGGTCTGATCTTAGACTGGGAATGAACTTCATATGCCTAAGTCAACCCACGAAACGAGCGTGCGGGTGCTGAGTCAATCGGAGAGGCATAATGCGCAAGCTGGGGATCGGCCCGGTCCCCCTCTACGTGCTACCGGTCTCGCTACCACAACCCTCGATCCGATTGGGGCTTAGACATGGAATGAACTCCTATGCCTAAGTCAACCCACGTAACGAACATGCGGGTACTTAGCCGGCTGGAGAGGTAGAATGCGTAAGCCGGGGATTCGGCTCGGTCCCCCTTGCGTGTCACCGATCCTACTGTCGCAACCCTCGATCCGATCCGATCTTAGATTGGGAATGAACTCTATATGCTTAGACTGGGGATGAACTCCGTATGCCTAAGTCAACCATGAAATGATCGTGCGAACACTTAGCCGACCAGAGAGGCAGGATGCGCAAGCCGGGACCGACGGTGGTAAGGTTGTTTTCAAGCACATCTTCATATTTGCCCTGCCAATGCCTTTTTCTGGCTTGTAACATTCAAACATGGTCCCGCTATGCCTACATGTGAAGTTTCATGGAAGACGACCCTTTTCTATTTTTCAATGATTTTTGAAACCTCTTTTACGGTTCGGGATTTGTTAAAAATTTTTAGAAATAGTTTTGTCCCAAATTTGGTAAGAAGGTGATCCCTGTATTTTGTTGGCACGTACAAAAAATTCAGCTAAAACTCGAAGTGAAGAAGACTTTTGTGACGTTTTGAAAAAGTGTCCCCAATAGACACTTATGTTACTGACAGCAACCTGATTAAAAATCTCAAATGCTCTTTAAGGGGGTGTGAGTTCTGAGGTTTGATGAGGGATAGGGGGCCAATATAAGGTCAAGTACCAGCACCCATCGCACATCATGTGCGCCAACACCCCCTTGCCCCCGGAAATTCCGTCGGAACCCCAATGCCGTCGGTTAGGCTCTCCAACGATGCTCCGACGATGGTGCCCCGGGTGAAAAAATGCGGCACCAGCACATGCCCGAGCCCAGCATGTGCACCATGGCTCAAACTCTTATACTAGGAATGAACTCGCGTAGCTTAGACATGGAAAAGAACTCTGTATGCCTAAGTAACCCACGAACGGAGTGTGCGGTGCGCTCAGCCGAGTGAAAAGGTCGGCCAGCGATGCATAATGTGCAGCTGGTGATTAGCCCGATCCCTCTCTGCATGGCTGCCGTATCTGCTACTGGTCTACTACCACAACCCTGCGTCCAGCTGGGGTAGAGCATGGAGATGAACTTCGTTATGCCGTAAGCCAAGCGCACGAATGAGCGTGCGGGTGCTCAGTGATCGGAGAGGCAGAATGTGCAAGCCGAGGACCGGCCTGATCGCACCTGCGTGCTATCATCCTACTGCCACAACCCTTTAGTATCTGATCTAAGACTGGAATTGAACGTTCGTTCCTAAGTCAACCCCCGAAACGAGCGTGCAGGCGCTGAGCCAGTCGGAGAGGCATAATGCGCAAGCCGACGATCGGCCCAGTCCCCCTCTGTGTGCTGCCTATCCCGCTGCCACAACCCTTATTCTGGCTAGGGCTTAGACATGGAATGAACTCTCTATGCCTAAGCCAACCCACGAAATGGGCGTGCGGGCACCCAACCGACCAGAGAGGCAGAATGCATGAGCCAGGGATCGGCTCAATCCCCCCTGCGTGCTACCGATCCTACTGTCGCAACCCTCGATCTGGTCTGATCTTAGACTAGGAATGAACTTCATTTGCTTAGACTGGGGATGGACTCCATATGCCTAAGTCAACCCACGAAACGAACGTGCGACAGCTCTAGCCCACCAGAAGAGGTAGATGCGCAAGCGGGATGAACGGTGTGGCGGGTTCAAGCACATCTTCTTATTCTTACCATCAAATGCCATTTTTTAAATGGTGCTAAATTCAATACCAATGGTAGCCTAAGCTTTCATGTGAAGTTTCGTGGCAAGACGACCCCTTTTCTATTTTTCACGATTTTCAAAACTTTTTATGTTCGAGATTTTTTTAAATTTTTTTGGAAAGAGTTTTATCCCCAAATCTAGTAGAGATGATCCTTGTATTTTTGTTGGCGTGCACAAAAAAATTCAGCTAAAAACTCAAAGTGGAGAAGATTTTGTTAGCATTTGAAAAAAGTGTCCCCATTTCAGACACTTTAATGGCTACTGGCAGCAAACCTATAAAATCTCAAATGCTCTTTAAGGGGTGTGAGTTCCCGAGGTTTGATGAGGGATAGGGGGCCAATATAACGGCCAAGTACCATCACCCATCGCACATCATGTGCGCACACCCCCCGGCCCCCCAATCGTCGGAACCTCTAATGCCGTCGGTAAGGCTCTCGGACGATACTCCGACGATGGTGCCCCGTGCGAAAAAAATGCGGCATCAGCACATGCCTGAGCCCAACATGTGCACCGTGGCTCAAACTCTTAGACTGAGAATGAACTCTGTATGCTTAGACATGGAATGAACTCCGTATGCGTAAGCCAACCCATTAAACGAGCGTGTGAGCGCTCAGTCGGTAAGAGATGCAGAATATGCAAGTCGAGGATCAGCCTGATCCCCTCTACGTGCTGCCGGTCTCGCTGCACAACCCTCGATCCGACTGAGGCTTAGACATGGAATGAACTCCCTACGCCTAGGCCAACCCACGAAACGGGCATGCGATCGCTCAGCCGAACGGAGAGGTAGAATTTACCAAGCCGGGGATCAACCTAATCCCCCTACGTGCTACCGATCCTACTACAACAACCCTCGGTCTGGTCCAATCTTAGACTAGGAATGAACTTCATTTGCTTAGACTGGGGATGGACTCCATATGCCTAAGTCAACCCACGAAACGAGCGTACGGGCATTCAACCGACCGGAGAGGTCGGTCGGAGAGGCAGAATGCGCAAACAGGGGGTCAGATCGGTGCCCCTTACATGCTGCCAATCTACTGCTGCAACCCTCGGTTCGATCCGATCTTAGACATGAAATGAACTCCGTATGCCTAAGCCAACCCATGAAACGAGCGTACGGGCACTCAGCCGGTGGGAGAGGTAAAATGCCCAAAAATATGATCCTCCCTGCATGCTGTCGATCCTGCTGCATAACCCTCGGTCTGATCCAATCTTAGACTGGGAATGAACTTCGTATGCCTAAGTCCCCCACAAAATGAGCGTTCGGGTGCTGAGCCTGATGGAGAGGTATAATGCGTAAGCCGCGGATCGACCTGGTCCTCCTCTACGTGATACCGGTCTCGCTACCAGAACCCTCGGTCCGGTTGGGGCTTAGACATGGAATGAACTCACTATGCCTAAGCCAACCCACGAAACGGGCGTGCGGGCACTTAGCCGATCGGAGAGGCAGAATGTGCAAGCCAGGGATCGACCTAGTCCCCCCTACGTGCTGTCGATCCTGCTGTTGCAACCCTAGGTCCGTATGCTTAGACTGGGGATGAACTCCGTATGCCTAAGTCAACCCACGAAACGAGCGTGCAGGCGCTCAGCCGACCAGAGAGGCAGGATGCGCAAGCCGGGGATCGAATGGGTGGTTGGTGGGTTCAAGCACATCTTTATATTTCTGCTATGCCAATGTCATTTTTATGGCTTGTAAATTCATACAATGGTCCCTTATGCCTTCATTTGAAGTTTCGTGGCAAGATGACCCGCTTTCTATTTCTCACGATTTTCAAAACTTTTTGCAGTTCGGGAGTTTTTAAAATTTTTTTAGAAAGAGTTTGTCCCCAAAATTGGTAGAGGTGATCCTTGTATTTTTATTGGCATGCAC
This sequence comes from Durio zibethinus, assembly GCF_002303985.1. The sequence goes on along the minus strand of NW_019167826.1, from coordinate 33,380,012 downwards.
AAAAAAATTCAGCTAAAAACTCGAAGTGGAGAAGATTTTGTGACCGTTTGAAACAAACGTGCAGGCGCTCAACCGGTCGGAGAGGTAAAATGTGCAAGTCGGGGACTGGCCCGGTGCCCCACTATGTGCTGTTGATCCTACTGTCACAACCCTCAGTCTGGTCTGATCTTAGACTGGGAATGAACTTCGTATGCCTAAGTCAACCCACGAAGCGAGCGTGCGGGCACTGAGCCGATCGGAGAGGCATAACATGCAAGTCAGGGATCAGCCAGGTCCCCCTTTGTGTGCTGCCGGTCCCGCTACCATAACCCTTGGTCCGGCTTGGGCTTAGACATGGAATGAACTCCGTATGCCTAAGCCAACCCATGAAACGAACGTGCGGGTGCTCAGTCGGTCGGAGAGGTAGAATGCGTAAAATGGGGATCGACCTGGTCCCCCCTACGTTCTGTAGATCCTGTTGCTGCAACCCTCAATCCAATCCAATCTTAGACTGGGAATGAACTCCGTATGCCTAAGTCAACCCACGAAACGAGCGTGCGGGCGCTGAGCCGATCGGAGAGGCATAATAGTCAAGTCGGGGATCAGCCTGATCCCCCTCTGAGTGCTGTCGGTCCCGCTACCACAACCCTAGGTCCAGTTGGGGTTTAGACATGGAATGAACTCCCTATGCCTAAGCCAACCCACGAAACAGGTGTACGGGCACTCAACCGACTGTGGAGGCAAAATGCACAAGCTGAGGATCGATCTGGTCCCCCCTACATGCTATCGATCCTGCTGTCGCAACCCTCAGTCCGGTCTGATTTTTGATTGGGAATGAACTCCATATGCTTAGACTGGGGATGAGCTCCGTATGCCTAAGTCAACCCATGAAACGAGCGTACGGGCGCTCAGCCGACCAGAGAGGTAGGATGCGCAAGCCGGGGATCGAACGGGTGGCAGGTGGGTTCAAGCACATCTTCATATTTCTGCTGTGCCAATGCCATTTTTATGGCTTGTAAATTCATACAATGGTCCCCTAGGCCTTCATGTGAAGTTTCGTGGCAAGATGACCCGTTTTCTATTTTTTATGATTTTCAAAATGTTTTACGGTCTGGGATTTTTTAAAATTTTTTAGAAAGAGTTTTGTCCCCAAATTTGGTAGAGGTGATCCTTGTATTTTTCTTGGCATGCACAAAAAAATTCAGCCAAAAACTCAAAGTGGAGAAGATTTTGTGATCGTTTCAAAAAAGTGTCCCCATTTCAGACACTTTAATTGCTACTGGCAGCAAACCTATAAAATCTCAAATGCTCTTTAAGGGGGTGTGAGTACTCGAGGTTTGATGAGGGATAGGGGGCCAATATAAGGGCCAAGTACCAGCAGCCATCGCACATCATGTGCGCACACCCCCCGGCCCCCCAATCGTCGGAACCCCCAATGCTGTCGGTTAGGCTCTCCAGCGATGCTCTGGTGATGGTGCCCCAGGCAAAAAAATGCGGCACCAGCACATGCCCGAGCCTAGCATGTGCACCGTGGCTCAAAATCTTAGACTGGGAATGAACTCCATATGTTTAGACATGGAATGAACTCCGTATGCCTAAGCCAAGCCACGAAACGATCCTGCGGGCACTCAATCGAACGGAGAGGCAGAATGCACCAGCCGAAGATCGGCCTGATCCCCCCTACGTACTGTCGATCTTGCTCTCGTAAGCCTAGTCCAATCTGATTTTAGATTGGGAATGAACTCCATATGCATAAGTCAACCCACGAAATGAGCGTGCGGGCGCTGAACCGGTCGAAGAGGCATAATGTGCAAGCCGGGGATCGACCTAGTCCCCCTCTACGTGCTACCGGTCCCGCTGCCACAACCCCCCGTCTGGCTGGGGCTTAGACATGGAATGAACTCCCTATGCCTAAGCCAACCCATAAAATGGGCGTGCGGGCACTCAACCTGTCGGAGAGGCAGAATGCACAAGCCAGGGATTAGGCCGGTCCCCTTGCGTGCTGTCGATCCTGCTACTGCAACCCTCGGTCTGGTCTGATCTTAGACTGGGAATGAACTCCGCATGCTTAGACTGGGGATGAACTTCGTATGCCTAAGTCAACCCACGAAACGAGCATGCGGGCGCTCAACCGGCCAGAGAGGCATAATGCGCAAGCCGGGGATCGGCTCGATCCCTCTCTGCATGCTGTCGATCCCGCTGCCAGTCCTACTACAACAACCCTCGGTCTGACTGGGGCTTAGACATGGAATGAACTCCGTGTGCCTAAGCCAACCCACGAAATGAGAGTATGAGCTCTCAGTCGATCAGAGAGGCAGAATGCGCAAGCCAGGGATCGACCTGGTTCCCCTTGCATGGTGCCGATCCTGTTGCTGGTCCTGCTACCGTAACCCTCGTCCGATCTGATCTTAGACTGGGAATGAACTCCGTATGCTTAGACATGGAATGAACTCCGTATGCCTAAGCCAACCCATGAAACGAGCGTGCGAACGCTCAGCCAGCCAGAGAGGCAGAATGCACAAGCCAGGGATCGGCCTGGTCCCCCTTATGTGCTATCGATCTTGCTGCTGCAACCTTCGGTCTGATTCGATCTCAGATTGGGAATGAACTCCGATGCATAAGTCAACCCATGAAACAAGTGTGCAGGTGTTGAACCGATCGAAGAGGCATAATGCGCAAGCTAGGGATCGACCGGGTCCCCCACTGCGTGCTGCCGGTCCCGCTACCATAACCCTCGGTTCGGTTGGGGCTTAGACATGGAATGAACTCCCTATGCCTAAGCCAACCCACGAAACGTGCGTTCGGGCACTCTGTCGACTAGAGAGGCAGAATGCGCAACCTGAGGATCGGCCCGGTCCCCCCTGCGTGCTACCGATCCTGTTGCCACAACCCTCGGTCCGATCCAATCTTAGACTGGGAATGAACTCTGTATGCTTAGACTGGGGATGAACTCCGTATGTCTAAGTCAACCCACGGAACGAGCGTGCGGGCAGTCAGCCAACTGGAAAGGCTGGTCGGAGAGGCATAATGCGTAAGTCGAGGATCAGTCTGATCCCTCTCTGCGTGCTGCCAATCCCACTACCGATCTTGCTACCACAACCTTCGGTTTGGCTGGGGCTTAGACATGGATTGAATTTCGTATGCCTAAGCCAGCCCACGAAACGAGCATCCGGGCACTCAGTCGGTCAGAGAGGCAGAATGCACAAGCCTAGGATCGGCCTGATCCCCCCCTGCGTGCTACCGATCCTGCTGCTAGTCTTACTGTTCCAACCCTTGATCCGATCTGATCTTAGATTGGGAATGAACTCGATATGCTTAGACATCGAATAAACTCCGTATGCCTAAGCCAACCCATGAAACGAGCGTCTGGGTGCTCAGCCGGTCGGAGAGGTAGAATGCGCAAGCCGGGGACTGGCCTGATCCCCCCTACGTACTGTTGATCCTGCTATCGCAACCCTCGGTTCGATCTGATCTTAGATTGGGAATGAACTCTGTATGCCTTCAACCCACAAAACGAGCATGCGGGAGCTGAGCCGATCGGAGAGGCATAATGGTAAGCGGGGGATCGACCCGATCCCCTTCTACGTGCTATCGGTCCTACTACGACAACCCTCAATCTGGCTTGGGTTTAGACATGGAATGAACTCCCTATGCCTAAGCCAACCCACGAAACGAGCGTGCGGGCACTCAACCGACCGAAGAGGTAGAATGCACAAGCCAGGGATCGGCCCGATCCCCCCTGCGTACTGTCGATCCTACTGTCGCAACCCTTGGTCTAGTCCGATCTTAGACTAGGAATGAACTCCATATGCTTAGACTGGGGATGAATTCCAAATGCCTAAGTCAACCCATGAAACGAGCGTGCGGGCACTCGATCGACTGGAGAGGCATAATGCGCAAGCCGAGGATAAGCCCGATCCCCTCTACGTGCTGTCGATCTCGCTGTCGGTCCTGCTGCCACAACCCTCAGTCCGGCTAGGGCTTAGACATGGAATGAACTCTGTATGCCTAAGCCAACCTATGAAATGAGCGTGCAGGTGCTCAACCGGCCGGAGAGGCGGAATGCGTAAGCCGAGGATCGACCAGTCCACCCCAGCGTGCTGTCGATCTTGCTGCTGGTCCTGCTGCCGCAACCCTCGGTCTGATCCAATCTTAGACTGGGAATGAACTCCGTATGCTTAGACATGGAATGAACTTCGTATGCCTAAGCCAACCCACGAAATGAGCGTGCGGGCTCTCAGTCGATCGGAGTGGCAGAATGCGTAAGTCGGGGACCAGCCAGGTCCCCCCTGCATGCTGTCGATCCTATTATCGCAACCCTCGATCCGGTCTGATCTTATACTGGGAATGAACTCCGTATGCCTAAGTCAACCCATGGAACGAGAGTGCAGGCACTTAACCGGTTGGAGAGGCGTAATGCGCAAGCCGGGGATCGATCTGGTCCCACTCTGCGTGCTGTCGGTCCCGCTACGACAACTCTCACTCTGGCTAGGGCTTAGACATGGAATGAATTCCCCATGCCTATGCCAACCCACGAAACAGACGTGCGGGTGCTCAGCCAGCTGGAGAGGCAGAATGCGAAGTCAGGGATCCGCCTGGTCCCCCCTGTGTGCTACCAATCCTGCTGTTGCAACCCACGATTCGATCCGATCTTAGACTAGGAATGAACTCCGTATGCTTAGATTGATGATGAACTCCGTATGCCTAAGTCAACCCAGAAAAAGAACGTGTGGGCACTCAGCCGGCCGGAGAGGCTGATCGGAGATGCATAATGCGCAAGTCGGAGATCAACCCGGTCCCTCTCTACGGGCTGTCGATCCCGCTGCCGGTCTTACTGCCACAACCCTCGGTCCGACTGGGGCTTAGACATGGAATGAACTACGTATGCCTAAGTCAACCCATGAAAAAAGCGTGCAGGCGCTCAACCGGTCGGAGAGGCAGAATTTTTGTTAGCATGCATAAAAAAATTCAGCTAAAAACTCGAAGTGCAGAAGATTTTGTGATCGTTTGAAAAAAGTGTCCCCATTTCAGACACTTTAATAGCTACTGGCCACAAACCTATAAAATCTCAAATGCTCTTTAAGGGGGTGTGAGTTCTCGAGGTTTGATGAGGGATAGATGGCCAATATAAGGGCCAAGTACCAGCACCCATCACACATCATGTGCGCACACCCCTCGACCCCCCCAATCACCGAAAGCCCAATATCGTCGGTTAGGCTCTCCGACGATGCTCCGACGATTGTGCCCCGGGTGAAAAAAATGTGACACCAGCACAAGCCTGAGCCCAGCATGTGCATCGTGGCTCAAAATCTTAGACTGAGAATGAACTCCTATGCTTAGACATGGAATGAACTCCGTATGCCTAAGCCAACCCATGAAATGAGTGTGCGGGCGCTCAGCTGGTCGAAGAGGTAGAATGCGCAAGCCGCAGATTGGCCCAGTCCCCCCCTGTATGCTGTCGATCCTGCTGTTGAACCCTTAGTCCGGTCCAATCTTAGACTGGGAATGAACTCCGTATGCATAAGTCAACCCATGAAACAAGCGTGCGGGCGTTGGGTCGACCGGAGTGGCATAACGCGTCAGCCGGGGATCGGCCCTTGTCCACCTCTATGTGCTACCGGTCCTGCTGCCATAACCCTCGGTTCGGCTAAGGCTTAGACATGGAATGAACTCCCATAGCCTAAGCTAACCCACAAAATGGGTGTACGGGCCCTCAACCGGTCGGAGAGGTAGAATGCATAGTCGGGGATCGACCCGATCCCCCTTACGTGCTGTCGATCCTGTTGTCGTAACCATCGATCCGATCCGATCGTAGACTGCGAATGAACTCCATATGCTTAGACTGGGGATGAACTCCGTATGCCTAAGCCAACCCATGAAATGAGCGTGCAGGTGCTTAGTCGGTCGGAGAGGCAGAATGCGCAAGCCAGGGATCGGCCTAGTCCCCCCTGCGTGTTGTCAATCCTACTATCGCAACCCTCAATCTGATTCGATCTTAGACTAGGAATGAACTCAGTATGCCTAAGCTAACCCACGAAATGGGCGTGCGGGCTCTCAGTCGATCGGAGAGGCAAAATGCGCAAGCCGGGGATCGATTCGGTCCCCCTTGTGTGCTGTCGATCCTGCTGCCGCAACCTTCGGTCCGGTTTGATCTTAGACTGGGAATGAACTCCATATGCTTAGACTGGAATAAACTCCGTATGCCTAAGCCAAACCATGAAACGAGTGTGCGGGCGCTCAGCCGACCCGAGAGGCAGAATGCGCAAGCCGGAGATCGACCCAGTCCTCTTATGTTCTGTCAATCCTGCTCTCGCAACCCTTGATTCGATCCAATCTTAGACTGGGAATTAAGTCCGTATGCCTAATCCAACCCACGAAACGAGCGTGCAGGCACTGAGCCGATCGGAGAGGCATAATGCGCAAGTCGGGGATCAGCTCGGGCCCCCTCTGCGTGATGCCGGTCCCGTTGCCACAACCCTCGATCCAGCTGGGAATGAACTCCATATGCTTAGACATGGAATGAACTCCGCATGCCTAAGCTAACCCACGAAACGAGCATGCGGGCACTCAGCCGGTCGGAGAGGCAGGATGGCAAGCCGAGGATCGAATGGGTGGTAGGTGGGTTCAAGCACATCTTTATATTTCTGCCATGCCAATTCCATTTTTATGGCTTGTAAATTCATACAATGGTCCCCTAAGCCTTCATGTGAAGTTTCGTGGCAAGACGACCCATTTTCTATTTTTCATGATTTTTGAAACTTTTTACGGTTCGAGATTTTTTAAAATTTTTTTAGAAAGATTTTTGTCCCCAAATTTGGTAGAGTTGATCCTTGTATTTTTGTTGGCATGCACAAAAAAAGTCAGCTACAAACTCGAAGTGGAGAAGATTTTTTGTCCGTTTGAAAAAAGTGTCCCCATTTCAGACGCTTTGATGGCTACTGGCAGCAAACCTATAAAACCTCAAATGCTCTTTAAGGGGGTGTGAGTTCTCAAAGTTTGATGAGGGAAAGGGGGCCAATATAAGGGCCAAGTATCAGCACCCATCGCACATCATGTGCGCACACTCCCCCGACCGCCCAATTGTCGGAACCCCTAATGATTGGGGATAAACTTCGTATGCCTAAGTTATCCCATAAAACGAGCGTGTGGGAGCTCAGTCGGCTAGAGAGGCATAATGTGCAAGTCGGGGATCAGGTCGGTCCCCCTCTGTGTGCTGTCAATCCCGTTGTCAGTCTTGCTACCACAACCCTCAGTTCGGTCGGGGCATAGACATGTAATGAACTCCGTATGCCTAAGCCAACCCACAAAATGAGTGTGCGGGCACTCAGCTAGCCGGAGAGGTAGAATGCGCAAGTTGGGGATCGACCTGATCCCCCCTACGTGCTATCGATCTCACTGCTGGTCCTACTGTAACAACCCTCAGTTCGGTCCGATCTTAGACTAAGAATGAACTCCGTATGCTTAGACATGGAATGAACTCCGTATGCCTAAGCCAATCCATGAAACGAGCATGCAGGCACTCAATCGACTGGACAGGTAAAATGCACAAGCCAAGGATCGGCCTGGTCCCCCTCTGCGTGCTATCGATCCCGCTGCCAAAACCCTCAATCCGATTGGGGCTTAGACATGGAATGAACTCCCTATGCCTAAGCCAACCCACGAAATGGGCGTTCAGGCACTCAGTCGACCTGGAAAGACAGAATGCGCAAGTCGGGGATTCAGTCCGGTCCCCCCTGCGTGCTGTCGATCCTGCTACCACAACCCTCAATCCGGTTCTATCTTAGACTAGGAATGAACTCTGTATGCCTTAGACTGGGGATGAACTCCGTAGGCTTAAACTGAGGATGAGCTCTGTATGCTTAGATTGGGGATGAAAACTTTTTGTGGTTCGAGATTTTTTAAAATTTTTTTAGAAAAAGTTTTTTTCCCCAAATTTGGTAGAGGTGATCTCTGTACTTTAATGGGTACTGGCAGCAAACTTATAAAATCTCAATGCTCTTTAAGGTGGCGTGAAGTTCTCGAGGTTTGATGAGGGATAGGGGGCCAATATAGGGCCAAGTACCAGCACGCATCACACATCACGTGCGCACACCCCTGGCCCCAATCGCTAAACCCCCAATGCCACCGGATAGGCTCTCCGATGATGCTCCGATGATGCTCCGATGATGGTGCCCCTAGCAAAAAAAATACGGCACCAGTACATGCCCGAGTCCAGCATGTGCTCCGTGGCTCAAAGTCTTAGACTGAGAATGAACTCCGTATGCCTAAGCCAACCCACGAAACGAGCGTGCGGGTGCTCAAGCGGCCGGAGAGGTAGAATACCCAAGCCGAGGCCGACCCGATCCCACCGGTGTGCTGTCGGTCCTACTGCCGCAACCCTTAGTACAGTTTGATCTCAAACTGGGAATGAACTTCATATGCCTAAGTCAACCCCCGAAACGAGCGTGCAGGCGCTGAGCCAGTCAGAGAGGCATAATGCGCAAGTCGACGATCGACCCAATCCCCCTCTGTGTGCTGCCTGTCCCGCTACCAGAACCCTTGGTCTGGCTAGGGCTTAGACATGGAATGCACTCCCTATGCCTAAGCCAACCGACGAAATGGGCGTGCGGGCGCCCAGCCGACCAGAGAGGCAGATTACATAAGCTGGGGATCGGCCCGATCCCCCCTACGTGCTACCGATCCTACTGCCGCAACCCTCGATCCGATCTGATCTTAGACTGGGAATGAACTTCATTTGCTTAGACTGGGAATGAACTCTGTATGCCTAAGTCAACCCATGAAATGAGCGTGCGGACGCTCAGCCCACCAGAGAAGCAAGATGCGCAAGCCGGGGATCGAATGGGTGGTGGGTGGGTTGAAGCACATCTTCTTATTTCTGCCATGCCAATGCCATTTTTATGGCTTGTAAATTCATACAATGGTACCCTAAGCTTTCATGTGAAGTTTCGTGGCAAGACGACCCCTTTTCTATTTTTCACGATTTTCAAAACTTTTTGCGTTTGAGATTTTTTTAAAATTTTTTTAGAAAGAGTTTTATCCCTAAATCTGGTAGAGGTGATCTTTGTATTTTTGTTGGCGTGCACAAAAAAATTCAGCTAAAAACTCAAAGTGGAGAAGATTTTGTTACCGTTTGAAAAAAGTGTCCCCATTTCAGACACTTTAATTGCTACTGGCAGCAAACCTATAAAATCTCAAATGCTCTTTAAGGGGGTGTGAGTTCTCTGAGTTTGATGAGGGATAGGGGGGCCAATATAACGGCCCAAGTACCAGCACCCATCACACATCATGTGCGCACACCCCCACCGGCCCCCCCAATCGTCGGAACCTCCAATGCCGTCGGTTAGGCGCTCATCTAACGATGCTTCCGGCGATGGTGGCCCCATACCGAAAAAAATGCGGCATTCACAGCGACATTGCCCGGCCCAAGCATGTTCATTCCGTGGCTCAAACTCTTAGACTGGAATTGAACTCTGTATGCTTAGACATGGATGACACTCCGTCATGCATAAGCCAACCCAATGAAAAGAGCGTGCGTACTTTACGCCTCAACCGGTTAGAGAGGCAAGAATACATACAAGCGGGGATCGACGCCGATCCCCCTTTACACCCCTGCCCCGCCCACTGCCGACACCCTCGGTCTAGCTGGGGCTTAGACATGGAATGAACTCCCTACGCCTAGGCCAACCCACGAAATGGGCATGCGGGTGCTCAATCGATCGGAGAGGTAGAATTTGCAAGCCGGGGATCGGCCCAATCCCCCCTGCGTGCTGCGGATCCTGCTGCAACAACCCTTGGTCCGATCCAATCTTAGATTGGGAATGAACTCCGTATGCTTAGACTAGGGATGAACTCCATATGCCTAAGTCAACCCACGAAATGAGCGTAGCTGACCGGAGAGGTCGACCGGAGAGGCAGAATGCGTAAGCCGGGGGTCGGCCCGATCCCCCTGTGTGCTGCCAATCTATTACTGCAACCTTCGGTTCGGTTCAATCTTAGACATGGAATGAACTCCGTATGCCTAAGCCAACCCATGAAACGAGCGTGCAGGCACTCAGCCGATCGGAGAGGTAGAATGCGTAAGCCAGGGATCGGCTCGGTCCCCCCTGCATGCTATCGAACCTGTGCATGACCGGGTCGATCGCATCTTAAGAGGGAATGAACTCCATATGTCCTAGTCGCCCACGAATGAGCGTTGTGACGCTGAGCCTGACGAGAGTATAGATGCGCAAGCCAGGCCGACCTGGTCCTCCTCTACGTGAATGTGGTCCCGTACCAGAACCCTCGTCTGGTTGGGGCTTGGACATGGAATGAACTCCCTTGCTTAATGCACCGTCACGAATGTTGTGCGGCTAGTCGAAAATCTACCGGGGATATGGCCAGTCCCCTGTGTGCCAATCCTGCTGTTGCAACACTCGGTCCGGTCTGATCTTAGACTAGGAATGAACTCCCGTATGCTTATGACTGGGGATGAACTCCGTATGACCTAAGTCAACCCACGAAATGACCTTGTGCAGGTTGCTCAACCGACCAGAGAGGCAGAGATGTCGCAAGCCGGGGATCGAATGGGTTGGTAGGTGGGTTCAAGCACATCTTCATATTTCTGCTACGCCAATGTCATTTTTATGGCTTGTAAATTCATACAATGGTCCCCTATGCCTTCATTTGAAGTTTCGTGGCAAGATGACCCATTTTCTATTTCTCACAATTTTCAAAACTTTTTACGGTTTGGGATTTTTTTAAATTTTTTTAGAAAGAGTTTTGTCCCTAAATTTGGTAGAGGTGATCCTTGTATTTTTATTGGCATGCACAAAAAAATTCAGCTAAAAACTCGTAGTGGAGAAGATTTTGTGACCGTTTGAAATGAGCGTGCAGGCGCTCAGCCGGTCAGAGAGGCAAAATGTGCAAGCCGGGGACCGGCCCAGTCCCCCACTGTGTGCTGTTGATGCTGTTGCCGCAACCCTCGGTCCGATCCAATCTTAGACTGGGAATGACCTTTGTATGCCTAAGTCAACCCACGAAGCGAGCGTGCGGGCGCTGACCCGATCGGAGAGGCATAACATGCAAGTCGGGGGTCAGCCCGGTCCCCCTTTGCGTGCTGCCGGTCCCGCTACCACAACCCTCGGTCCGACTTGGGCTTAGACATGGAATGAACTCCGTATGCCTAAGCCAACCCACGAAACGAACGTGCGGGTGCTCAGTCGGCCAGAGAGGTAAAATGCGTAAAACGGGGATCGACCTGGTCCCCCGTACGTGATGTCGATCTTGTTGTTGCAACCCTTGATCCAGTCCAATCTTAGACTGGGAATGAACTCCGTATGCCTAAGTCAACCCACGAAACAAGCGTACGGGCGCTGAGCCGATCGGAGAGGCATAATGGTCAAGTCGGGGATCAACCCGATCCCCCTCTGCGTGCTGCCGGTCCCGCTACCACAACCCTCAGTCTGGTTGGGGCTTAGACATGGAATGAACTCCCTATGCCTAAGCCAACCCACGAAACGGGTTTACGGGCCCTCAGCGGTCAGAGAGGCAAAATGCGTAAGCCAAGAATCGACCCGATCCCCCCTGCGTGCTGCCAATCCTACTGTCGCAACCCTCAACGGGTGTACGGGCGCTCAGTCGACCAGAAAGGTAGGATGCGCAAGCCGGGGATCGAACGGGTGGTTGGTGGGTTCAAGCACATCTTCTTATTTCTGCTGTGCCAATGCCATCTTTATGGCTTGTAAATTCATACAATGGTCCCCTAGGCCTTCATGTGAAGTTTCGTGGCAAGATGACCCGTTTTCTATTTTTTATGATTTTCAAAACATTTTACGGTCTGGGATTTTTTAAAATTTTTTGGAAAGAGTTTTGTCCCCAAATTTGGTAGAGGTGATCCTTGTATTTTTCATGGCATGCACAAAAAATTCAGCCAAAAACTCAAAGTGGAGAAGATTTTGTGATCGTTTGAAAGAAGTGTCCCCATTTCTGACACTTTAATTGCTACTGGCAGCAAACCTATAAAATCTCAAATGCTCTTTAAGGGGGTGTGAGTACTCGAGGTTTGATGAGGGATAGGGGGCCAATATAAGGGCCAAGTACCAGCAGCCATCGCACATCATGTACGTACCCCCCAGCCCCCCAATCGCCGGAACCCCTAATGCCATCGGTTAGGCTCTCCGACGATGCTCTAATGATGGTGCCCCAGGCAAAAAAATGCGACACAGCACATGCCCGAGCCTAGCATCTGCACCGTGGCTCAAAATCTTAGACTGGGAATGAACTCCATATGCTTAGACATGGAATGAACTCCGTATGCCTATGCCAAGCCACGAAACGATCCTGCAGGTGCTCAACCGATCGAAGAGGCAAAATGCACCAACCGGGGATCAGCCCGATCCCCCCCTACGTGCTGTCGATCCTGCTACTGCAACCCTCGGTTTGGTCTAATCTTAGATTGGGAATGAACTCCATATGCATAAGTCAACCCACGAAACGAGCGTACGGGCGCTGAGTCGATCGAAGAGGCATAATGTGCAAGCCGAGGATCGACGTAGTCCCCCTCTACGTGCTACTAGTCCCGCTGCCACAACCCTCCGTCTGACTGGGGCTTAGACATGGAATGAACTCCCTATGCCTAAGCCAACCCACGAAACGAGCGTACGGGCACTCAACCGGCCGGAGAGGCAGAATGCGCAAGCCGGGGATCGAGCTGGTCCCTCTTGCGTGCTGTCGATCCTGTTGCTGCAACCCTCAGTCCGGTCCGATCTTAGACTGGGAATGAACTCCGTATGCTTAGACTGGGGATGAACTCCGTATGCATAAGTCAACCCATGAAACGAGCGTGCGGGCGCTCAACCGGCCAAAGAGGCATAATGCGCAAGCCAGGGATCAGCCCGATCCCCCTCTGTGTGCTGTCGATCTCGCTGCCGGTCCTACTACCACAACCCTCGGTCCGACTGGGGCTTAGACATGCAATGAACTCCGTATGCCTAAGCCAACCCACGAAACGAGCGTGCGGGCTCTCAGTCAATCGGAGAGGCAGAATGCGTAAGCTGGGGATTGGCCCGGATCCCCCTGTGTGCTACCGATCCTGCTGTTGGTCTTGCTACCACAACCCTCAGTCCGATCCAATCTTAGACTGGGAATGAACTTCGTATGCTTAGACATGGAATAAACTCCGTATGCCTAAGCCAACCCACGAAATGAGCGTGCGAACGCTCAGCCAGCCAAAGTGGCAGAATGCACAAGCTGGGGATCGACCCGGTCCTCACTGCGTGCTGTCGATCTTGCTACCGCAACCTTCGGTCTGATTCGATCTCAGACTGGGAATGAACTCCGTATGCATAAGTCAACCCACAAAACGAGTGTGCAGGCACTCAGCCGATCGAAGAGGCATAATGCGCAAGCCAGGGATCGGCCTGGTCCCCCACTACGTGCTGCTAGTCTCGTTGCCATAACCCTCGGTCCAGTTGGGGCTTAGACATGAAATGAACTCCCTATGCCTAAGCCAACCCATGAAACGTGCATTCGGGCACTCAACCGACTGGAGAGGCAGAATGCATAAGTCTAGGATCGGCTCGGTCCCCCCTACGTGCTATCGATCCTATTGCCACAACCCTCGGTTTGGTCCAATCTTAGACTGGGAATGAACTCTGTATGCTTAGACTGGGGATGAACTTCGTATGCCTAAGTCAACCCACGAAACGAGCGTGCGGGCGCTCAGCCAACCGGAGAGGCCGGTCGGAGAGGCATAATGCGCAAGCCGGGGATCAGTCTGATCCCTCTCTGCATGCTGCCAATCCCACTACCGGTCTTGCTGTCACAACCTTCGGTCCGGCTGGAGCTTAGACATGGATTGAACTCCGTATACCTAAGCCAACCCACGAAAGGAGCATCTAGGCACTCAGTCAGTCGGAGAGGCAGAATGCCCAAGCCTAGGATCGGCCCGGTCCCCCCCTGCGTGCTATTGATCCTGCTGCTACTCTTGCTGCCGCAACCTTCGATCTGATCCGATGTTAGATTGGGAATGAACTCGGTATGTTTAGACATCGAATGAACTCCGTATGCCTAAGCCAACCTATGAAACGAGTGTCTGGGCGCTCAGCCGGTCAAAGAGGTAGAATGCGCAAGCCAGGGACCGACCTGATCCCCCCTGCGTGCTGTCGATCCTGCTGCCACAACCCTCGGTTCGGTCTGATCTTAGATTGGGAATAAAGTCCGTATGCTTGAGTCAACCCACAAAACGAGCACGCGGGAGCTAAGTCGGTCAGAGAGGATAATGCGTAAGCCGAGGATCGGCTAGATCCCCCTCTGCATGCTGCATATCCCGCTACGACAACCCTCAATCCGGCTTGGGCTTAGACATGGAATAAACTCCCTATGCCTAAGCCAACCCACGAAATGAGCATGCGGGCGCTCAGCCGATCGAAGAGGTAGAATGCACAAGCCGGTGATCGACCCGGCCCCCCTACATACTGTCAATCCTACTGTCGCAACCCTCGATCCAGTCCGATCTTAGACTAGGAATGAACTCCATATGCTTAGACTGGGGATGAATTCCGTATGCCTAAGTTAACCCATGAAATGAGCGTGCGGGCACTCAGTCAGCTGGAGGGGCATAATGCGTACGCCGAGGATCAGCTCGATCCCCTCTGCGTGCTGTCGATCTCACTGTCGATCCTGCTGCCACAACCCTCGGTCCGGCTGGGGCTTAGACATGGAATGAACGCCATATGCCTAAGCCAACCCACAAAATGAGCGTGCGGGCGCTCAACTAGCCGGAAAGGCGGAATTCGCAAGCCGAGGATCGACTAGTCCACCCCAGCGTGCTGTCGATCTTGCTGCTGGTCCTGCTACCGCAACCCTCGGTCCGGTTCAATTTTAGACTGGGAATGAACTCCGTATGCTTAGACATGGAATGAACTTCGTATGCCTAAGCCAACCCACGAAACGAACGTGCGGACTCTTAGTTGACTGGAGTGGTAGAATGCCAAGTCGGGGACCAGCCAGGTCCCCCCTGCATGCTATCGATCCTGCTGTTGCAACCCTCGATCCGGTCCAATCTTATACTGGGAATGAACTCCGTATGCCTAAGTCAACGCATGAAACGAGCGTGCAGGCACTTAGCCGATCGAAGAGGCATAATGCGCAAGCCGAGGATCGCCGATCCCCCTCTATCGTGCTGTCGGTCCTGCTACCACAACTCTCGCTCTGGCTAGGGCTTAGACATGGAATGAACTCCCTATGCCTATGCCAACCCACGAAACGGGCGTGCAGGCACTCAACTGACAGGAGAGGCAGAATGCGCAAGTCGAGGATTGGCCTGGTCCCCCCTGCGTACTATCGATCCTGCTGTCGTAACCCATGATTCGATCCGATCTTAGACTAGAAATGAACTCTGTATGCTTAGACTGAGGATCAACTCTGTATGCCTAAGTCAACCCATAAAACAAGCGTGTGGGCACTCAACCGGCCAGAGAGGCCGATTGGAGAGGCATAATGTGCAAGCCGGGGATCAGCTTGGTCCCCTTCTACGTGCTGTCGATCCCATTACCGATGTTACTACCACAACCCTCGATCCGACTGGGGCTTAGACATGGAATGAACTACGTATGCCTAGGCCAACCGACGAAACAAGCGTGCGGGCGCTCAGCCGGAGGGAGAGGCAAAATTTTTGTTGGCATGCATAAAAAAATTCAGCTAAAAACTCGAAGTGGAGAAGATTTTGTGATCGTTTGAAAAAAGTGTCCCCATTTCAGACACTTTAATAGCTACTGGCCGCAAACCTATAAAATCTCAAATGCTCTTTAAGGGGGTGTGACTTCTTGAGGTTTGATAAAGGATAGTGGCCAATATAAGGGCCAAGTACCAGCACCCATCGCACATCATGTACGCACACCCCTCGGCCCCTTCAATCACCGAAAACCTCAGTGTCATCGGTTAGGCTATCTGACGATGATTGTGCCCTGGGTGAAAAAAATGCGACACTAGCACAAGCCCGAGCCCAGCATGTGCACCGTGGCTCAAAATCTTAGATTGAGAATGAACTCCTATGCTTAGACATGGAGTGTGCGGGCACTCAGCCAGTCGGAGAGGTAGAATGCGCAAGCCAGGGATCGGCCCAGTCCCCCCCTGCGTGCTGTCGATCCTACTATCGCAACCCTCAGTCCGATCCAATCTTAGACTGGGAATAAACTCCGTATGCATAAGTCAACCCACAAAACAAGCGTGCGGGTGCTGAGCCGATCGAAGAGGCATAACGCATAAGTCGAGGATCGGCCCTTGTCCCCCTCTACGTGCTGCCGGTCTCACTGCCACAACCCTTGGTCCGGCTGGGGCTTAGACATGGAATGAACTCCCTATGCCTAAGGTAACCCATAAAATGGGTTTGCGGGCCCTCAGTCGGTCGGAAAGGCAGAATGCACAAGCCGGGGATCGACCCGATCCCCCTTACGTGCTGTCAATCCTGCTGTCGCAACCCTCAGTCCTGTTCAATCTTAGACTGCGAATGAACTCCACATGCTTAGACTGGGGATGAACTCCGTATGCCTAAGCCAACCCACGAAACGAGCGTGCGGGTGCTCAACCGGCCAGAGGGGCAGAATAAGCAAGCCGGGGACCGGTCTGGTCCCTCTTGCGTGTTGTTGATCCTACTGTCGCAACCCTCGGTCTGATCCAATCTTAGACTAGGAATGAACTCCGTATGCCTAAGCTAACCCATGAAATGGGCATGCGGGCCCTCAACCGGTCGGAGAGGGGGAATGCGCAAGCCGGGGATCGACTCGGTCCCCCTTGCATGCTATCGATCCTGCTACCTCAACCCTCGGTCTGATCCGATCTTAGACTGGGAATGAACTCCATATGCTTAGACTGGAATGAACTCCGTATGCCTAAGCCAACCCATGAAACGAGTGTGTGGGCGCTCAGCCGGTCAAAGAGGCAGAATGCGCAAGCGAGGGACCGACCCAGTCCCTCTTACGTTCTATCAATCCTACTGTCGTAACTCTCAGTTCGGTCCAGTCTTAGACTAGGAGTTAAATCTGTATGCTTAAGCCAACCCACGAAATGAGCGTGCAGGCACTGAGCCGATCGGAGAGGCATAATGCGCAAGTCAGGGATTAGCTCGGGCCCCCTCTGCGTGATGCCGGTCCCGCTGCCACAACCCTTGGTCTAGCTAGGAATGAACTCCATATGCTTAGACATGGAATGAACTCCGTATGCCTAAGCCAACCCATGAAACGAGCGTGCGGGCGCTCAGTCGGTCGGAGAGGCAGGGTGTGCAAGCCGGGGATCGAACGGGTGGTACGTGGGTTCAAGCACATCTTTATATTTCTGCCATGCCAATTCCATTTTTATGGCTTGTAAATTCATACAATGGTCCCCTAAGCCTTCATGTGAAGTTTCGTGGCAAGACGACCCGTTTTTTATTTTTCACGATTTTTGAAACTTTTTACGGTTCGGGATTTTTTAAAATTTTTTTAGAAAGATTTTTGTCCCCAAATTTGGTAGAGGTGATCCATGTATTTTTTTTGGTACGCACAAAAAAATTCAGCTAAAAACTCAAAGTGGAGAAGATTTTGTGTTCGTTTGAAAAAAGTGTCCCCATTTCAGACGTTTCGATGGCTACTGGCAGCAAACCTATAAAACCTCAAATGCTCTTTAAGGGGGTGTGAGTTCTTGAGGTTTGATGAGGGATAGGGGGCCAATATAAGGGCCAAGTACCAGCACCCATCACACATCATGTGCACACACTCCCCGGTCACCCAATCGTCGAAACCCCTAATGACTGGGGATGAACGTCGTATGCCTAAGTCAACCCACGAAACGAGCGTGTGGGTGTTCAGTCGGCCAGAGAGGCATAATATACAAGTCAGGGATCAGCCCGATCCCACTCTGTGTGTTGTCTATCTCGTTGTCAGTCCTGTTACCACAACCCTCGGTTCGGCCAGGGCGTAGACATGTAATGAACTCGGTATGCCTAAGCCAACCCGTGAAACGAGCGTGCGGGCGTTCAGCTAGCCGGAGAGGTAGAATGCACAAGCCGGGGATCAGCCCGATCCCTCCCTACATGGTATCGATCTCGTTGCTGGTCCTGCTACAACAACCCTTGGTCCGGTCCGATCTTAGACTGGGAATGAACTCCGTATGCCTAAGCCAATCCACAAAACGAGCGTGCGGGCACTCAACCGGCTGGAGAGGTAAAATGCATAAGCCAAGGATCGACCCAGTCCCCCTCTGCGTGCTGTTGGTCCTACTGCCACAACCCTTAATCCAACTGGGGCTTAGACATGGAATGAACTCCCTATGCCTAAGCCAACCCACGAAATGGGCGTGCAGGCACTCAGTCGATCGAAGAGGCAAAATGCACAAGCCGGGGATCGGCCTAGTCCCCTTTACGTGCTGCCGATCCTGCTACCACAACCCTCGATCCAATTCGATCTTAGACTAGGAATGAACTCCGTATGCTTAGACTGGGGATGAACTCCGTATGCTTAGACTGAGGATGAACTCCATATGCTTAGACTGGGGATGAACTTTTTGCGGTTCGAGACTTTTTAAAATTTTTTTAGAAAAAGTTTTTTCCCTAAATTTGGTAGAGGTGATCCCTGTACTTTAATGGGTACTGGTAGCAAACCTATAAAATCTCAAATGCTCTTTAAGGGGGTGTGAGTTCTCAAGGTTTGATGAGGGATAAGGGGCCAATATAAGGGCCAAGTACCAACACCCATCGCACATCATGTACGCACACCCCTCGGCCCGCCAATCATCGGAACCCCCAATGTCACCGGTTAGGCTCTCCGGTGATGCTCCGACGATGGTGCCCCGAGTGAAAAAAATACGGCACCAGTACATGCTCGAGTCTAGCATGTGCTCCGTGGCTCAAAGTCTTAGATTGGGAATGAACTCTGTATGCCTAAGCCAACCCACGGAACGAGCGTGTGGGTGCTCAACCGATCGGAGAGGTAGAATGCGTAAGCCGGGGATCGGCTTGATCCCTCTATGTGTGTTGTCGGTCCCGCTACCACAACACTTGGTCCGGTTGGGGCTTAGACAAGGAATGAACTCCCTATGCCTAAGCCAACCCATGAAACGAGCATGCGGGCACTCAGTCGACCGAAGAGGCATAATGCGTAAGCTGGGGATCGGCTCGGTCCCCCTGTGTGTTGTCGATCCTACTGCCGCAACCCTCAGTTCGGTTCAATCTTAGATTAGGAATGAACTCCATATGCTTAGATTGGGGATGAACTTTTTACGGTTTGAGATTTTTTAAAATTTTTTTAGAAAACATTTTTTCCCCAAATTTGGTAGAGGTGATCCTTGTACTTTAATGGCTATTGGTAGCAAACCTATAAAATCTCAAATGCTCTTTAAGGGGGTGTGAGTTCTCAAGGTTTGATGAGGGATAGGGGACCAATATAAGGGCTAAGTACCAGCACCCATCGCACATCATGTGCGCACACCCCCCCGACCCTCCCAATCATCGAAACCCCCAATGCCGTCGGTTAGGCTCTCCGGTGATGCTCTGACGATGGTGCCCCTAGAAAAAAAAATGTGGCACCAGCACATGCTCGAGTCCAGCATGTGCTTCGTGGCTCAAAGTCTTAGACTGGGAATGAACTCCGTATGCTTAGACATGGAATGAACTCTGTATGCCTAAGCCAACCCACGGAACAAGTGTGCGGGTGCTCAGCTGGCCGAAAAGACAAAATGTACAAGCCGAGGATCGGCCCAGTCCCCCCTGCGTGCTGTCGATCCTACTATCGCAACCCTCAGTTCGGTTTGATTTTAGACTAGGAATGAACTCCGTATGCTTAGACTGGGGATGAACTCCGTATGCCCAAGTCAACCCACGAAACGAGCGTGTAGGAGCTTAGTCAATCGGAGAGATCGATCGGAGAGGCAGAATGCGTAAGTCGGGGATCAGCCCGGTCCTTCCTTACGTGCTATCGATCCTGCTACTCATCCTGCTACCGTAACCCTCGATCCGATCCGATCTTAGACTGGGAATGAACTCCGTATGCTTAGACATGGAATGAACTCCGTATGCCTAAGCTAACCCACGAAACAAGCGTACGGGTGCTCAGTCGGTCCGAGAGGTAGAATGTGTAAGCTGGGGATCGACCTGGTCCCCTCCTACGTGCTGTCGATCCTACTGCCGCAACTCTCGGTCCGGTCAGATCTTAGACTGGGAATGAATTTCGTCTGCCTAAGTCATCCCATGAAATGAGCGTTCGGGCGCTGAGCCGATCGGAGAGGCATAATGTGCAAGCCGGGGATCCGCTCGGTCCCCCTCTAACTGCTGTCGATCCCACTGCCACAACCCTCGGTCTGACTAGGGCTTGGACATGGAATGAACTCCCTATGCCTAAGCCAACCCATGAAACGGGCGTGGGGGCACTCAGCCGGCCAAAGAGGCCGGTCGAAGAGGCAGAATGTGCAAGCCAGGGATTGGCTCAGTCCCCCCTGCGTGCTGTCGATCCTGTAGCTGTAACCCTCGGACCAGTCTGATCTTAGACTGGGAATGAACTTGGTATGCTTAGACTGGGGATGAACTCCGTATGCCTAAGTCAATTCACGAAATGAGCATGCGAGCGCTCAACCGACCAAAGAGGCCAGTTGGAGAGGCGTAATACGTAAGTCGAGGATCAGCCTGGTCCCCCTCTACGTGCTGTCGATCCCGTTATCAGTCCTACAGCCGCAACCCTCGGTCTGACTGGGGCTTAGACATGGAATGAACTCCGTATGCCTAAGCCAACCATGAAATGAGTGTGCGGGCGTTCAGTCGACCGGAGTGGCAGAATGCGCAAGCCGGGGATCAGCCCGGTCCACCCCTGCTTGCTGCCGAACCTGCTGCTGGTCCTACTGTCGCAACCCAAGGTCCAGTCTGATCTTAGACTGGGAATGAACTCCGTATGCTTAGACATGGAATGAACATCGTATGCTTAAGCAAACCCACGAAATGAGCGTGTGGGTGCTCAGCCTGTCGGAGAGGCAGAATCATAAGCCGGGGACCTGCCCGGTCCCCTCCTGCGTGTTGTCGATCCTGCTGCTACAACCCTTGGTCCAGTCTGATCTTAGACTGGGAATGAACTCCGTATGCCTAAGTCAACCCACGAAACGAGCGTACGAGCGCTGAGTCGACTGGAGAGGCATAATGTGCAAGCCGAGGATCGACCTGATCCCCCTCTGCATGTTGTCGGTCCTGTTGCCACAACCCTTGATTCGACTGGGGCTTAGACATGGATGAACTCCCTATGCCTAAGCCAACCCACAAAATGGGCGTGCAGGCGCTCAGTCGGCCAAAGAGGCAGAATCCGTAAGTCGAGGATCGGCCTGGTCCCCACTACGTGCTATCGATCTCGCTGCCGCAACCGTCAGTCCGATCTGATCTTAGACTTGGAATGAACTCTATATGCTTAGACTGGAGATGAACTCCGTATGCCTAAGTCAACCCACGAAACGAGCGTGCGGACGCTCAACCAACCAAACAAGCAGGATGCATAAGCCGGGGATCGAACGGGTAGTAGGTGGGTTCAAGCACATCTTCATATTTCTGCCATGCCAATACCATTTTTATGGCTTGTACGTTCATACAATGGTCCCCTACGCCTTCAAGCATCCCTGGCCGACTGAGCGCTCGCACACTCATTTCATAGGTTGGCTTAGGCATACAGAGTTCATTCCATGTCTAAGCGTACGAAATTCATTCCCAGTGAAAGAGTTTGAGTCACGGTGCATATGTTGGCTCGAGCATGTGCTGGTGCTACATTTTTTTTGCTCGGGGCACCATCGTCGGAGCATTGTCTGAGAGCCTAACCAGTGACATTAGGGGTTCTAATGATTGGTGGGGCCGGAGGGGTGTGCGCACATGATGTGCAAAGGGTGCTGGTACTCAGCCCTTATATTGGCCCCCTATCCCTCATTAAACCTTGAAAACTCACACCCCCTTAAAGAGCATTTGAGATTTTATAGGTTTGCTGCCAGTAGCCATTAAAGTGTCTGAAATAGGGACACTTTTTTCAAATGGTCACAAAATCTTCTCCACTTCGAGTTTTTAACTAAATTTTTTTGTGCATGCCAACAAAAATACAAAGCTCGCCTCTACCAAATTTGGGGGCAAAACTCTTTCCAAAAAAATTTTAAAAAATACTGAACCGCAAAAAGTTTTGAAAATCATGAAAAATAGAAAACGGGTCGTCTTGCCACGAAACTTCACATGAAGGTGTAGGGGACCATTGTATGAATTTACAAGCCATAAAAACGGCATTGGCATGGCAGAGATATGAAGATGTGCTTGAACCCACCTACCACCCGTTCGATCCCCGGCTTGCGCATTCTACCTCTCTGGTCAGCTGAGCGTCCGCACACTCATTTCGTGGGTTGACTTAGGCATACGGAGTTCAGGCCTAGTCTAAGCATACGAAGTTCATTTCAAGTCTAAGATCAGACCAGATCGAGGCTTGTGGCAGTAGGATCAGTAGCATGCAGGGGGGATCGGGCCGATCCCAAGCTTGCGCATTCTGCCTCTCCGACCATCTAAGCGCTCGCACGCCCGTTTCATGGGTTGGCTTAGGCATAGGGAGTTCATTCCATGACTAAGCCCCAGTCGGACCGAGGGTTGTGGCAGCGGGATCGGTAGCACGCAGAAGGGGATCGAGACGATCCTTGGCTTGTGCATTATGCCTCTCCGGTCGGCTCAGTGCCCGTACACTTGTTTTGTGGGTTGACTTAGGCATACAGAGTTCATTCCCAGTCTAAGATCGAACTGGATCGAGGGTTGTGGTAGCAGGATCGACAGCACGCAAGGGGGGATCGGGTCGGTCCCCGACTTACGCATTCTGTCTCTCCGGTCGACTGAACACTTGCACGCTCATTTTGTGGGTTGGCTTAGGCATACGGATTTCGTTCCATGTCTAAGCATACGGAGTTCATTCCCAGTCTAAGATCAGACCGGACCGAGGGTTGTGGCAGTAGGACCAGTAGCAGGATTGACAGCACGTAGAGGGGATCGGGCCGATCTTCGGCTTGCACATTCTGACTCTCCGACCGGCTGAAATGCCCGCACGTTAATTCATGGGTTGGCTTAGGCATACGAAGTTCATTCCATGTCTAAGCCCTAGCCAAACCGAGGGTTGTGGCAGCATGACCGGTAGCGGGATTGGCAGCATGCAGAGGGGGATCGAACTGATCCCCAGCTTACACATTATGCCTCTCCAGCCGACCTCTCTGGCCGGTTGAGCGCCCTTACCCTCATTTCGTGGGTTGACTTAAGCATACGTAGTTCATCCAAAGTCTAAGCATATGGAATTCATTCCCAGTCTAAGATCGGATCGGACTGAGGGTTTCGGTAGCAGGATCGGTAACATGTAGGCGGGATCGGGCTGATCCTCGACTTGCGCATTCTACCTTTCTGACCGGTTGATCACCTCCACATCCATTTCATGGGTTGGCATAGGCATAGGGAGTTCATTCCATGTCTAAGCCCCAGCCAGACGGAGGGTTATGGCAGCGAGACCGGTAGCACTCAGAGGGAGACTGGGCCGATCCTCAACTTGCGCATTATGCCTCTCCGGATGGCTCAACGCCCGAACGCTCGTTTCATTGGTTGACTTAGGCATACAGAGTTCATTCTCAATCTAAGATCGGATCGGATCGAGGGTTGTGGTAGCAGGATCGACAGCACGTAGGGGGGATTGGGCCGGTCCCTGGCTTGCGCATTCTACCTCTCTTGTCAGCTGAGTGCCCGCACGCTCGTTTTGTGGTTTGGCTTAGGCATATGGAGTTCATCCCATGTCTAAGCATACGAAGTTCATTCCCAATCTAAGATCAGATCGGACCGAAGGTTGTGATAGCAAGACCAGCAGCAGGATTGACAGCACGCAGGGGACCATTGTATGAATTTACAAGCCATAAAAATGGCTTGGCACGATAGAAATATGAAGATGTGCCTGAACCCACCTAGCATCCGTTCGATCCCCGGCTTACACATCCTGCCTTTCTGGTCGACTGAGCATCCGCACGCTCGTTTTGTGGGTTGACTTAGGCATACGGAGTTCATCCCCAGTCTAAGCATACGGAGTTCATTCCCAGTCTAAGATTGGACCAGATCGAGGGTTGTGATAGCAGGATCGACAGCATGCAGGGGGGATCGGGCGATCCCCGACTTACGCATTCTACCTTTTCGACCAACTGAGCACCCGCACGCTCATTTCGTTGGTTGGCTTCGGCATAGGGAGGTCATTCCATGTCTAAGCCCCAGCCAGATCGAGGGTTGTGGCAGTAGGACCGACAGCACGCAGAGGGGACCGAGCTGATCCCCAGCTTGCGTATTATGCCTCCTCGATCGGCTCAACGCTTGAACGCTCATTTCATGGGTTGACTTAGGCATACGAAGTTCATTCCCAGTCTAAAACAGACCAGACTAAGGGTTACGATAGCAAGCCACCAGCAGGATCGACAGCACGTAGGAAGGACCGGGCCGATCCCCGGCTTGCGCATTTTGCCTCTCCGACTGGCTGAGCACCTGCACACTCGTTTCGTGGATTGGCTTAGGCATACAGAGTTCATTCCATGTCTAAGCCCTAGCCGGATCAAGGGCTATGGTAACAGGACTGACAGCATGCAGAGAAGGACCGGGTCAATCCCCAGCTTACGCATTCTGCCTCTCAGGTCGACTGAGCGCCCGCACGCTTATTTTATGGGTTGGCTAAGGCATACGAAGTTCATTCCAAGTCTAAGCATATGGAGTACATTCCCAGTCAAAGATCAGACCGGATCGAGGGTTGCGACAGCAGGACCAGCAGCAAGATTGGTAGCACGTAGGGTGGGACAAGGTCGATCCCCGACTTGTGCATTCTGCCTCTCCGGTTGACCTTTCTAACGGTTGAGCGCCCGCACACTCATTTCATGGGTTGACTTAGGCATACAGAGTTCATCCCTAGTCTAAGCATACGGAGTTCATTCGCAGTCTAAGATCGGCAGCACACAGGGGGGACCGGGCTAATCCCCGACTTACGCATTCTGCCTCTCTGGCCGGTTGAGTGCCCGCATGCCTGTTTGGTGGGTTGGCTTAGGCATAAGGAGTTCATTCCATGTCTAAGCCCTAGCCGGACCGAGGGTTGTGGTAGTGGGATCGGTAGCACGCAGAGGGGGACTAGGCCAATCCCCGGCTTGCGTATTTTGCCTCTCCAGTCGGCTTAGTGCCCGAACACTCGTTTCGTGGGTTGAGTTAGGCATACAGAGTTCATTCCCAGTCTAAGATCAGACCGAACCGAGGGTTACGATAGCAGGATCGATAGCTCGCAGGGGGGGACCAGGTCGATCCCTGGCTTGGGCATTCTGCCTCTCCAGCCGATTGAGCGCCTGCATGCTCGTTTCATGGGTTGGCTTAGGCATACGAAGTTCATTCCATGTCTAAGCATAAAGAGTTCATTCTCAGTCTAAGATTGGACCAAACCGAGAGTTGCGGTAGCAAGATCGGCAGCACGCAATGGGGGACTGAGTTGATCCCTGGCTTGTGCATTCTGCCTCTTCGCCAGCCTCTCCTGCAGGTTGAGCGCCTGTGCGCTCATTTCGTGGGTTGACTTAGGCATACGAAGTTCATCCACAGGCTAAGCATACGAAGTTCATCCCCAATCTAAGATCTAATCGGATCGAGGGTTACGGCAGTAGGGTCAACAACACGTAGGGGGTATGGCGTCGATCCTCGATTTGCGTAATCTACCTCTCCGATCGATTGAGCGCCCGTACGCCCATTTCGTGGGTTGGCTTAGGCATAGGGAGTTTCATTCCATGTCTAAGCCCTAATCGGACCGAGGGTTGTGGCAGCATGACCGACAGCACGCAGAGGGGGATCGAGCCAATCCCTGGCTTGCACATTCTGCCTCTCCGATCGGCTGAGCACCCGCACGATCGTTTCATAGGTTGGCTTAGGCATACGGAGTTCATTACATGTCTAAGCATACGGAGTTCATTCCCAATCTAAGAGTTTGAGCCACGGTGCACATGCTGGGCTCAGGCATGTGGTGGTGCTTCATTTTTTTTCCCTGGGGCACCATCGTCGGAGAATCGTCGGAGCATCACCGGAGAGCCTAACCGGCGGCATTGGGGGTTCCGACGATTGGGGGGGCCGGGGGGTGTGCGCACATGATGTGCGATGAGTGCTGGTACTTGGCCCTTATATTGGCCCCCTATCCTTCATCAAACCTTGAGAACTCACACCCCCTTAAAGAGCATTTGAGATTTTATAGGTTTACTGCCAGTAGCTATTAAAGTGTCTGAAATGGGGGCACTTTTTTCAAACGGTCGCAAAATCTTCTCCACTTAGAGTTTTTAGCTAAATGTTTTTGTGCATGCCAAAAAAAATACAAGGATCACCTCTACCAAATTTGGGGACAAAACTCTTTCTAAACAAAATTTAAGAAATCCCGAACCGTAAAAAGTTTCAAAAATCATGAAAAATAGAAAACAGGTCGTCTTGCCACGAAACTTCACATGAAGGTGTAGGGGACCATTGTATGAATTTACAAGCCATAAAAATGGCATTGGCACGGCAAAAATATGAAGATGTGCTTAAACCCACCTATCACCTGTTCGATCCCTGGCTTACGCATCCTACCTCTCTGGTCTACTGAGAATCCGCATGCTCGTTTCGTGGGTTGACTTTGACATACGGAGGTAATCCCCAGTCTAAGCATACGGAGTTCATTCCCAGTCTAAGATCAGACCAGACTGAGGGTTGCGATAGTAGGATCGATAGCACACAGGGGGACCAGGTCGATCCTCGGCTTGCGCATTCTACCTCTCCGATCGGCTGAGCACCCGCACACCCGTTTCGTGGGTTGGCTTAGGCATAGGGAGTTCATTCCATGTCTAAGCCCTAGCCAGACCGAGGGTTGTGGCAGTGGGATCGGTAGCACGCTGAGGGGGATCGGGCCGATCCTAGGCTTGCACATTATGCCTCTCCGGCCAGCTCAGCGCCCGCACACTCATTTCGTGTGTTGACTTAGGCATACGGAGTTCACTCCCAATCTAAGATCAAACCAGATCGAGGGTTACGGTAGCAGGATTGACAGCACGTAGGGGGAACCGAGCCGATCCCCGGCTTACGCATTCTACCTCTCCGGCCAGCTGAGCGCCCCCATGCTCATTTCATGGGTTGGCTTAGGTATACGGAGTTCATTCCATGTCTAAACCCCAGTCGGACCCAGGGTTGTGGCAGCAGGATCGGTAGCATACAGAGGGGAACCGGGCTGATCCTCGGTATACGCATTTATGCCTCTCTGGCCGGTTGAGCACCCATACGCTCATTTCATGGGTTGACTTAGGCATACAGAGTTCATCCCCAGTCTAAGCATACAGAGTTCATTCCCAGTCTAAGATCGGATCAGACCGAGGGTTGCGATAGCAGGATCGATAGCACGCAGGGGGGACCAGGTCGATCCCTGGCTTGCGCATTATGCCTCTCCGGCTGGAGTTCATTACATGTCTAAGCCCCAGTCGGACCGAGGGTTGTGGCAGTAGGACGAGCAGCGGGATCGACAGCACGCAGAGGGGGACTGGGCTGATCCCTGACTTGTGCATTATGTCTCTTCGATCGACCTCTTCGACCAGCTAAGTACCCTCATGCTCATTTCGTGGGTTGACTTAGGCATACAGAGTTCATCCCCAGTCTAAGCGTACGAAGTTCATTGCCAGTCTAAGATTAGACCGGACCGAGGGTTGTGGCCGCAGGATCGATAGCACGCACGGGGGACTAGACTGAGGGTTGCAGTAATAGGATCGGTAGCATGCAGGGGGGACCGGGCTGATCCTTAGCTTGTGCATTCTGCCTCTCTGGCCGGCTAAGCGCCCGTATGGCCGTTTCGTGGGTTGGCTTAGGCATAGGGAGTTCATTCCATGTTTAAGCCCCAGCTAGACTGAGGGTTGTCGTAGCAGGACTGGCACCAGGTAGAAGGGGATCGGGCTGATCCTCGGCTTGCGTATTATGCCTATCCGACTGGCTCAACGCTGAAATGCTCGTTTCGTGGGTTGACTTAGGCATACAGAGTTCATTCCCAGTCTAAGATCGAACCAGACCGAGGGTTACGCAGCAAGATCAACAGCACACAGGGGGGACCGAGCCTGTCCCTGGCTTGCGCATTCTGCCTCTTTGGCCAGCTAAGCGCCCACATGCTCATTTCATGGGTTGTCTTAGGCATACAGAGTTCATTCCATGTCTAAGCATACGGAGTTCATTCCCAGCTAAGATCGGACCAGGCCAAGGGTTGCAACAATAGGACTAGAAGCAGGATTAGCAGCACATAGGGAGGACCAGGCCGATCCCCGGCTTGTGCATTCTGCCTCTCGAATTAGCCTTTTCGGTCGGTTGAGCGCCCGTACGCTCATTTCGTGGGTTGACTTAGGCATACGGAGTGCATCCCAGTCTAAGCATATGGAGTTCATTCCCAGTCTAGCATCATACCAGATCGAGTTTTGTGATAGTAGGTTCGGCAGCACGCAAGGGGGACCAGGCCGATCCTCAGCCTATGCATTCTGCCTCTCCGGCCGACTAAGTGCTCGCACACCCGTTTCATGGGTTGGCTTAGGCATAGGGAGTTTCATTCCATGTCTAAGCCCCAACCGGACCGAGGGTTATGGTAGCATGACCGGCAGCACGCAGAGGGGGACCAAGCCAATCCTCGGCTTGCACATTCTGCCTCTACGGCTGGCTGAGCACCCGTACACTCGTTTCATGGGTTGGCTTAGGCAA
>NW_019167826.1:33136082-33350304 GCF_002303985.1 Durio zibethinus | reverse complement strand
GCCGATCGAAGAGGTATAATCTGTAAGTCGGGGATCGGCCTGATCCCCCTCTGTGTGCTACCATTCCCACTGCCACAACCCTCGGTCCGGCTGGAGCTTAGACATGGAATGAACTCCCTATGCCTAAGCCAACCCACGAAACATGAGTGCGGGTGCTCAACCGGTCGGAGAGGCAGAATACGCAAGCCAGGGATTGGCCCGGTCCCCCCTGCATGCTATCGATCCTACTATTGTAACCCTCGATCTGGTCCAATCTTAGACTAGGAATGAACTTCGTATGCTTAGACTGGGGATGAATTCTGTACACCTAAGTCAACCCACGAAACGAGCGTGTGGGCGCTCAATCGACCGGAGAGGCCAGCCAGGAGGCATTATGTGTAAGCCCGGTCCCCCTCTGTGTGCTGTCGATCCCACTGTCGATCTTGCTACCACAACCCTCGGTTCGACTGGAGCTTAGACATGGAATAAACTCTGTATGCCTAAGCGAACCCACAAAACAAGCGTGTAGGCGTTGAGCCAGCCGAAGAGGCAGAATACGCAAGCCGGGGATCGACCCGATCCCCCCCTGCGTGCTGTCGATCCTGATGCTGGTCCTGTTGTCGTAACCCTCAGTCCGATCTGATCTTACACTGGGAATGAACTCTGTATGCTTAGACATGGAATGAACTCCGTATGCCAAAGCCAACCCATGAAACGAGCATGCGGGCACTCAACCGGTCAGAGAGGTAGAATGCGTAAGCCAGGGATCGGCCCGATCCCCTCCTACATGCTGTAATCCTGCTGCTACAACACTCAGTCCAGTCCAATCTTAGAATGGGAATGAACTTCGTATGCCTAAGTCAACCCATGAAACGAGCGTGCGGGCGCTGAGCCAGTCGAAAAGGCATAATGCACAAGTCAGGGATCAACCCGATCCCCCTCTGCGTGCTGCCTATCCCGTTGCCACAACCCTCAGTCCGGCTAGTGCTTAGACATGGAATGAACTCCCTATGCCTAAGCCAACCCACGAAACAGGCATGCGGGTGCTCAGTCGACTGGAGAGGCAGAATGCGCAAGCCGGGGATCAGCCCGGTCCCCCTTGCGTGCTGTCGATCCTGCTGCCGCAACCCTCGGTCCGATCCGATCTTAGATTGGGAATGAACTCCGTATGCTCAGACTGGGGATGAACTCCGTATGCCTAAGTCAACCCACGAAACGAGCGTACGGGCGCTCAGCTGACCAGAGAGGCAGGATGTGTAAGCTAGGGATCGAACGGGTGGTAGGTGGGTTCAAGCACATCTTCATATTTCTGCCATGCCAATGCCATTTTTATGGCTTGTAAATTCATAAAATGGTCTCCTAAGCCTTCTTGTGAAGTTTCATGGCAAGACGACCCGTTTTCTATTTTTCATGATTTTTGAAACTTTTTACGGTTCGGGATTTTTTAAGATTTTTTTGGAAAGAGTTTTGTCCCCAAATTTGGTTGAGGTGATCCTTGTATTTTTGTTGGCATGCATAAAAAAAGTCAACTAAAAACTCAAAGTGGAGAAGATTTTGTGACCGTTTGAAAAAAGTGTCCCCAATTCAAACACATTAATGGCTACTGGCAGCAAACCTATAAAATCTCAAATGCTCTTTAAGGGGGTGTGAGTTCTCAAGGTTTGATGAGGGATAGGGGGCCAATATAAGGGCCAAGTACTAGCACCCATCTCCATCAAGTGTGCACACCCTCCCGACCCCCTCAATCGTTGAAACCCCCAATGCCGTCGGTTAGGCTCTCCGACGATGCTCCGACGATGCTGCCCATGGCCAAAAAAAATGTGGCACCAGCAAATGCCTGAGCCCAGCATGTGCACCGTGGCTCAAAATCTTAGACTGGGAATGAACTCCTTATGCTTAGACATGGAACAAACTCTGTATGCCTAAGCCAACCCACGAAACGATCGTGCGGGCACTCAACCGATCGGAGAGGCAGAATGCGCAAGTTAGGGATCGGCCCGGTCCCCCCTACGTACTATCGATCCTGCTGCTGCAACTCTCGGTCTAGTCTAATCTTAGACTAGGAATGAACTCCGTATGCCTAAGTCAACCCACGTAATGAGCGTACGAGCGTTGAGCTGACCGGAGAGGCATAATGCGCAAGTCAGGGAACAGCCCGGTCCCCTTCTATGTGCTGTCGGTCCCGCTGCCACAACCCTTGGTTCGGCTGGGGCTTAGACATGGAATGAACTCACGATGCCTAAGCTAACCCACGGAATGAGCGTCCGGGCACCCAGTCGGTCAGAGAGGCAAAATGCGCAAGCCGAGGATCAGCTCGGTCCCCACTACGTGCTGTCGATCCTGCTATTGCAACCCTCGGTCTGATCCGATCTTAGACTAGGAATGAACTCTATATGCTTAGACTGGGGATCAACTCCGTATGCCTAAGTCAACCCACGAAACGAGCATGTGGGCGCTCAGTCGACCAGAGAGGCAGTATGCGCAAGCCGTGGATCGAATGGGTGGTAGAACGAGTTTTGTTCCCAAATTTGGTAGAGGTGATCCTTGTATTTTTGTTGGCATGCACAAAAAAATTCAGCTAAAAACTCAAAGTGGAGAAGATTTTGTGACCGTTTGAAAAAAGTGTCCCCATTTCAGACACTTTAATGGCTACTAGAAGCAAACCTATAAAATCTCAAATGCTCTTTAAGGGGGTGTGAGTTCTCGAGGTTTGATGAGGGATAGGGGGTCAATATAAGGGCCAAGTACCAGCACCCATCGCATATCATGCGCACACACCCCTCGACCCCCCCAATCGCCGGAACCCCTAATACTGTCGGTTAGCCTCTCCGACGATGCTCTGGCGATGGTACCTCGGGTGAAAAAAATGCGGCACTAGCACATGACTGAGCCCAGCATGTGCACCATGGCTCAAAATCTTAGACTAGGAACGAACTCCGTATGCTTAGACATGGAATGAACTCCGTATGCCTAAGCCCACCCACTAAACGAGCGTGCGGGCACTCAGCCGGTCGAAGAGGCAGAATACGCAAGTCGGGGATCGGCCCGGTCCCCCCTATGTGCTGTCGATCCTATTGCTGTAACCCTCAGTCCGATCTGATCTTAGACTGGGAATGAACTCCGTATGTATAAGTCAACCCATGAAATGAGCGTACGGGCGCCGAGCCGGCCGAAAAGGTATAATGCACAAGCCAGGGATCGACCCGATCCCCCTCTGTGTGCTGTCGGTCCCGCTGCCACAACCCTCGGTCTGGCTGGGGCTTAAACATGGAATGAAATCCCTATGCCTAAGCCAACCCATGAAACGGGCGTGTGGGCGTTTAGCTGATCGGAGAGGCAAATGCGTAAGTCAATGATCGACCCGATCCCCCCTGCGTGCTACCGATCCTACTGTCGCAACCCTCGGTACGGTCTGATCTTAGACTAGGAATGAACTCCATATGGTTAGACTGGGGATGAACTCTGTATGCCTAAGTCAACCCACGAAACGAGCATGCGGGCGTTCAGTCGACCGGAGAGGCTGGTCGAAAAGGCATAACGCGTAAGTCGAGGATCAGCCCGATCACCCTCCGCATAATGTCAATCCTGCTGCTGGTCCTACTACCATAACCCTCGGTCCGGTTGGGGCTTATACAAGGAATGAACTCCTTATGCCTAAGCCAACCCACGAAACAAGCGTGCGGCCGCTCAGCTGACCGGAGAGGCAGAATGCGGAAGTCGAAGATCGGTCGGTCCCCCCTACATGCTACCGATCCTGCTGCTAGTCCTGCTGTCACAACTATCGATCCGGTCCGATCTTAGACTGGGAATGAACTCCGTATGCTTAGACATGGAATGAACTCCGTATGCCTAAGCCAACCCATGAAACTAGCGTGCGGGCGCTCAGCTGACCGGAGAGGCATAATGCACAAGTTGGGATCGGCCCGGTCTCCCTTAAGTGCTGTCGATCCTACTATCGTAACCCATGGTCCGGTCCGATCTTAGACTGGGAATGAACTTTGTATGCCTAAGTTAACCCATGAAATGAGCGTGCGGGTGCTGAGCGTGCCAGAGAGGCATAATGTGCAAGCCTGATCCCCCTCTGCCTGCTTTCGGTCCCGCTACCACAACGCTCAGTTCGGCTGGGGCTTAGACATGGAATGAACTCCCTATGCCTAAGCCAACCCGTGAAACGGGCGTGCGGGTGCTTACCCGATCAGAGAGGCAGAATGCGCAAGCTGAGGACCGACTCGATCCCCCTACGTGTTGTCGATCCTACTACTGCAACCCTCGATACGGTCCGATCTTAGACTGGGGATGAACTCTGTATGCTTAGACGGGGGATGAACTCTGTATGCCTAAGTCAACCCACGAAACGAGTGTGCGGGCGCTCATACGACCAGAGAGGCAGGATGCGCAAGTCGAGGATCGAATGGGTGGTAGGTGGGTTCAAGCACATCTTCATATTTTTGCTGTGCCAATGCCATTTTTTGGCTTGTAAATACATACAATGGTCCTCGAAGCCTTCATGTGATGTTTCGTGACAAGACGACTCGTTTCCTATTTTTCACGATTTTCAAAACTTTTTACGGTTCGGGATTTTTTTAAATTTTTTTAGAAAGAGTTTTGTCCCTAAATTTGGTAGAGATGATCCTTCTATTTTTGTTGGCATGCACAAAAAAATTCAGCTAAAAATTGGAAGTGGAGAAGATTTTGTGACTGTTTGAAAATAGTGTCCCCATTTCAGACACTTTAATGGCTACTGGCAGCAAACCTATAAAATCTCAAATCTCTTTATGGGGGTGTGAGTTCTCGAGGATTGATGAGGGATAGGGGGCCAATATAAGGGCCAAGTACCAGCACCCATCGCACATCATGTGCACACACCCCCAGCCCCCCCAATCGCCGGAACCCCCAATGCCGTCGGCTAGGCTCTCCGGTGATGCTCCAACGATGGTGCCTCGGGCAAAAAAAATGCGGCACCAGCACATGCCCGAGCCCAGCATGTGCACCGTGGCTCAAAATCTTAACTGGGAATGAACTCCGTATGCTTAGACATGGAATGAACTCCGTATGCCTAAGCCAACCCATGAAACGAGCGTGCGGGCGCTCAGCCAGACGGAGAGGCAGAATGCGCAAGTCGAGGATTGACCCGACCACCCCCTGCATGCTGTCGATCCTGCTACCGCAACCCTCGATCCGGTCTGATCTTAGACTGGGAATGAACTCCGTATGCCTAATTCAACCCACGAAATGAGCGTGCGAGTGCTAAGCTGGCCACAGTGGCATAATGCGCAAGCCGGGGATCGACCCGGTCCCCCTCTGCATGCTGTCGGTCCCGCTGCCACAACCCTCGATCCGCCTGGGGCTTAGACATTGAATGAACTCCCGATGCCTAAGCCAACCCAAGAAACGGGCATGCGGGCACTCAGTCGATCGAAGAGGTACAATGCGTAAGTAGGGATCGGCCCGATCCACCCTGCGTGCTGTCGATCCTGCTATCGCAAGCCTCGGTCTGATCCGATCATAGACTGGGAATGAACTCCGTATGCTTAGACTGGGGATGAACTCCGTATGCCTAAGTCAACCCACGAAATGAGCATGCGAGCGCTCAACCAACCAGAGAAGCCGGCCGGAGAGGCATAATGCGCAAGTCAGGGATTAGCCCGGTCCCCCTCTGGTGCTGCCGATCCCGCTGCCGGTCCTGCCGCCACAACCCTTGGTCCAGCTGGGGCTTAGACATGGTATGAACTCTGTATGCCTAAGCCAACCCACGAAACGAGCGTGCGGGCACTCAACCGGTCGGAGAGGCAGAATGTGCAAGTCGGGGATCAGCCCGATCCCCTCCTGCATGCTGTCAATCCTACTGCTGGTCCTGCTGCCGCAACCCTCGATCGATCTTAGACTGGGAATGAACTCTATATGGTTAGACATGGAATGAACTTCGTATGCCTAAGCCAACCTACGAAACGAGTGTGCGGGCACTCAGTCGGTCGGAGAGGCATAATGCGCAAGCCAGGGATCGACCCGGTCCCCTTCTGTGTGCTGTCGGTCCTGTTGCCATGACCCTCGATCTGGCTAGGGCTTAGACATGGAATGAACTCCCTATGCCTAAGCCAGCCCATGAAACGGGCTTGTGGGCGCTCAGCCGATCAGAGAGGTAGATTGCGCAAGCTGGGGATCGGCTCGGTTCCTCTTGCGTACTATCGATCTTGCTACCGTAACCCTCGGTCCGATCCGATCTTAGAATGGGAATGAACTCCATATGCTTAGACTGGGGATGAACTCTGTATGCCTAAGTCAACCCATTAAATGAGCGTGCGGGCGCTCAGCCGATCAGAGAGGCAGGATGCGCAAGCTGGGGATCGAACAGGTGGTAGGTGAATTCAAGCACATCTTCATATTTCTGCCATGCCAATGCCATTTTTATGGCTTGTAAATTCATACAATGGTCCCCTAAGCCTTCATGTGAAGTTTCATGGCAAGACGACCCATTTTGTATTTTTCACGATTTTCAAAACTTTTTACGGTTCGGGATTTTTTAAACTTTTTTTAGAAAGAGTTTTGTTCCCAAATTTGGTAGAGGTGATCCTCATATTTTTTTTGGCATGCACAAAAAAATTCAGCTAAAAACTCAAAGTGGAGAAGATTTTGTGACCGTTTGAAAAAAGCATCCCCATTTCAAGCACTTTAATGGCTACTGGCAACAAACCTATAAAATCTCAAATGCTCTTTACGGGGGTGTGAGTTCTCAAGGTTTGATGAGTGATAGGGGGCCAATATAAGGGCCAAGTACCAGCACCCATCATACATCATGTGTGCACACCTCCTGGCCCCCCCAATCGTCGGAACCCCCAATGCCGCCGGTTAGACTCTCCGACGATGCTCCGACGATGGTGCCCCGGGAGAAAAAAATGCAGCACCAGCACATGCCCAAGCCTAGCATGTGCACCGTGGCTCAAAATCATATACTGGGAATGAACTCTGTATGCTTAGACATGGAATGAACTCAGAATACCTAAACTAACTCACGAAACGAGCGTGCGGGCGCTCAGCTAGTCAGAGAGGCAGAATGCGCAAGTCAAGGATCGGTACGATCCCCCTGTGTGCTATTGATCCTGCTACCGTAACCCTTGGTCCGGTTCGATCATAAACTGGGACTGAACTCCGTATGCATAAGTTAACCCACGGAACGAGCGTACGAGTGCTGAGCTGACCGAAGAGGCATAATGTGCAAGCCGGGGATCGGCTCGATCCCCCTCTGCGTGCTGCCAGTCCTGCTGCCACAACCCTCAGTCTGGCTGGGGCTTAAACATGGAATGAACTCCCTATGCCTAAGCCAACCCATGAAGTGGGTGTGCGGGCACTCAACCGGTTGGAGAGGCAGAATGCGCAAGCCAGGGATCGGCCCAGTCCCCCTACATGCTATCGATCCTACTGTCGCAACCCTCGATTCGGTTCAATTTTAGACTGGGAATAAGCTCTATATGCTTAGACTGGGGATGAACTCCGTATGCTTAAGTCAACCCATGAAACGAGCGTACGGGCGCTCAGCCGGCCGAAGATGTCGATTGGAGAGGCATAATGGGCAAGTCGGGGATCAGCCCGGTCACCCTCCATGTGCTATCGATCCCGCTGCCAATCCCGCTGCCGATCCCGCTGTCGATCCCCCTCTGTGTGCTGTCGATCTCGCTGCCGGTCTGACTAGGGCTGAGATATGGAATGAACTCCGTATGCCTAAGCCAACCCACGAAACGAGCGTGTGGGTGCTCAACCGACCGGAGAGGCAGAATATGCAAGCCAGGGATCAGGCCGATCCCCGCTTGCGTGCTGCCAATCCTACTACTGGTCTTGCAGTCGTAACCTTCGGTTCGATCTGATCTAAGACTGGGAATGAACTCTGTATGCTTTGACATGGAATAAACTCTGTATGCCTAAGCCAACCCACAAATGACGTGCGGGTGCTCAGCCAGTAGGAGAGGCAGAATGCGTAAGCCAGGGACCAATCCGATCCCTCCCTGTGTGCTGTCGATCCTACTATCGCAACCCTCGATCCGATCTGATCTTAGACTGGGAATGAACTCTGTATGCCTAAGTCAACCCATGAAACGAGCGTACGGGCGCTTAGTCGATCAAAGAGGTCGACCGGAAAAGCATAATGCGCACGTTGGGGATCAACACGATCCCACTCTACGTGGTGTCGATCCCGCTGCCGGTCCTGCTACCACAACCCGTGGTCCGACTGGGGCTTAGACATGGAATGAACTCGGTATGCCTAAGCCAACCCACGAAACGAGTGTGCGGGCGCTCAACCGATCGAAGAGGCAAAATGCGCAAGCTGAGGATCGACCCGATCCCCCCTGCGTGCTGTCGATCCTACTGCTGGTCTTGCAACCGCAGCCTTCGAGCCGGTCTGATCTAAGACTGGGAATGAACTCCGTATACTTAGACATGGAATGAACTCCGTATGCCTAAGCCAACCCACAAAACGAGCGTGCGGTCGTTCAGCCGATCGGAGAGGCAGAATGCGCAAGTTGGGGATCGACCTGGTCCCTCCTTGTGTGCTGTCGATTCTGCTACCGCAACCTTCCATCCGATCTGATCTTAGACTGAGAATGGACTCTGTATGCCTAAGTCAACCCACGAAACGAGCGTACGGGCACTAAGTCAATCGAAGAGGCATAATGAGCAAGCCGGGGATCGGCTCGATCCCACTCTGCGTGCTGCCGGTCTCACTGCCACAACCCTCGGTCCAATTGGGGCTTAGACATGGAATGAACTCCCTATGCCTAAGCCAACCCATGAAACGGGGTGTGCGGTCGCTCAACCGATCGGAGAGGCAGAATCGCCAGGCGAGGATCGGCTCAGTCCCCCTTACGTGCTACCGATCCTACTGTCGTAACCCTCGATCTGGTTCGATCTTGGACTAGGAATTAACTTCGTATGCTTAGACTGGGGATGAACTCCGTATGCGTAAGTCAACCCACAAAACGAGCGTACGGGAGCTCAACCGACCAGAGAGATAGGATGCTCAAGCTGGGGATCGAACGGGAGGTAGGTGGGTTCAAGCACATCTTCATGTTTCTGTCATGCCAATGCCATTTTTATGGCTTGTAAATTCATATAATGGTCCCCTAAACCTTTTTTCTATTTTTCATGATTTTTGAAACTTTTTAGAGTTCAAGATTTTTTAAACTTTTTTTAGAAATATTTTTGTCCCCAAATTTGGTAGAGGTGATCCTTGTATTTTTGTTGGCTTGCATAAAAAAATTTAGCTAAAAACTCGAAGTGGAGAAGATTTTGTGACCATTTGAAAAAAGTGTCCCCATTTCAGACACCTTAATGGCTACTGGCAGCAAACCTATAAAATCTCAAATGCTCTTTAAGGCGGTGTGAGTTCTGGAGGTTTGTTGAGGGATAGGGGGCCAATATAAGGGCCAAGTACTAGCACCCATTGTGCATCTTGTGCGCGCACCCCCCAGCCCCCCAATCGTCGGAACCCCCAATGCCATCGGTTAGGCTCTTCAACGATGCTCCGATGATGGTACCTTGACGAAAAAAATGCGGCACCAGCACATGCCCGAGCCCAGTATGTGCACCGTGGCTCAAAATCTTAGACACGGAATGAACTCCGTATGCTTAGACATGGAATGAACTTCGTATGCATATGTCAACCCACGAAACGAGTGTACTGGCGCTGAGCTGGCCGAAGAGGCATAATGTGCAAGCCGGGGATCGGCCTGGTCCCCCTTTATGTGCTGTCAGTCCTGCTGCCACAACTCTCGGTCTGGCTTGGGCTTAGACATGGAATGAACTCCCTATGCCTAAGCCAACCCACGAAACGGGCATGCTGGTGCTCAGCCGACCGGAGAGGCAAAATGCGCAAGTCGGGGATTGGCCCGATCCCCCTACGTGCTACCGATCCTACTACCGTAACCCTCGGTTTGGTCCGATCTTAGACTGGGAATGAACTCCGTATGCTTAGACTGGGGATGAAGTTTGTACGGCTAAGTCAACCCACGAAATGAGCGTGTGGGCTCTTAGCAGACCGAAGAGGCATAATACGCAAGCTAAGGATCAGCCTAGTCCCCCTCTGCATGCTGTCGATCCCGCTGTCGGTCCTGCTGCCGCAACCCTCGGTCTGACTAGGGGTTAGACATGGAATGAACTTCGTATGCCTAATCCAACCCATGAAACGAGCGTGCGGGCGCTCAGCCAGTCAGAAAGGCAGAATGCACAAGCTGAGGATCGGCCCGATCCCCCTTATGTGCTGTCGATCCTGCTACTGGTCCTGCTACCGCAACCCTCGGTCTGATCCGATCTTAGACTGGGAATGAACTCTGTAAGCTTAGACATGGAATGAACTTCGTATGCCTAAGCCAACCCACGAAACGAACGTGCGGGCGCTCAGTCGATCGAAGAGGCAGAATATGTAAGCCGGGGATCAGCTCGATCCCCCCTGCGTGCTGTTGATCCTGTTGTCGCAACCCCTGATTCGACTAGGGCTTAGACATGGAATGAACTCCCTATGCTAAGCCAACCCACGAAACGGGCATGCGGGCCTACAGCCGACGGGAGTGGCAGAATGCGCAAGCCAGGGATCGACACGGTCCCCCCTGCGTGCTGTCGATCCTGCTATCGCAACCCTCGGTCCGATCTGATCTTAGACTAGGAATGAACTCCGTATGCTTAGACTGCGGATGAACTCTGTATACCTAAGTCAACCCATGAAATGAGCGTGCAGGCGCTCAGTCGGCTAGAAAGGCTGGCCGGAGAAGCATAATGTGCAAGCCAGGGATCAACCCGATCCCCCTCTACATGTTGTTGATCTCGATGTCGGTCCTGTTATGATAATCCTCGGTCCGGCTGGGGCTTAGACATGGAATGAACTCCGTATGCCTAAGTCAACCCATGAAACAAGCGTGCGGGTGTTGAGCCAGTCGAAGAGGCATAATGCGCAAGCCAGGGTTTAGCCCGATCCCCCTCTGCGTGCTACCGGTCCCGCTGCCACAACCCTAGGTCTGGCTGGGGCTTAGCAATGGAATGAACTCTCTATGCTTAAGCCAACCCATGAAACGAGCGTGTGGGTGCTCAACCGACCGGAGAGGCAGAATGCGCAAGCCGGGAATTGGCTTGATCCCCCTGCGTGTTACGGATCCTACTGTCGCAACTGTCAGTTCAGTCTGATCTTAGACTGGGAATGAACTCTGTATACCTAAGTCAACCCACGAAACGAGTGTGTGGGCGCTCAACTGGTCGGAGAGGCATAATGCGCATGCCGAGGATCAGCCCAGTCCCCCACTGCGTCCTGCTACCACAACCCTCGGTCCAGCTTGGGCTTAGACATGGAATGAACTTCGTATACCTAAGCCAACCCACAAAATGAGCGTGCGGTTGCTCAACCGGCCGGAGAGGCAGAATGCGCAAGCCGGGGCTCGGCCCGATCCCCCCTGCTTGCTACCGATCCTACTACTAGTCCTGCTGTCACAACTCTCGATTCGGTCTGATCTTAGACTAGGAATGAACTTCGTATGCTTAGACATGGAATGAACTCCGTATGCCTAAGCCAACCCATGAAATGAGCATGCGGGCACTCAGCTAGCCGGAGAGGCAGAATGCGCAAGTCGGGGATCGATCCAATCCCCCCCGTGTGCTATCCATCCTGTTATCGTAACCCTCGGTCTGATCCAATCTTAGACTGAGAATGAACTCCGTATGCCTAAGTCAACCCATGAAATGAGTGTGCGGGTGCTGAGCCAACCGCAATGAACTCCGTATTCCTAAGCCAACCCATGAAATGAGTGCGCGGGTGCTCAACCGGTTGGAAAGGCAGAATGCACAAGCCGGGGATCTACTCGATCACCCCTTGCATGCTCTCGATCATGCTACTGGTCCTGTTGCTGTAACCCTCGGTCCGATTTGATCTTAGACTGGGGATGAACTCCATATGCTTAGACATGGAATGAACTCCGTATGCCTAAGCCAACCCACGAAATGAGCGTCCAGGTGCTCAGCCGATCGGAGAGGCAGAATGCATAAGCCGAGGATCGACCCGGTCTCCCCTGCGTGATGTCGATCCTGCTACCGCAACCCTCGGTCAGGTCTGATTTTAGAATGGGAATGAACTCCATATGCCTAAGTCAACCCACGAAATGAATGTGCAGGCGTTGAGCCGGCCGAAAAGGCATAATGTGCATGCCGGGGATCGACCCGGTCCCCCTCTGCGTGCTGTCGGTCTCGCTCCCACAACCCTCGGTCTGGTTAGGGCTTAGACATGGAATGGACTCCCTATGCCTAAGCCAACCCACGAAATGGGCGTGTGGGCGCTCAGCCGGTTGGAAAGGCAGAATGCGCAAGCCGGGGATCGACCCGATCCCCCCTGCGTGCTACCGATCCTGCTGTCGTAACCCTCGGTCCAGTCCGATCTTAGACTGGGAATGAACTTCATATGCTTAGACTGGGGATGAACTCTGTATGCCTAAGTCAACCCACGAAACAAGCGTACGGGCACTCAGCCAACCAGAGAGGCAGGATGCGCAAGTCGGGGATCGAACGAGTGGTAGGTGGGTTCAAGCACATCTTCATATTTCTACCATCCCAATGCCATTTTTATGGCTTGTAAATTCATATAATGGTCCCGTAAGCCTTCATGTGAAGTTTCGTGGCAAGACAACCCGTTTTCTATTTTTCATGATTTCCAAAACTTTTTGAGGTTCGAGATTTTTTAAAATTTTTTTAGAAAGACTTTTGTCCCCATATTTGGTAAATGTGATCCATGTATTTTTTTTGGCATGCACAAAAAAATTCAGCTAAAAACTCGACCTGGAGAATATTTTGTGATCGTTTGAAAAAGTGTCCCCATTTCAGACACTTTAATGGCTACTGGCAGTAAACCAATAAAATCTGAAATGCTCTTTAAGGGGGTGTGAGTTCTCAAGGTTTGATGAGGGATAGGGGGCCAATATAAGAGCCAAGTACCAGAACCCATCACACATCATGTGCGCACACCCCCCGGCCCCCCCAATCGCTGAAGCCCCCAATGTTGTCGGTTAGGCTCTCCGGTGATGCACCGGCGATGGTGCCTCAGGCGAAAAAAATGCAGCACCAGCACATGCCCAAGCCCAGCATGTGCACCGTGGCTCAAAATCTTAGACTGGAATGACCTCCGTATGCTTAGACATTGAATGAACTCTGTATGCCTAAGCCAACCCACAAAACGAACGTGTGGGCGCTCAGTCGGTCGGAGAGGCAGAACGCGCAAGCCGGGGATCGACCTAGTCCCCCCTACGTGCTATCGATCCTGCTATCGGAACATTCGGTCTGGTCTGATCTTAGACTGGGAATGAATTCCGTATGCATAAGTTAACCCATGAAACAAGCATGCGGGCGCTGAGCCAATCGAAGAGGCCTAATGCGCAAGCTGGGGATCAGCTCAGTCCACCTCTATGTGCTGCCGGTCTCGCTGCCACAACCCTTGGTCCAGCTGGGGCTTAGACATGGAATAAACTCCCTATGCCTAAGCCAACCCATGAAACAAGCGTACGGGCGCTCAGTCGGTCAGAAAGGCAGAATGCGTAAGCCGGGGATCGACCCAATCCCCTCTAAGTGCTGTCGATCCTGCTACCGCAACTCTCGGTCCAGTCCGATCTTAGATTGGGAATGAACTCTATATGCTTAGACTGGGGATGAACTCTGTATGCCTAAGTCAACCCATTAAATGAGCATGCGGGCGCTCAGTCAATCGAAAGAGGCCGACCGAAGAGGCATAATACGCAAGTTGAAGATCAGCCCGGTCCCCCTCTGCGTGCTGTCGATCCCGTTGCCAGTCCTGTTCCCACAACCTTCGGTCCGACTGGGGCTTAGACATGGAATGAACGTCATATGCCTAAGCCAACCCATGTAACGAGCGTGCAGGTGCTCAACCGGGCAGAGAGGCAGAATGCGCAAGCCGGGGATCGGATCGGTCCCCCTTACATGCTGTCGATCCTGCTACCCCAACCCTCGATCCGGTCCAATCTTAGACTGGGAATGAACTCCGTAGGCTTAGACTGGGGATGAACTCCGTATGCCTAAGTCAACCCATGAAATGAATGTGCGTGCTGTTGATCCTGTTACTGGTCCTACTGCTGTAACCCTCGATCCGATTTGATCTTCGACTGGGGATGAACTCTGTATGCTTAGACATGGAATGAACTCCGTATGCCTAAGCCAATCCATGAAATGAGCGTACGGGCATTCAGTCGATCGAAAAGGTAGAATGCACAAGCCAAGGATCAGTCCGGTCCCCCCTGTGTGCTATCGATCCTGTTGCCGCAACCCTCGGTCTGGCCTGATCTTAGATTGGGATGAACTCTGTATGCTTAAGTCAACCCACGAAATGAGTGTGCAGGTGCTGAGCCGGTCGAAAAGGCATAATGTGCAAGCCGAGGATTGGCCCGATCCCCTTCTACGTGCTACTGGTCTCACTGCCACAACCCTCGATCCGGTTGTTGCTTAGACATGGAATGAACTCCCTATGCCTAAGCCAACCAATGAAATGGGCGTGCGGGTGCTCAGCCAACCGGAGAGGCAGAATGCACAAGCCGGGGATCAGCTCGGTCCCCCCTGCATGCTGTTGATCCTACAGTCGCAACCCTTGGCCCAGTCCGATCTTAGATTGGGAATGAACTCCATATGCTTAGACTAGGGATGAACTTCGTATGCCTAAGTCAACCCACGAAACGAGCGTACGGGCGCTCAGTCGACCAGAGAGGCAGGATGCCCCAAGCCGGGGATCGAACGGGTGGTAGGTGGGTTCAAGCAATCTTCATATTTCTACCATGCCAATGCCATTTTTATGGCTTGTAAATTCATACAATGGTCCCGTAAGCCTTCATGTGAAGTTTCGTGGCAAGACGACCCGTTTTCTATTTTTCACGATTTTCAAAACTTTTTGAGGTTCGAGATTTTTTAAAAATTTTTTAGAAAGATTTTTGTCCCAAAATTTGGTAGAGGTGATCCTTGTATTTTTGTTGGCATGCATCAAAAAACTCAGCTAAAAACTCGACGTGGAGAAGATTTTGTGACCGTTTGAAAAAAGTGTCCCCATTTCAGACACTTTAATGGCTACTGGTAGCGAACCTATAAAATCTTAAATGCTCTTTAAGGGGGTGTGAGTTCTCGAGGTTTGATGAGGGATAGGGGTCCAATATAAGGGCCAAGTACCAGGACCCATCGCACATCATGTGCACACACACCCCCGGCCCTTCCAATCGCTGGAACCCTCAATACCGTCGGTTAGGCTCTCCGACGATGCTCTGGCGATGGTGCCCCAGGCGAAAAAAATGTGACACCAGCACATGCCCAAGCCCAGCATGTACACTGTGGCTCAAAC
Organism: Durio zibethinus; assembly: GCF_002303985.1. The sequence goes on along the minus strand of NW_019167826.1, from coordinate 33,334,973 downwards.
TCTTAGACTGGGAAGGAACTCCCTATGCTTAGACATGGAATGAACTCCGTATGCCTAAGCCAACCCACGAAACGAGCGTGCGGGCACTTTGCCGATCGAAGAGGCAGAATGCGCAAGCCAGGGATCGACCTAGTCCCCCCCTGCGTGCTGTCAATCCTGCTACCACAACCCTCGATCCGATCTGATCTTCAACTGGGAATGAACTCTGTATGCATAAGTCAACCCACGAAATGAGCGTACGGGTGCTGAATCGACCGAAGAGGCATAATGTGCAGGCCAGGGATCGGCCCGATCCCCCTTTGTGTGCTACCGATCCCGCTGCCACAACCCTCGGTTCGACTGGGGCTTAGACATGGAATGAACTCCCCATGCCTAAGCAAACCCACGAAATGGGCGTGTGGGCGCTCAACCGACCGGAGAGGCAGAATGCACAAGACAGGGATCGACCCAGTCCCCCTACGTGCTGTCGATCCTGCTGCTACAACCCTCGGTCTGGTCCGATCTTAGACTGGGAATGAACTCTGTATGCTTAGACTGGGGATGAACTCCGTATGCCTAAGTCAACCCATAAAACGATCATACGGGCACCCATCCGACCAGAAAGGCATAATGCACAAGCTGGGGATCAGTCCGGTCCCCCTCTGCCTGCTATCGATCCTGCTGCCACAACCCTCGGTCCGACTGGAGCTTAGACATGGAATGAACTTCATATGCCTAAGCTAACCCATGAAACGAGCGTGCGGGTGCTCAGTCGGGTGGAGAGGCAGAATGCGTAAGCTGGGTACCGGTTCGGTTCCCCCTGCGTGCTGTCGATCCTACTGTCGCAACCCTCGGTCTGGTCCAATCTTAGACTGGGAATGAACTCTATACGCTTAGACTTGGGATGAAGTCTGTATGCCTAAGCCAGCCCACGAAACGAGCGTACGGGCGCTCAGTTGGTCGGAGAGGTAGAATGCGTAAGTCGAGGATCGACCCGGTCCCCCTTACGTGCTGTCAATTCTACTACCGCAACCCTTGGTCCGGCCTGATCTTAGACTGGGAATGAACTCCGTATGCATAAGTCAACCCACGAAATGAGCATACGGGTGCTGAGCCGACCGAAGTGGCATAATGCGCAAGTCAGGGATCGGCCTGGTCCCCCTCTGCATGCTACCGGTCCCACTGCAACAACCCTCGGTCCGACTGGGACTTAGACATGGAATGAACTCCCTATGCCTAAGCCAACCAGTGAAACGGGCGTGCGAGCACTCAGCCGGTCAGAGAGGCAGAATGCGCAAGTAGAGGATCGGCCCGGTCCCCCCTGCGTGCTGCCAATCCTGCTGTCGCAACCCTCGATCCGGTCCGATCTTAGACTGGGAATGAACTCCGTATGCTTAGACTGGGGATGAACTCTGTATGCTTAGACTGGGGATGAACTCCGTATGCCTAAGTCAACTCACGAAACGAGCTTGCGGGCGCTCAGCCGACTAGAGAGGCAGGATGCACAAGCTGGGGATCGAACGGATGGCAGGTGGGTTCAAGCATATCTTCATGTTTCTACAATGCCAATGCCATTTTTCTGGCTTGTAAATTCATACAATGGTCCCCTAAGCCTTCATGTGAAGTTTCATGGCAAGACGACCCGTTTTCCATTTCTCACAATTTTTGAAACTTTTTACGGTTCGGGATTTTTTAAAATTTTTTTGGGAAGAATTTTGTCCCCAAATTTGGTAGAGGTGATCCTTGTATTTTTGTTGGCATGCATAAAAAAATTCAGCTAAAAACTCAAAGTGAAGAAAATTTTGTGACCGTTTGAAAAAAGTGTCCCCATTTCGGACACTTTAATGACTACAGGAAGCAAACCTATAAAATCTCAAATGCTCTTTAAGGGGGTGTGAGTTCTTGAGGTTTGATGAGGGATAGGGGGCCAATATAAGGGCCAAGTACCAGCACCCATCGCACATCATGTGCGCACACCCCCCGGCCCCCCAATCGCCGGAACCCCCAATGCCGTCGGTTAGGCTCTCCAGTGATGCTCCGGCAATGGTGCCCCGGGCGAAAAAAATGCGGCACCAGCACATGCCCGAGCCCAGCATACGCACCTTGGCTCAAAATCTTAGACTGGGAATGAACTCTGTATGCTTAGACATGCAATGTCCTCCGTATGCCTAAGCCAACCCATGGAACGAGCGTGCAGGTGCTCAGCCAGTCGGAGAGGCAGAATGCACAACCCGGGGATCAGCCTGGTCCCCCCTCTGTGTTGTCGATCTTGCTGCCGCAACCCTTGATTCGGTCCGATCTTATACTGGGAATGAACTTCGTATGCTTAATTCAACACGCAAAACGAGCGTACGAGCGCTCAGCCAGTCGGAGGGGACGACCGGAGAGGCATACTACGTAAGCCAGGGATCGGCCCGATCCCCCTCTGCGTGCTGTCGATCCAGCAGTCGGTCCTACTACCACAACCCTCGGTTCGGCTGGGGCTTAGACATGCAATGAACTCTGTATGCCTAAGCCAACCCATGAAACGAGCGTACGGGCGTTCAATCGGCCGGAGAGGCAAAATGCGAAAGCCAGGGATCAGCCCGGCGCCCCCCTGCATGCTACCGATCCTACTACTGGTCTTGCTGTCGTAACCCTCGGTCTAGTCCAAACTTAGATTGGGAATGAACTTCGTATGCTTAGACATAGAATGAACTCCATATGCCTAAGCCAACCCACGAGACGAGCGTGCGGGCGCTCAGCCGATCGAAGAGGTAGAATGTGTAAGCTGAGGATCGACTCGGTCCCCCCTGCATGCTGTTGATCTTGCTACCACAACCCTCGGTCCGGTCTGATCTTAGACTGGGAATGAACTCCGTATGCATAGGTCAACCAATGAAACGAGCGTGCGGGCACTAAGTCGGCCGAAGAGGCATATGCGCAAGCCGAGGATCGACCCGATCCCCCTCTGCGTGCTGTCGGTCCCGCTGTCGCAACCCTCGGTCTGGTCCAATCTTAGACTGGGAATGAACTCTGTATGCATAAGTCAACCCAAAAAATGAGCGTGCAGGTGCTGAGCCGACCGAAGAGGCATAATGCACAAGTCGGGGATCGGCTCGGTACCCCTCTACGTGCTGTCGGTCCTGTTGCCACAACCCTCGGTCCGACTAGGGCTTAGACACGGAATGAACTCCCTATGCCTAAGCCAACCCACAAAACGAGTGTACGAGCGCTCAGCCGACCGGAGAGGTAGAATGTGCAAGCCGGGGATCAACCCGGTCCCCCCTGCGTGCTGTCGATCCTGTTGTCGCAACCCTCGATCCAGTCCGATCTTAGACTGGGAATGAACTCCATATGCTTAGACATGGAATGAATTCCATATGCCTAAGCCAACCCATGAAATGATCATGCGGGCGCTTAGCTGGCCGGAGAGGTAGAATGCGCAAGCCAGGGATCGGCTCGATCCCCCCTTATGTGCTGTCGATCCTATTACCGTAACCCTGGTCTGATCCGATCTTAGATTAGGAATGAACTCCATATGCTTAGACTAGGGATGAAGTCTGTATGCCTAAGTCAACCAATGAAACGTGCGTGCGGGCGCTCAGCCAACCGAAAAGGTCGATCGAAGAGGCATAATGCACAAGCGAGGATCAGCCTGGTCCCCTTCTGCGTGCTACCGATCCCGCTACCAGTCTTGTTGCCACAACCCTCGATCTGGCTGGAGCTTAGACATGGAATGAACTCCATATGCCTAAGCCAACCAATGAAATGAGCGTTCGGGCGGAGAGGTAGAATACGCAAGCCAAGGATCGGCCCGGTCTCCCCCTGCGTACTGCTGATCCTACTGCTGGTACTGCTAGCGCAACCCTCAATCCGATCCGATCTTAGACTGGGAATGAACTCCGTATGCCTAAGCCAACCCATAAAATGAGCATGCGGGCGCTCAGTCGGCCGGATAGGCAGAATGCGTAAGCAGAGGATAGGCCCGGTCCCCCTTATGTGCTATCGATCCTACTGTTGCAACCCTCGGTCCAATCCGATCTTAGACTGGGAATGAACTCCATATGCTTAGACTGGGGATGAACTCCGTATGCCTAAGTGAACCCACAAAACGAGCGTACGGGCGCTCAGCCGACCAAGAGTCAGGATGCGCAAGTCGAGGATCGAACGGGTGGTAGGTGGCTTCAAGCACATCTTCATATTTTTGCCATGCCAATGCCATTTTTATGGCTTGTAAATTCATACAATGGTCCCTTAAGCCTTGGTGTGAAGTTTCGTGGCAAGACAATCCATTTTCTATTTTTCACGATTTTTGAAACTTTTTACGGTTTGAGATTTTTTAAAATTTTTTTAGAAAGAGTTTTGTCCCCTAATTTGGTAGAGGTGATCCTTGTATTTTTGTTGGCAGGCACAAAAAAATTTAGCTAAAAACATGAAATGGAGAAGATTTTGTGAACGTTTGAAAAAAGTGTCCCCATTTCAGACACTTCAATGGCTACTGGCAGCAAACCTATAAAATCCCAAATGCTCTTTAAGGGGCTGTGAGTTCTTGAGGATTGATGAGGGATAGGGGGCCAATATAAGGGCCAAGTACCAGCACCCATCTCACATCATCTGCACACACCCCCAGCCCCCCAATCGTCGAAACCCCCAATGCCGTCGGGTAGGCTCTCCGACGATGCTCCGACGATGGTGCCCTGGGCAAAAAAAATGCGGCACTAGCACATGCTCGGGCCTAGCATGTGCACCATGGGTCAAAATCTTAGACTGGCAATGAACTCCGTATGCTTAGACATGGAATGGACTTCGTATGCCTAAGCCAACCCATGAAACGAGCGTGCGGGCGCTCAACCGACTGGAGATGCAGAATGCGTAAGTTGAGGATCGACCCAATCCCCCCTTTGTGTTGTCGATCCTGCTACCGTAACCCTCAGTCCGGTTTGATCTTAGACTGGGAATGAACTCCATATAAATAAGTCAACCCACGAAACGAGCGTGCGGGCACTAAACCGATCGAATAGGCATAATGCGTAAGCCGGGGATCAGCCCGGTCCCCCTCTGCGTGCTACCGATCCCACTGCCACAACCCTCGGTCTAGCTGGGGCTTAGACATGGAAGGAACTCCCTATGCCTAAGCCAACCCATGAAATAGGCGTGTGGGCGCTTAACCGACCGAAGACACTTAATGTGAAAGCCAGGGATCGGCTTGGTCCCCCCTGCGTGCTGCCGATCCTACTATCGCAACCCTCGGTCTAGTCTGGTCTTAGACTGGGAATGAACTCTGTATGCTTAGACATGGAATGAACTCCGTATGCCTAAACCAACCCACGAAATGAGCGTGCGGGCACTCAGCTGGCCGGAGAGGTAGAATGCGCAAGCTGAGGATCAAGCCGGTCCCCCTTGCGTGCTGTCGATCCCACTGCCACAACCCTCTGTCTAGTCCCGTCTTAGACTGGGAATGAACTTTGTATGCCTAAGTCAACCCACAAAATGAGCGTGTGGGCACTGAACTGACCGGAGAGGCATAATGCGCAAGCCAGGGATCGACCCGATCCTCCTCTGCTTGCTACCCGTCCCGCTGCCATAAGCTTCAGTTCGACTGGGGCTTAGACATGGAATGAACTCCCTATGCCTAAGCCAACCAACGAAATGGGCGTGCGGGTGCTCAGTTGACTGGAGAGGTAGAATGCACAAGCCACGGATCAACTCGATCCCCCCTGCGTGCTGTCGATCCTGTTGTCGCAACGTTCGATCTGGTTTGATCTTAGACTGGGAATGAACTCCATATGCTTAGACTAGGGATAAACTCCATATGCCTAAGTCAACACATGAAACGAGCGTGCGGGCGCTCAGTTGACCAGAGAGGCAGGATGCGAAAGCCGGGGATCGAACGGGTGGTAAGTGGGTTCAAGCACATCTTCATATTTCTACCATGCCAATGCCATTTTTATGGCTTGTAAATTCATACAATGGTCCCCTAAGCCTTCATGTGAAATTTCGTGGCAAGACGACCCGTTTTCTATTTTTCACGATTTTTGAAACTTTTTACGGTTCAGGATTTCTTAAAATTTTTTTAGAAAGAGTTTTCTTCCCAAATTTGGTAGTGCTGATCCTTGTAGTTTTTTTGGCATGCACAAAAAAATTCAGCTAAAAACTCAAAGTGGAGAAGATTTTGTGACCGTTTGAAAAAAATGTCCCCATTTCAGACACTTTAATGGCTACTGGTAGCAAACCTATAAAATCTCAAATGCTCTTTAAGGGTGTGAGTTCTTGAGGTTTGATGAGAGATAGGGGGCCAATATAAGGGCCAAGTACCAGCACCCATTGCACATCATGTGCGCACACCCCCCAGCCCCCCAATCACTGGAACCCCCAATGCGTCTGGCGATGCTCCGATGATGCATCGACGATGGTGCCCCAGGTGAAAAAAATGCGGCACCAGCACATGCCCAAGCCTAGTATGTGCACCGTGGCTCAAAATCTTAGACTGGGAATGAACTTCGTATGCTTAGACATGGAATGAACTCCGTATGCCTAAGCCAACCCACGAAACGAGCGTGCGGGCGCTCAGCCGACCGGAGAAGCAGAATGCACAAGCCAAGGATCGGTCCGGTCCGATCTTAGATTGGGAATGATCTCTGTATGCATAAGTCAACCCATGAAACGATCGTGCGAGCACTGAGCCGGCCGAAGAGGCATAATGCGCAAGCTAGGGATCGATCTGGTCTGATCTTAAACTAGGAATGAACTCCGTATGCTTAGACTGGGGATGAACTCCATATGCCTAAGTCAACCCACGAGACAAGCATGCGGGCACTCAATCGGACAGAAAGGCTAGTCGAAGAGGCATAATGCGTAAGCCGGGGATTAGCTCGGTCCCCCTATGTGTGTTATCAATCCCGCTGCAAGTCTTGCTGCTACAACCCTCGGTCTGGCTGGGGCTTAGACATGGAATGAACTCCGTATGCCTAAGCCAACCCATGAAATGACTGTACGGGCACTCAGCCGGCCGGAGAGAAAGAATACGTAAGCCAGGGATAGGCCCTGTCCCCCCCTACGTGCCGCCGATCCTACTGCTGGTCCTGGTACTGCAACCCTTAGTCCGATCTGATCTTAGACTAGGAATGAACTCCGTATGCCTAAGCCAACCCACAAAACGAACGTGCGGGCGCTCAGCCGACAAGAGAGGTAGAATGTGCAAGCCGGGGATCGGCCCGATCCCCTCTGCATGCTATCGATCCTGCTGCTGCAACCCTCGGTCCAGTCTGATCTTAGACTGGGAATGAACTTCGTATGCCTAAGTCAACCCATGAAACGAGCGTGTGGGCGCTAAGCCGGTCGGAGAGGCATAATGCACAAGCCAAAGATCGATCGATCCCCCTCTACGTGCTGTCGATCCTGCTACCACAACCCTCGGTCCGACTGGGTCTTAGACATGGAATGAACTCCCTATGCCTAAGCCAACCCACGAAATGGGCATGCGGGTGCTCAGCAGGCTAGAGAGGCAAAATGAATAAGCCAGGGATTGACCCGGTCCCCCTTTTGTGCTGCCGATCCTACTATCGTAACCCTCAGTTTGGTTTGATCTTAGACTGAGAATGAACGTCGTATGCTTAGACTAGGGATGAACTCCATATGCCTAAGTCAACCAGTCGGAGAGGCATAATGCGTAAGCCGAGGATCAGCTCAGTCCCCCTCTACGTGCTGCCGATCCCACTACCGATCCTGCTACCACAACCTTTAGTCTGGCTGGGGCTTAAACATGGAATGAACTTCGTATGCCTAAGCCAACCCACAAAACGAGTGTGCAGGCACTCAGCTGACCAGAGAGCAGAATGAGCAAGCCGGAGATCAGCACGGTCCTCCCTTGCGTGCTACCGCTCTTATTGTTGGTCGTGCTGTCGCAACCCTCAGTCTCGTCTGATCTTAGACTAGGAATGAACTATGTATGCTTAGACATGGAATGAACTCCGTATGCTTAAGGCAACCCACGAAACGAGCGTACGGGTGCTCAGCAGACCTGAGAGGCAGGATGCGCAAGTCAGGGATCAAACGGGTGGTAGGTGGGTTCAAGCACATCTTCATATTTCTACCATTCCAATGCCATTTTTATGGCTTGTAAATTCATACAATGGTCCCCTAAGCCTTCATGTGAAGTTTCATGGCAAGATGACCCGTTTTCTATTTTTCACGATTTTTGAAACTTTTTACAGTTCGAGAATTTTTAAAAATTTTTTAGAAAGAGTTTTGTCTCCAAATTTGGTAGAGGTGATCCCTGTATTTTTGTTGGCATGCACAAAAAATTCAGCTAAAAACTCATAGTGGAGAAGATTTTGTGATCGTTTGAAAAAAGTGTCCCCATTTCAGACACTTTAATGGCTACTGGCAGCAAACCTATAAAATCTCAAATGCTCTTTAAGAGGGTGTGAGTTCTCGAGGTTTGATGAGGGATAGGGGGCCAATATAAGGGCCAAGTACCAGCACACATCAGACATCATGTGTGAACACCACCCGGCCCCCCTAATCGTCGGAACCCCCAATGTCGTCGGTTAGGATCTCCGGCGATGCTCCGGTGATGCTCTGACGATAGTGCCCCGGGTGAAAAAAATGTGGCACCAGCACATGCCTGAGCCTAGCATGTGCACCATGGCACAAAATCTTAGACTGGGAATGAACTTCGTATGCTTAGACATGGAATGAACTCCGTATGCCTAAGCCAACCCACGAAACGAACGTGCAGGAGCTCAACCGATCGAAGAGGCAGAAAGCACAAGCCATGGATCGATGCGGTCCCCCCACGTGCTGTTGATCCTGCTACTGTAACCCTCGGTCCGATATGATCTTTAACTGGGAATGAACTCCGTATGCATAAGTCAACCTAGGAAATGAGGTGCAGGCGATGAGTCGGTCGAAGAGGCATAATGCGCAAGCCAGGGATCGACCCGATCCTCCTCTACATGCTGCTGGTCCTGCTACCACAACCCTCAGCTCGGCTGGGGCTTAAACATGGAATGAACTCGCTATGCCTAAGCCAACCCATGAAATGGGCATGCAGGTGCTCAGCCGGTCAGAGAGGCAGAATGCGTAAGTCGAGGATCGACCTGATCCCCTCTGCGTGCTGTCGATCCTACTGTCGTAACCCTCGGTTCGATCTGATCTTAGACTAGGAATGAACTCTGTATGCTTAGACTGGGGATGAACTTCGCATGCCTAAGTCAACCCACGAAACGAGCGTGCAAGCGCTCATTCGACCAGAGAAGCAGGATGCGCAAGCAAGGGATTGAACGGGTGGTAGGTGGGTTCAAGCACATCTTCATGTTTCTGCCCTACCAATGCCATTTTTATGGCTTGTAAATTCATACAATGGTCCCCTAAGCCTTCATGTGAAGTTTCATGGCAAGACGACCCATTTTTCACGATTTTTAAACCTTTTTACGGTTCGAGATTTTTTAAAAAATTTTTAGAAAAGTTTTGTCCCCAAATTTGGTAGATGTGATCCTTGTATTTTTGTTGGCAGGCACAGAAAAATTCAGCTAAAAACTCGAAGTGGAGAAGATTTTGTGACCATTTGAAAAAAGTGTCCCCATTTCAGACACTTTAATGGCTACTGGCAGCAAACCTATAAAATCTCAAATGCTCTTTAAGGGGGTGTGAGTTCTCGAGGTTTGATGAGGGATAGGGGGCCAATATAAGGGCCAAGTACCAGCACCCATCACACATCATGTGCGCACACCCCGGCCCCCCAATCGCCGGAACCCTCAATGCCGTCGGTTAGGCTCTCCGGTGATGCTCCTGCGATGGTGCCCCGGGCAAAAAAAATGTGACACCAGCACATGCCCGAGCCCAGCATGTGCACCGTGGCTCAAAATCTTAGACTGGGAATGAACTCCATATGCTTAGACATGGAATGAACTCCGTATGCCTAAGCGAACCCACGAAACGAGCGTACGGGCGCTCAGCCGATCGGAGAGGCAGAATGTGCAAGTCGGGGATTGACCTGATCCCCCCTGACGTGCTGTCGATCCTGCTGCCACAATCCTCAGTTCAGTCTGATCTTAGATTGGGAATGAACTCCGTATGCGTAAGTCAACCCACGAAACGAGCGTGCGGTGTTGAGCCAACCGAAAAGGCATAATGCACAAGCCAGGGATCGTCCCGGTCCCCCTCTGCGTGCTGTCAGTCCCGCTGCCACAACCCTCGATCTGGCTGGGGCTTAGACATGGAATGAACTCCCTATGCCTAAGCCAACCCATGAAACGGGCGTGCGGGCGCTCAGCCGGTCAGAGAGGCAGAATGCGCAAGCCGAGGATCGACCCGATCCCACCTGCGTGCTACCGATCCTGCTGTCGCAACCCTCGATCCAATCCGATCTTAGACTGTGAATGAACTCTGTATGCTTAGACTGGGGATGAACTCCGTATGCCTAAGTCAACCCATGAAACAAGCATGCAGGCGTTCAGCCGACAGGAGAAGCCGATCAGAGAGGCATAATGCGTAAGCCAGGGATCAGCCTGGTCCCCCTCTGCATGCTGTCGATCCCCCTATCGGTCCTACTACCACAACCCTCGTTCTGACTGGTGTTTAGACATGGAATGAACTCCCTATGCCTAAGCCAACACACGAAATGAGTGTACGGGTGCTCAGTCAACCAGAGAGGCAGAATACGCAAGCCAAGAATCGGCCTGGCCCCCCTTGCGTGCTGTCGATCCTACTGTCTCAACCCTTGGTTCGGTTCAATCTTAGACTGGGAATGAACTCCGTATGCTTAGACTGAGGATGAACATCGTATGCCGAACAGAGAGGCAAGATGCGCAAGCCGGGGATCAAACGAGTGGTAGGTGGGTTCAAGTGTCACGCCCTAGGCGGGCGCGCCAGGCATATTAGGCACACCAGTAGGCGAGCTAGAAGTTAAGGCCCACAGACCAGGCATGCTGGCAGGTATCTGTATGCAAAGCCTAGCAAACGAGTTCAGAATGCCCGCCCGACTTGTAGGCCAGCCCGTGAGACCAAGGCCTAGCATACAAGCTACCCGCACCACATCCAGAAAGGCCCAAGGTGCTGGACATGCAAGGGAAGCTTCTAGAAGCAGGCAGGATCAGCAGAAGCATCCTAGCATATTTGGTTGACCTTCAAAATCAGGAGTTAGCATCCTGATTGATTGTAATCCCATGATTTTAGCCTTTATTCTAGGGATATTGCCATTAAGTTGTGGCTAGAGCCTCAACTATAAATAGAGGGATGCTCCACCCTCATTTGTACACCATCAAACACTTCTGTTTCAGTGAATATAAGAGCATTTTTAGAATTCTATCTTGTTCATCTTGTTTCTTTTTAACTTGCGTAATCAGCCCTTCCCATTGTTCTAGTACCCACACGGTTGTGTTTTAGGCTGACTTAGGCACAAAGGAGGAGATTCCAAGCCTAAGGCTGCATGGATTCTGAGTCTAAGGTCAGAGCCCATGACAGTTGGTATAAGAGCAAGTTCGATTCTACATGTTTGTGTTATGCAGGTTAGATCAGGATTGAAGAGATGGCATCCCAAAGCAATATTGCTAGCCGACAACCAGAGGCCCAAGAGCATGGGCGTGGAAGAGGCAAAAAAGTTGATTCTAGAGATATCTGGTCTACCATGGAGGGTAGGCTGGCCAAGGTGGAGGTGACCATGGGCAACATGGGGGAGAAGTTTGAGGAGGTAGAGACTCACATTGCATTGCTAGATTTCATGAGGGAGGAGATCCAAAGTGAGCTGGAAGTTGCTCTCAACAAAGGCACGAACGTGATCACCCAGAAGAATAAGGCCTTAGAGGTTGAAGTGCTGACCTTGCATGATGGCACGGAGGCCATGCGCTAGCGGATGGAAGAGCTTACCGGTGAGCTCATTGCGTGCAAGACTGCCATTGGGAATGGCATGTTTGCTGGAGTGTCCAAGTCCAGATTGGATGTCCCCAAGCCTAAGGAGTTCAAGGGGACTAAGGTGGCTAAGGAAGTAGACAACTACCTTTGGGGTATGGAGCAGTACTTCTAGACCATGGGCATGCAAGATGAGGCGATAAAGGTAAGCACCACTGCTATGTATCTCACTGATGTAGCCTTATTATGGTGGAGGTGTAGGTGTGATGATGTCAGGCATGGGAGCGCCAAGATTAGAACCTGGGTAGAGTTTCAAAAAGAGTTCAGAGAATAATTTTACCCAGAGTATGTCGATGATGAGGCACGGGCAAAGTTGCGCAGGTTGAGCCAGCAAGGGGACATAAGGGAGTATGTCCAGAAATTCTTTGAACTAATGCTACAGATCTCGGATCTAGGTGAGAAAGATGACTTATTTGCTTTCATGGATGGGTTGAAGTCGTGGGTGAAGCATGAGCTACAAAGGAGGGGAGTTCATGACTTGGCCAAAGTCATGACTACTGCTGAGGCCTTGATAGAGTTCAAGCCTCTGAACAAGTTCAAGTCTTCCAAGCCCAAGGGTAAGGGTAGGGACGATAGGGACCAAAAGAAGCATTCCAAAGGGAAGGATCGTGATCGGAAGTCAAAGGATGGGGACCGAGACCATTCAACCAAAGATGGCAAGAGGAAGCCACCAGCAGGCAAGTGGAAAGCAAAGGGGGACCGAGAGCCACTAGCATGCTACCTATGTGGAGGGAGCCACATAGCGCACAATTACACGCAAAAGGGCAAGCTGGCTACTGTAGACAAGGAGTCTAACGAGGAGCCAGAGTCAGGGGCAGCAAAGCTTGGGTCATTGGTGCTCAATGCTATCCAGAGTAAGGGGAGCCACAAGCCAAAGGGCTTGATGTTTACGGATCTGATGGTTGCGGGTCAGAAGGTGAGCGCACTAGTGGACATAGGTGCCTCACATCTTTTTATGGAGCCTGAAAGCTTGGACTAAAGGTGCAAAAAGGGACTGGTACCATTAAAACGATGAACTCTAAAGAGGTTCCAGCCATTGGAGTAGCACGGGGAGTAGAGTTACAGCTTGGAGATCGGAAAGGCAAGGAGACCATTGAGGTAATACCCCTTGACGACTATGAGTTTGTGATTAGGTTGGATTTCCTTGTTCGGATTAATGCCCTCCTTGTGCCTTTTACCGATTGTGTTTGCATCTTGGATGCACGGTGCCAATGCCTAGTGCCATTGAGGAGAGGGTCTGGAGTTCGGTCACGGGTGGTGTCAGCCATCTAATTTGCCAAGGCGGTAAGCAGACAAGAAGACACCTTCTTGGTAGCCCTGAAATATGATGAGCCAAGGTGAGCGCACTAGTGGACATAGGTGCCTCACATCTTTTTATGGAGCCTAAAAGCATGGACTAAAGATGCAAAAAGGGACTGCTACCATTAAAACGATGAACTCCAAAGAGGTTCTAGCCATTGGAGTAGCACGGGGAGTGGAGTTGCAGCTTAGAGACTGGAAAGGCAAGGAGACCATTGAGGTAATACCCCTTGATGACTATAAGTTTGTGATTGGGTTGGATTTCCTTGTTCGGATTAACGCCCTCCTTATGCCAATGCCTAGTGCCATTGAGGAGAGGGTTTAGAGTTGGGTCGCAGGTGGTGTCAGCCATCCAATTTGCCAAGGCGGTAAGCAGACAAGAAGAAACCTTCTTAGAGAAATATGATGAGCCAAGGGAGAAGGAGATCGAGTCACCCTTGGAGGTGCTAAAGGTGATGAAGACCTTTAGTGATGTGATGCCTGCAAAGCTGCCTAGCAAGCTACCACCTAAGAGGGAGGTGGACCACAAGATCGAGTTGGTGTTCGAGGCCAAGCCACCAGCCAGAGCCCCTTACCGAATGTCTCCACCAGAGTTGGAGGAGTTAAGGAAGTAGCTCAAGGAGTTAGTTGATGCTGGCTTCATTAGGCCATCGAAGGCACCCTATGGTGCATCGGTTCTATTCCAGCGCAAGCATGATGGGTCATTACGGCTGTGCATAGACTATCGGGCTTTGAACAAGCTGACCATCAAGAATAAGTACCCCATCCCACTCATTGCGGACTTGTTCGATCAACTTGGGAGCACAAGGTGGTTCACCAAGCTAGATTTGAGGTCAGGCTACTATCAAGTCAGGATCATAGAGGGAGATGAGCCAAAGATAACATTTGTCACTCGGTATGGTTCGTATGAGTTCTTGGTGATGCCTTTCAGACTCACGAACGCCCCAGCAACATTCTGCACCCTTATGAACAAGGTACTTTAGTCATTCCTTGATCAGTTTGTTGTGGTTTATTTGGATGACATTGTGATTTACAGCCAGACTTTGGGAGAGCATGTAGACCACTTAAGATAGGTGTTCGAGGTGTTACGAGCGCACAAGCTGTTTGTTAAGAGGGAGAAGTGCTCATTCGCCAAGTAGGAGATCCCGTTCTTTAGCCACATAGTGGGAGGTGGCAGGATACGCATGGATGAAGGCAAGATACACGCCATCCTGGAGTGGCAACTGCTAGCCAAGGTCACTGAGTTGAGATCATTCCTTGGGTTGGTTAACTACTACAAGCGCTTCATCAAAGGTCACTCAGAGATAGCCATGCCATTGACTGACTTGCTCAAGAAAGGGAGAGCATGGGAGTGGAATGCAGGGTGCTAGGAAGCCTTTGATAGGTTGAAGCAGGCTGTGACCGAGGAGCCAGTCTTGGCCTTGCCAGACCATGCCAAGCTGTATGAGGTACATACGGATGCATCAAACTTTGCCATAAGGGGCGTGTTGATGCAAGAGGGACGTCCAGTCGCGTTCAAGAGTAGAAAGCTGAACGAGATTGAACGTAGGTACACGGTCCAAGAGAAAGAGATGACTGCAGTGGTGCACTGCTTGCGCACTTGGCACCATTACCTGTTGGGGTCGAGGTTCATGGTAAGGAGGGACAATGTGGTGACCAGCTACTTCCAAACACAGAAGAAGTCATCCCCCAAGCAAGCGAGATGGTAAGATTTTCTTGTAGAATTTGATTTCCAGATGGAGTACAAGCCAAGACGGGCGAACCTAGTGGCAGATGCTCTGAGCAGAAAGGCTAGCCTTGCTACCATTAGCCAACCAGAGGGGTCACTGGTGCTGCGCATCAATGAGGGACTTGCACATGATCCTACAGTGAAGGCTTTGATGGAGTACGCCCAGCAAGGTAAGACTAGGCGATTTTGGTTACAGGATGGCTTGCTGTACACCAGGGGTAGTAGACTATTTGTGCCGCAACACGGGAAGCTCCGCAAGGAAGTTTTGCAAGAATGCCATGATGCAAGGTAGGCTGGACACCCTGGAGTGAGCCGCACCTTGGTGCTGATCGAGGACCGGTACCACTGGCCGTACATGAGGGATGATGTGGAGGCCTATGGGAAGACTTGTCTTGTGTGCCAATAGGACAAGGTGGAGCTCAAGAAACCAGGCGGTCTCTTGGAGCCATTACCAGTGCCAGAGCAACCATGGGAGAGTGTTTCTCTGGACTTTATAGTCGGTCTACCAAAAGCAGAAGGGTTTAGAAGCATCATGGTAATGGTGGACAGGTTTTTCAAGTATGGAATTTTCATTCCAGCAACCAAGGAGTGCCTAGCCGAGGAGGCAGCTCGATTGTTCCTGAAGAACATGGTTAAGTACTGGGGAGTGCCGAAGACCATTGTTAGTGATCGAAACGGGCGTTTCACAGGCAGGTTCTAGACTGAGTTGTTCAAGCTGTTAGGGTCATACTTGAACTTTTCCACCAGCATGCATCCGCAGACCGATGGGCAGATAGAACGAGTGAATAGACTATTAGAGGTCTACCTCAGGCACTATGTGAGTGCCACACAAAGGAACTGGCCAAAGCTGCTAGATATTGTGCAGTTTTCCTACAGCTTGCAAAGGAGCGAGGCAACGAACCAGAGCCCATTTGAGGTTGTGACAAGGCAACAACCACTAACACCCAGTTTGATTGCTGTAGGTTATATAGGGCTGAATCCAGCAGCATACAAGTTTGCCAAGGCATGGTAGGAGCAAACTGACTTGGCCAGAGTTTGTCTACACAAGGCGGCCAAGAGGTCGAGGAAGTGGGCAGCCCAAAAGAGGCAGGATGTGCAGTTCCAGGTTAGAGACTTGGTGTTGGTGAAGCTGCATCCCATTGTGCGCCAGAGGGGGCTGCACAAAGGCCTAGTCCAGAGATATGAGGGACCTTTTTGAGTAGTCAAGAGGGTAGGTAAGGTTGCCTACAAGCTGGATATGCCACCCAAGCTGAAGGTACGCCCGATGTTTCATGTGAGCATGCTCAAGCTGTTCCATGAGGATGAGGGAGATCCAGGATGGGTAGAGTCAAAGCGTGCGCCATTGGGAGTAAGGGCCTCATATGAGAAGGAGGTCCACAGCATCATAGCTGATCGAGAGGTTAGATGGAAGAATTATCAGCCAAGATAAGAGTACTTGGTGCGCTAGAAGGGACTTCCAGACAGTGAGGCGAATTGCGAACCAGCAGATGACTTATGGTAGTTCGAGGACCAGATCAATAATACCATGTAGAAGACACAATGATGGCATTGCGTAATTAGGTGGGGGAGAATGTAATGCCCTAGACGGGTGTGCCAAGCACATCAAGCGCACCAGCAGGCGAGCCAGAAGTTAAGGCCCGCAAACCAGACGTGCTGGTGGGTATCTATGCGCAAAGCCTAGCAAACTAGTAACACCCACCCGACTTGCAGGCTAGCCTGTGAGACCAAGGCCTGGCATACAAGCTGCCCGCACCACATCCAGAAGGGCCCAAGGTGCTGGACACGCAAGGGAAGCTTTTGCAAGCAGGCAGGATCCGCAGGAACATCCTAGCAGATTTGGTTGACCCTAAAAATCAGGAGTTAGCATCCTGATTGATTGTAATCCCATGATTTTAGCCTTTATTATAGGGATATTGCTATTAAGTTGTAGCTGGAGCCTCAACTATAAATAGAGGGCTGTTCCACCCTCATTTGTACACCATCAAACACTTATGTTTCAGTGAATACAAGAGCATTTCCAGAATCTGTCTTGTTCATCCTGTTTCTCTTTAACTTGCGTAAGCAGCCCTTCCCATTGTTCTAGTGCCCGCACGCTTGTGTTTTAGGCTGACTTAGGCACAAAGGAGGAGATTCCAAGCCTAAGGCTGCACGGATTCAGAGTCTAAGGTCGGAGCCCGTGACACAAGCACATCTTCATATTATTGCCCTGCCAAAGCCTTTTTTATGGAAGTTTTGTGGCAAGACGACCCATTTTCTATTTTTTACGATTTTTGAAACTTTTTATGGTTTGGGATTTTTTAAACTTTTTTTAGAAAGAGTTTTGACCCCAATTTTGGTAAAGGTGACCCTTGTATTTTTTTTGGCATGCACAAAAAAATTCAGCTAAAAAATCGAAGTGGAGAAGATTTTGTGACCGTTTGAAAAAAGTGTCCCCATTTTAGACACTTTAATGGCTACTGGCAGCAAACCTATAAAATCTCAAATGCTCTTTAAGGGGGTGTGAGTTCTCGAGGTTTGATGAGGGATAGGGTGCCAATATAAGGGCCAAGCACCAGCACCCATTGCACATCATGTGTGCACACCCCCCGGCCACCCCAATCGCCGGAACCCCCAATGCCACCGGTTAGGCTCTCCAGTGATGCTCCAACAATGCTTCAGTGATGGTGTCCTGGGTGAAAAAAATGTGGCACCAGCACATGCCCGAGCCCAGCATGTGCACTGTGGCTCAAAATCTTAGACTGGGAATGAACTCCATATGCTTAGACATGGAATGAACTCCATATGCCTAAGCCAACCCACAAAACGATCATGTGGGTGCTTAGCCGATCGGAGAGGCAGAATGCACAAGTTGGGGACTGACCCGATCCCCCCTACGTGCTGTCGATCTTGCTACTGCAACCCTTGGTCTGGTCCGATCTTAGGCTGGGAATGAACTCCGTATGCATAAGTCAACCCATGAAACGAGTGTGCGGGCACTGAGCTAATCAGAGAGGCATAATGCGTAAACCGGGGATCGACCCAGTTCCCCTCTGCATGCTGCCAGTCCCGCTACCACAACCCTTAGTCCGGCTGGGGCTTAGACATGGAATGAACTCCCTACGCCTAAGCCAACCCACAAAACGGGCGTACAGGTGCTCAGCTGGCTGGAGAGGCAGAATACGTAACCCGGGGATCGGACCGGTCCCCCCAACGTGCTACTGATCCTACTATCGCAACCCTCGATCTGATCTTATCTTAGACTGGGAATGAACTCTATATGCTTAGATCGAGGATGAATTCCGTATGCCTAAGTTAACCCACGAAACGAGCCTGTGGGCGCTTAGCCGACCAAAGAGGCAGGATGCGCAAGCCGGGGATCGAACGGGTGGTAGGTGGACTCAAGCACATCTTCATATTTCTGCCATGCCAATGCCATTTTTATGGCTTGTAAATTCATAAAATGGTCCCCTAAGCCTTCATGTGAAATTTCGCGACAAGACGACCCGTTTTCTATTTTTCGTGATTTTCAAAACTTTTTACGGTTCAAGATTTTTTAAAATTTTTTTAGAAAGAGTTTTGTCCCCAAATATGGTAGAGGTGATCCTTGTATTTTTTTTGGCATGCACAAAAAAATTCAGCTAAACAATCAAAGTGGAGAAGCTTTTGTGACCGTTTGAAAAAAGTGTCCCTATTTCAGACACTTTAATGGCTACTGGTAGCAAACCTATAAAATCTCAAATGCTCTTTAAGGGGGTGTGAATTCTCAAGGTTTGATGAGGGATAGGGGGCCAAATACCAAGTACCCGCACCCATCGTACATCATGTGCGCACACTCCCCGGCCCCCCAATCGCTGGAACCCCTAATAACGTCGGTTAGGCTCTCCGGCGATGCTCCGACAATGGTGCCTTAGGCGAAAAAAATGCGGCACCAGCATATGCCCGAGCCCAGCATGTGCACCATGGCTCAAACTCTTAGACTAGGAATGAACTCTGTGATCTTAGACATGGAATGAACACCGTATGCCTAAGCCAACCCACGAAACGAGCGTGCAGACACTCAACTAGCCGGAGAGGCAGAATGCGCAAGTTGGGGATCAGCCCGGTCCCCCCCTGCGTGCTGTCAATCTTGCTGTTGCAACCCCCAGTTTGATCTGATCTTAGACTGGGAATGAACTCCGTATGCATAAGTCAACCCACGAAACGAGCGTGCAGTTGCTGAGTCAGCCGAAGAGGCATAATATGCAAGCCGGGGATCGGTCCGGTCCCCCTCTGCGTGCTACCAGTCCCACTACCACAACCCTTGGTCCGACTGGGGCTTAGACATGGAATGAACTCCCTGTGCCTATGCCAACAAATGAAACGGGTGAGCGGCCGCTCAACCGATCGGAGAGGCAGAATACGTAAGTTAGGTATCGACCCGGTCCCCCTCTGTGCTGTCGATCCTACTATCGTAACCCTCGGTCCGGTCTAATCTAAGACTGGGAATGAACTTCGTATGCTTAGACTGGGGATGAACTCCATATACCTATGCCAACCCATGAAACGAGCGTGCGGGGTCTTAACCTGTCGGAGAGGCATAATGCGCAAGCTGGGGATCAGCCCGATACCCTTCTGCGTGCTATCGATCCCGCTACCGATCCTGCTGCCACAACCTTTGGTCTGGCTGGGGCTTAGACATGGAATGAACTCAGTATGCCTAAGCCCACCCACGAAATGATCGTACGGGCACTCAGCTGGCCGAAGAGGTAGAATGTGCAAGCCAGGGATCGGTCCGGTCCCTCCCTGCGTGCTGTCGATCCTACTGCTGGTACTGCTATCGCAACCCTCGGTTCGGTCTGATCTTAGACTGGGAATGAACTCTGTATGCTTAGACATCGAATGAACTCTGTATGCCTAAGCCGACCCATGAAACGAGCGTACGAGCGCTCAAGCAGCTGGAGAGGCAGAATGCACAAGCCGAGGATCGACTCGGTCCCCCCCGCGTCCTGTCTATCCTGCTGCTACAACCCTCGGTCCAGTCTGATCTTAGACTGAGAATGAACTCCTTATGCCTAAGTCAACCCACGAAACGAGCGTGCGGGCGCTAAGCCGGCCGGAGAGGCATAACGCATAAGCTGGGGATCGACTTGGTCCACCTCTGTGTGTTGCCGATCCTGCTGCCACAACCCTCGGTCCGGCTGGGGCTTAGACATGGAATGAACTCCCTATGCCTAAGCCAACCCACGAAACGGGCGTGCGGGTGCTTAGCCGGCCAGAGAGGCAGAATGCGTAAATCGGGGATCGGTCCGGTCCCCCTTGCGTGCTATCAATCCTGTTGCTGCAACCCTCGGTACGATCCGATCTTAGACTGGGAATGAACTATGTATGCTTAGACTGGGGATGAACTCCGTATGCCTAAGTCAACCCATGAAATGAGAGTGCTAGTGCTCAGTCGACTAGAGAGGCAGGATGCGCAAGCCGGGGATCGAACGGGTGGTAGGCTGGTTCAAGCACATCTTCATATTTCTGCCATGCCAATGCCATTTTTATGGCTTTCTAAATTCATAGCAATGGTCCCTTAAAGCCTTCATGTGAAGTTTTGTGGCAAGACGGCCCGTTTCTATTTTCACGATTTTCGAAAACTTTTTACGGTTTGAGATTTTTGAAACTTTTTTTATAAAGAGTTTTGTCCCCAAATTTGGTAGAGGTGATCCTTGTGTTTTTGTTGGCAAGCACAAAAAATTCAGCTAAAAACTCGAAGTGGAGAAGATTTTGTGATCGTTTGAAAAAAGTGTCCCCATTTCAGACACTTTATTGGCTACCGGTGGCAAACCTATAAAATCTCAAATGCTCTTTAAGGGGGTGTGAGTTCTCAAGGTTTGATGAGGGATAGGGGGGCCAATATAAGGGCCAAGTACCAGCACCCATCGCACATTATGTGTGCACACCCCCCAGCCCCCCCAATCGCCGGAACTCCCAATGCCGCCGGTTAGGCTCTCCGACGATGCTCCGACGATGGTGCCCCAGGCGAAAAAAATGCGGCACTAGCACATGCTCGAGCCTAGCATGTACACCGTGGCTCAAAATCTTAGACTGGTAATGAACTCTATATGCTTAGACATGGAATGAACTCCATATGCCTAAGCTAACCCACGAAATGAAAGTGCGGGCACTTAGCCGGCCGAAGAGGCAAAATGCATAAGTCGGGGATCAGCCCGGTCCTCCTCTGCGTGCTGTTGGTCCCATGCCACAACCCTTAGTCTGGCTGGGGCTTAGACATGGAATGAACTCCATATGCCTAAGCTAACCCACGAAGTGGGCATGCGGGCGCTCAGCAGGCTGGAGAGGCAGAATACGCAAGCCGAGGATCAACCCGGTCCCCCTTACGTGCTGTCGATCTTGCTGCCGCAACCCTCGGTTTGATTCGATCTTAGAGTGGGGATGAACTCCGTATGCTTAGACTAGGCATGAACTCCGTATGCCTAAGTCAACCCACGAAACGAGCGTGTGGGCACTCAGCCAGCCGAAGAGGCAGAATGCACAAGCTGGGGATCGACTCGGTCCCCCGTGCGTGCTGCCGATCCTGCTACTGGTCCTGCTACCGCAACCCTCGATCCGATCCGATCTTAGACTGGGAATGAACTCTGTATGCCTAAGTTAACCCACAAAATGAGCGTTCGGGCGTTAAGCTGACCGGAGAGGCATAATACGCAAACCGAGGATTAGCTTGATCCCCTTCTACATCCTGTCGATCCCGCTGCCACAACCCTCAGTCCGACTGGGGCTTAGACATGGAAAGAACTCCCTATGCCTAAGCCAACCCATGAAATGGGCATGTGGGTGCTCAGTCGACCGGAGAGGCAGAATGCGTAAGCCGGGGATCAGCCCGGTCCCCCCTGCATGCTGTCGTAACCCTCGGTCTGGTTCGATCTTAGACTGGGAATGAACTCTGTATGCTTAGACTGGGGATGAACTCTGTATGCCTAAGTTACCCATGAAATGAGCGTGCGGGTGTCACGCCCTGGGTGGTCGCGCCAGGCACATCAGGCGGACCAGTAAGCGAGCTAGAGGTTGAGGCCCGTAGACCAGGCATGCTAACGGGTATCTGCATGCAAAGCCTAGCAAACGAGCTCAGAACACCCGTCCAACTTACAGGCCAGCTCGTGAGACCAAGGCCTGGCATACAAGCTACCCGCACCACATCCAGAAGGGCCCAAGGTGCTGGACATGCAAGGGAAGCTTTTGGAAGCAGGCAGGATCAGCAGGATCATCCTGGCAGATTTGGTTGACCCTAAAAATCAGGAGTTAGCATCCTGATTGATTGTAATCCCATGATTTTAGCCTTTATTCTAGGGATATTGCCATTAAGTTGTAGCTGGAGCCTCAACTATAAATAGAGGGCTGCTCCACCCTCATTTGGACACCATCAAACACTTCTGTTTCAGTGAATACAAGAGCATTTCCAGAATTCTGTCTTGTTCATCTTGTTTCTCTTTAACTTGCGTAATCAGCCCTTCCCATTGTTCTAGTGCCCCTATGCTTGTGTTTTAGGCTGACTTAGGCATAAATGGGGAGATTCGAAGCCTAAGGCCATACGAATTTTGAGTCTAAGGTCAGAGCCCATGGCAGTTGGTATCAGAGCAAGTTTGATTCTGCGTGTTTGTGTTGTGCAAGTTAGATCATGATTGAGGAGATGGCATCCTAAAGCGACGTTGCTTGCCAGCAACCAGAGGCCTAGGAGCATGGGCGTGGAAGAGGCAAGAAAGCCAGTTCTAGAGATATCTGGTCTACCATGGATGGTAGGCTAGCCAAGGTGAAGGTGACCGTAGGCAACATGGGGGAGAAGCTTGAGGAATTAGAGACTCACATTGCATCGCTAGACTCCATAGGGGAAGAGATCCAAAGTGAGCTAGAAGCTGCTCTCAATAAAGGCTTGGATGTGTTCACCCGAAAGAATCAGACCTTGGAGGCTAAGTGCTGACCTTGCACGATGGCATGGAGGCCATGCACCAACGGATGGAAGAGCTTGCCAGTGAGCTCGTTGCTTGCAAGACTGCCATTGGGAATGGCATGTTTGCTGGAGTGTCCAAGTCCAGATTGGATGTCCCCAAGCCTAAGGAGTTCAAGGGGACTAGGGCAGCCAAGGAAGTAGACAACTACCTATAGGGTATGGAGCAGTACTTCCAGGCCATAGGCATGCAAGACGAGACGATAAAGGTAAGCACCGCTGCTATGTATCTCACTGATGTAGCCTTATTGTGGTAGAGGTGCAGGTGTGATGATGTCAGGCGTGGGAGCACCAAGATTGGAACCTGGGCAGAGTTCCAAAAAGAGTTCAGAGAACAATTTTACCCGGAGTATGCCGATGATGAGGCACGGGCAAAGTTGCGCAGGTTGAGCCAGCAAGGGACATAAGGAGTATGTCAAAATTCTCTGAACTGATGCTACAGATCTCGGATCTAGGCGAGAAGGACCTTCTTTGCTTTCATGGATGGGCTGAAGCCGTGGGTGAAGCATGAGCTACAAAGGAGGAGTTCATGACTTGGCTAAAGCCATGACTACTCGAGGCCTTGATAGAGTTCAAGCCTCTGAACAAGTTCGAGTCTCCAAGCCCAAGGGTAAGGGCAGGGACGATAGGGACCGAAGAAGCAGTCCAAGGAAGGACCGTGACCGGGAGTCCAAGGATGGAGACCGAGACCGTTCAACCAAGGATGGCGAGAGGAAGCCACCAGCAGGCAAGTGGAAAGCAAAGGGGACCGAGAGCCACTAGCATGCTACCTATGTGGAGGGAGCCACATAGCACGCAATTGCCCACAGAAGGGCAAGCTGGCTGCTGTAGACAAGGAGTCTGACGAGGAGCCAGAGTCAGGGGCAGCAAAGCTTGGGTCGTTGGTGCTCAATGCTGTCCAGAGTAAGGGGAGCCGCAAGCCAAAGGGCTTGATGTTTGCGGATCTGATGGTTGTGGGTCAGAAGGTGAGCGCACTGGTGGACACAGGTGCCTCACATCTTTTTATTTCAGGTGATGGAGCCCGGAAGCTCGGACTAAAGGTGCAGAAAGGGACTGGTACCATTAAAACGGTGAACTCCAAGGAAGTTCCAGCCATTGGAGTAGCACGGGGAGTGGAGTTATAGCTTGGAGACTGGAAAGGCAAGGAGACCATTGAGGTAATACCCTTGACGACTATGAGTTTGTGATTGGGTTGGATTTCCTTGTTCGGATTAACGCCCTCCTTGTGCCTTTTGCCGATTGTGTTTGCATCTTGGATGCACGGTGCCAATGCCTAGTGCCATTGAGGAGAGGGTCTGGAGTTGGGTCACGGGTGGTGTCAGCCATCCAATTTGCCAAGGCGGTAAGCAGACAAGAAGACACCTTCTTGGCAGCCCTGAAATATGATGAGCCAAGGGAGAAGGAGACCGAGTCACCCTTGGAGGTGCTAAAGGTGCTGAAGACCTTTAGTGATGTGATGCCCGCAAAGCTGCCTAGCAAGCTACCACCTAAGAGGGAGGTGGACCACAAGATCGAGCTGGTGTCCGAGGCCAAGCCACCAGCCAGAGCCCCTTACCGAATGTCTCCACCAGAGTTGGAGGAGTTGAGGAAGCAGCTCAAGGAGTTAGTTGATGCTGGCTTCATCAGGCCATCGAAGGCACCCTATGGTGCACCGGTTCTATTCCAGCACAAGCATGATGGGTCGTTGCGGCTGTGCATAGACTACCGGGCTTTGAACAAGCTGACCATCAAGAACAAGTACCCCATCCCACTCATTGCGGACTTGTTCGATCAACTTGGGAGCGCAAGGTGGTTCACCAAGCTGGATTTGAGGTCAGGCTACTATCAAGTCAGGATCGGAGGGAGATGAGCCAAAGACAGCATGTGTCACTCGGTATGGTTCGTATGAGTTCTTGGTGATGCCTTTCGGACTCAAATGCCCCAGCAACATTCTGCACCCTTATGAACAAGGTACTTCAGTCATTCCTTGATCGGTTTGTTGTGGTTTATTTGGATGACATTGTGATCTACAGCCAGACTTTGGGAGAGCATGTAGACCACTTGAGACAGGTGTTCGAGGTGTTGCGGGCGCACAAGCTGTTTGTCAAGAGGGAGAAGTGCTCATTCGCCCAGCAGGAGATCCCATTCCTTGGCCACATAGTGGGAGGTGGCAGGATACGCATGGATGAAGGCAAGATACACGCCATCCTGGAGTGGCAACCGCCAGCCAAGGTCACTGAGTTGAGATCATTCCTTGGGCTGGTTAACTACTACAGGCGCTTCATCAAAGGTCACTCAGCAATAGCCACGCCATTGACTGACTTGCTCAAGAAAGGGAGAGCATGGGAGTGGAGCGCAGGGTGCCAGGAAGCCTTTGACAGGTTGAAGCGGGCTGTGATCGAGGAGCCAGTCTTGGCCTTGCCAGACCATGCCAAGCCGTATGAGGTGCATACGGATGCATCAGACTTTGCCATAGGGGGCGTGTTGATGCAGGAGGGACGTCCAGTCGCGTTCGAGAGCAGGAAGCTGAACGAGACTGAACGTAAGTACACGGTCCAAGAGAAGGAGATGACTGCAGTGGTGCACTGCTTGCGCACTTGGCGCCATTACCTGTTGGGGTCGAGGTTCGTGGTAGGATGGACAATGTGGCGACCAGCTACTTCCAGACGCAGAAGAAGCTGTCCCCCAAGCAGGCGAGATGGCAAGATTTTCTTATAGAATTTGATTTCCAGATGGAGTACAAGCCAGGACGGGCGAACCTAGTGGCAGACGCCCTGAGCAGGAAGGCTAACCTTGCTGCCATTAGCCAACCAGAGGGGTCACTGGTGCTGCGCATCAAGGAGGGACTTGCGCATGATCCTACAGCCAAGGCTTTGATGGAGTACGCCCAGCAAGGTAAGACTAGGCGTTTTGGTTGCAGGATGGCTTGCTGTACACCAGGGGCAGTAGACTGTTTGTGCCGTAGCACGGGAAGCTCCGCAAGGAAGTTTTGCAAGAATGTCATGATTCAAGGTGGGCTGGACACCCAGGAGTGAGCCACACCTTGGCGCTGATCGAGGACCGGTACTACTGGCCGCACATGAAGGACGATGTGGAGGCCTATGTGAAGACTTGTCTTGTGTGCCAACAGGACAAGGTGGAGCTCAAGAAACCAGGGGTCTCTTGGAGCCATTGCCAGTGCCAGAGCGACCATGGGAGAGTGTTTCTCTGGACTTTATAGTCGGTCTACCCAAAGCAGAAGGGTTTGGAAGCATCATGGTAGTGGTGGACAGGTTTTCCAAGTATGGAATCTTCATTCCAGCAACCAAGGAGTGCCCAGCCGAGGAGGCAGCTCGATTGTTCCTGAAGAACATGGTTAAGTACTGGGGAGTGCCGAGGACCATTGTTAGTGATCGGGACGGGCGTTTCACGGGCAGGTTCTGGACTGAGTTGTTCAAGCTGTTGGGGTCAGACTTGAACTTTTCCACCAGCATGCATCCGCAGACCGATGGGCAGACAGAACATGTGAATGGACTATTGGAGGTCTACCTCAGGCACTATGTGAGTGCCACACAAAGGGACTGGCCAAAGCTGCTAGATATTGCAGTTTTCCTACAACTTGCAAAGGAGCGAGGCAACGAACCAGAGCCCATTTGAGGTTGTGACAGGGCAACAACCACTAACACCCGGTTCGATTGCTGCAGGTTATACAGGGGAATCCAGCAGCATACAAGTTTGCCAAGGCATGGCAGGAGCAAACTGACTTGGCCAGAGTTTGTCTACACAAGGCGGCCAAGAGGTCGAAGAAGTGGGCAGACCAGAAGAGGCGGGATGTGCAGTTCCAGGTTGGAGACTTGGTGTTGGTGAAGCTGCATCCCATTGTGCGCCATAGGGGGCTGCACAAAGGCCTAGTCCGGAGGTATGAGGGACCTTTCCGAGTAGTCAAGAGGGTAGGCAAGGTTGCCTACAAGCTGGATATGCCACCCAAGCCAAGGGTACACCCGGTGTTCCATGTGAGCATGCTCAAGCCGTTCCATGAGGATGAGGGAGATCCAGGATGGGCAGAGTCAAAGCGTGCACCATTGGGAGCAAGGGCCTCATATGAGAAGGAGGTCCACAGCATCATGGCTGACCGGGAGGTGAGACGAAAGAACTATCAACCAAGACATGAGTACTTGGCGCTGGAAGGGACTTCCAGACAGTGAGGTGAGCTGGGAACCAGCAGAGGACTTATGGCAGTTCGGGGACCAGATCAAGCAGTACCATGTAGAAGATGCAACAAGGGCATTGGCAATCAGGTAGGGGAAAATGTCACGCCCTGGGGGCACGCAGGCACATCAGGCAACCAGCAGGCGAGCCAGAGGTTGAGGCCCGCAGACAGGCATGCTGGCGGGTATGCATGCGCAAAGCCTAGCAAACGAGTTCAGAACGCCCGCTCGACTTGTAGGCCAGTCCGTGAGACCAAGGCCTGGCATACAAGCTGCCCGCACCACATCCAAAATAGCCCAAGGTGCTGGACACGCAAGAGAAGCTTCTGGAAGTAGGCAGGATCAGCAGGAGCATCCTGCAGATTTGGTTGACCCTGAAAATCAGGAGTTAGCATCCTGATTGATTGTAATCCATGATTTTAGCCTTTATTCTAGGGATATTGCCATTAAGTTGTAGCTGGAGCCTCAACTATAAATAGAGGGCTGCTCCACCTCATTTGACACCATCAAACACTTCTGTTTCAGTGAATACAAGAGCATTTCCATAATTCTATCTTGTTCATCCAGTTTCTCTTTAACTTGCGTAATCAGCCCTTCCCATTGTTCTAGTGCCTGCACGCTTGTGTTTTAGGTAGACTTAGGCACCAAGGAGGTGATTTCGGGCCTAAGGCCGCATGAATTCTGAGTCTAAGGTCAGAGCCCGTGACACGGGCACTCAGCCGATCGAAGAGGCCAGTTGGAGAGACATAATGCACAAGCCAAGGATTAGCTCGGTCCCTCTCTACATGCTGTCGATCCCACTACCGGTCCTGCTGCCACAACCCTCGGTCCGACTGGGCCTTAGACATGGAATGAATGCGGTATGCCTAAGCCAACCCATAAAATGAGTGTATAGGCAGTCAACCAGCCGAAGAGGCAGAATGTGCAAGCCGGGGATCGGCCCGGTCCCCCCCTGCGTGCTCCCGATCCTGCTGCTGTAACCCTCGGTCCAGTTTGATCTTAGACTAGGAATGAACTCCGTATGCTTAGACATGGAATGAACTCTGTATGCCTAAGCCAATGCATGAAACGAGCGTGCGGGTGTTCAACCGGCCGGAGAGGTAGAATGCGCAAGCCAGGGATCGAACCCAGGATCGCCTTTCTGTGTGCTGTCGATGCTTGCTACCGCAACCCTTGGTCCGGTCTGATCTTAGACTGGGAATGAACTTCATATGCCTAAGTCAACCCACGAAATGAGCGTGCGGGTGCTGAGTCAATCGGAGAGGCATAATGCGCAAGCTGGGGATCGGCCCGGTCCCCCTCTACGTGCTGTCGGTCTCGCTACCACAACCCTCGATCCGGTTGGGGCTTAGACATGGAATGAACTCCCTATGCCCAAGTCAACCCACGTAACGGACATGCGGGCGCTTAGCCGGCTGGAGAGGTAGAATGCGCAAGCCGGGGATTAGCTCGGTCCCCCTTGTGTGTCGCCGATCCTACTGTCGCAACCCTCGATCCGATCCGATCTTAGATTGGGAATGAACTCTATATGCTTAGACTGGGGATGAACTCCGTATGCCTAAGTCAACCCACGAAATGACCGTGCGGACACTTAGCCGACCAGAGAGGCAGGATGCGCAAGTCGGGGACCGAACGGGTGGTAGGTAGGTTCAAGCACATCTTCATATTTTTGCCCTGCCAATGCCATTTTTCTAGCTTGTAAATTCATACAATGGTCCCCTATGCCTACATGTGAAGTTTCATGGCAAGACGACCCCTTTTCTATTTTTAATGATTTTCAAAACTTTTTACGGTTCGGGATTTGTTAAAAATTTTTTAGAAACAGTTTTGTCCCCAAAATTGGTAGAGGTGATCCCTGTATTTTTTTCGGCATGCACAAAAAAATTCAGCTAAAAACTCAAAGTGGAGAAGATTTTGTGACCATTTGAAAAAAGTGTCCCCATTTCAGACACTTTAATGGCTACTGACAGCAAACCTATAAAATCTCAAATGCTCTTTAAGGGGGTGTGAGTTCTCGAGGTTTGATGAGGGATAGGGGGCCAATATAAGGGCCAAGTACTAGCACCCATCGCACATCATGTGCGCACACCCCCTTGCCCCCGAATCGCCGGAACCCCTAATGCTGTCGGTTAGGCTCTCCGACGATGCTCCGACGATTGTGCCCCGGGTGAAAAAAATGTGGCACTAGCACATGGCCGAGCCCAGCATGTGCACCATGGCTCAAACTCTTAGACTAGGAATGAACTCCGTATGCTTAGACATGGAATGAACTCTATATGCCTAAGCTAACCCACGAAACGAGTGTGCGGGCGTTCAGCCGATCGAAGAGGTCGGCCAGAGATGCGTAATGTGCAAGCTGGGGATTAGCCCAGTCCCCCTCTGCATGCTGCCGATCTCGCTACTGGTCCTACTGCCACAACCCTCGTATTTTTGTTGGCGTGCACAAAAAAATTCAGCTAAAAACTCGAAGTGGAGAAGATTTTGTTACCGTTTGAAAAAAGTGTCCCCATTTCAGACACTTTAATGGCTACTGGCAGCAAACCTATAAAATCTCAGATGCTCTTTAAGGGGGTGTGAGTTCTCAAGGTTTGATGAGCGATAGGGGGCCAATATAACGGCCAAGTACTAGCACCCATCGCACATCATGTGCGCACACCCCCCGGCCCCCCCAATCGTCGGAACCTCCAATGCCGTCGGTAAGGCTCTCAGACGATACTCCGACGATGGTGCCTCGTGCAAAAAAAATGCGGCATCAGCACATGCCTGAGCCCAACATGTGCACTGTGGCTCAAACTCTTAGACTGAGAATGAACTCCGTATGCTTAGACATGGAATGAACTTCGTATGCGTAAGCTAACCCATGAAACGAGCGTGCGAGCGCTCAGCCGGTAAGAGATGCAGAATATGCAAGCCGGGGATCAGTCTGATCCCTCTCAACGTACGGTCGGTCTCGCTGCCACAACCCTCGATCTGACCGGGGCTTAGACATGGAATGAATCCCTACGCCTAGGCCAACCCATGAAACG
The DNA here is from genome assembly GCF_002303985.1 of Durio zibethinus. The sequence goes on along the minus strand of NW_019167826.1, from coordinate 33,304,916 downwards.
GGCATCCGGGCGCTCAGCCGATCGGAGAGGTAGAATTTACAAGCTGGGGATCGACCCAATCCCCCCTACGTGCTACCGATCCTGCTACAACAACCCTCGGTCTGGTCCAATCTTAGATTGGGAATGAACTCCGTATGCTTAGACTGGGGATGGATTCCATATGCCTAAGTCAACCCATGAAACGAGTGTACGGGCGCTCAGCCGACCGGAGAGGTCGGTCGGAGAGGCAGAATGTGCAAGCAGGGGGTCAGACCGGTGCCCCCTGCATGCTGCCAATCTGTTGTCGCAACCCTTGGTTCGGTCCGATCTTAGACATGGAATGAACTCCGTATGCCTAAGCCAACCCATGAAACGAGCGTACGGGCACTCAGCCAGTGGGAGAGGTAGAATGCGCAAGCCAGGGATCGGCCCAATCCTTCCTGCATGCTGTCGATCCTGCTGCATAACCCTTGGTCTGATCCAATCTTAGACTGGGAATGAGCCTGATGGAGAGGTATAATGCGTAAGCCACGGATCGACCTGGTCCTCCTCTACGTGATGCCGGTCTTGCTACCAAAACCCTCGGTCCGGTTGGGGCTTAGACATGGAATGAACTCACTATACCTAAGCCAACCCACGAAACGGGCGTGCGGGCACTTAGCCGGCTGGAGAGGGAGAATGTGCAAGCCAGGGATCGGCCTAGTCCCCCCTACATGCTGCCGATCCTGTTATTGCAACCCTCGGTCCAGTTTGATCTTAGACTAGGAATGAACTCCGTATGCTTAGACTGGGGATGAACTCCGTATGCCTAAGTCAACCCACGAAACGAGCGTGCAGGCGCTGAGCCGACCAGAGAGGCAGGATGCGCAAGACGGGGATCGAATGGGTGGTTGGTGGGTTCAAGAACATCTTCATATTTTTGCTATGCCAATGTCATTTTTATGGCTTGTAAATTCATACAATGGTCCCCTATGCCTTCATTTGAAGTTTCGTGGCAAGATGACCCGCTTTCTATTTCTCACGATTTTCAAAACTTTTTGCAGTTCGAGAGTTTTTAAAATTTTTTTAGAAAGAGTTTTGTCCCCAAAATTGGTAGAGGTGATCCTTGTATTTTTATTGGCATGCACAAAAAAATTCAGCTAAAAACTCGAAGTGGACAAGATTTTGTGACCGTTTGAAACGAACGTGCAGGCGCTCAACCGGTCGGAGAGGCAAAATGTGCAAGCCGAGGACTGGCCCGGTGCCCCACTATGTGCTATTGATCCTACTGTCGCAACCCTCAGTCTGGTCTGATCTTAGACTGGGAATGAACTTCGTATGCCTAAGTCAACCCACGAAGCGAGCGTGCGGGCACTGAGCCGACCGGAGAGGCATAACACGCAAGTCAAGGATCAGCCCGGTCCCCCTTTGCGTGCTGCCGGTCCCGCTACCACAACCCTCGGTCCGGCTTGGGCTTAGACATGGAATGAACTCCGTATGCCTAAGCCAACCCACGAAACGAATGTGCGGGTGCTCAGTCGACCGGAGAGGCAGAATGCGTAAAACGGGGATCGACCTGGTCCCCCCTACGTTCTGTCGATCCTGTTGCTACAACCCTCGATCCAGTCCAACATTAGACTGGGAATGAACTCCGTATGCCTAAGTCAACCCACGAAATGAGCGTGCGGGCACTGAGCCGGTCGGAGAGGCATAATGGTCAAGTCGGGGATCAGCCCGATCCCCCTCTACTTGCTGTCGGTCCCGCTACCACAACCCTAGGTCCGGTTGGGGCTTAGACATGCAATGAACTCCCTATGCCTAAGCCAACCCACGAAACAGGTGTACGGGCGCTCAGCCGACCGAAGAGGCAAAATACACAAGCCGAGGATCGATCCGGTCCCCCCTACATGCTGCCAATCCTGCTGTCGCAACCCTTGGTCCGGTCTGATTTTTGACTGGGAATGAACTCCGTATGCTTAGACTGGGGATGAACTCTATATGCCTAAGTCAACCCATGAAACGAGCGTACGGGCGTTCAGTCGACCAAAGAGGTAGGATGCGCAAGCCGGGGATCGAACGGGTGGTAGGTGGGTTCAAGCACATCTTCATATTTCTGCTGTGCCAATGCCATTTTTATGGCTTGTAAATTCATACAATGGTCCCCTAGGCCTTCATGTGAAGTTTCGTGGCAAGATGACCCATTTTCTATTTTTTATGATTTTCAAAATGTTTTACGGTCTGGGATTTTTTAAAATTTTTTAGAAAGAGTTTTGTCCCCAAATTTGCTAGAGGTGATCCTTGTATTTTTCTTGGCATGCACAAAAAAATTCAGCCAAAAACTCGAAGTGGAGAAGATTTTGTGATCGTTTCAAAAAAGTGTCCCCATTTCAGACACTTTAATTGCTACTGGCAGCAAACCTATAAAATCTCAAATGCTCTTTAAGGGGGTGTTAGTACTCGAGGTTTGATGAGGGATAGGGGGCCAATATAAGGGCCAAGTACCAGCAGCCATCGCTCATCATGTGCGCACACCCCCCGGCCCCCCAATCGTCGGAACCCCTAATGCCGCCGGTTAGGCTCTCCGACGATGCACCGGTGATGGTGCCCCAAGCAAAAAAATATGGCACCAGCACATGCCCGAGCCTAGCATGTCCACCGTGGCTCAAAATCTTAGACTGGGAATGAACTCCATATGCTTAGACATGGAATGAACTCCGTATGCCTAAGCCAAGCCACGAAACGATCTTACGGGCACTCAACCGAACGGAGAGGCAGAATGCCCCAGTCGAAGATCGGCCCGATCCCCCCCTACGTGCTGTCGATCTTGCTATCATAACCCTAGTCTGATCCGATCTTAGATTGGGAATGAACTCCATATGCATAAGTCAACCCACGAAATGAGCATGCGGGCGCTGAACCGGTCGAAGAGGCATAATGTGCAAGCCGAGGATCGACCTAGTCCCCCTCTGCGTGCTACCGGTCCCGCTGCCACAACCCCCCATCCGACTGGGGCTTAGACATGGAATGAACTCCCTATGCCTAAGCCAACCCACAAAATGGGCGTGCGGGCACTCAACCGGTCGGAGAGGCAGAATGCGCAAGCCAGGGATCAGGCCGGTCCCCCTTGCGTGCTGTCGATCCTGCTACTGCAACCTCGGTCTAGTCCGATCTTAGACTGGGAATGAACTCCGTATGCTTAGACTGGGGATGAACTTCGTATGCCTAAGTCAATGCATGAAACGAGCGTGCGGGCGCTCAACCGGCCAGAGAGGCATAATGCGCAAACCGGGGATCAGCCCGATCCCTCTCTGCATGCTGTCGATCCCGCTGCCAGTCCTACTACCACAACCCTCGGTCCGATTGGGGCTTAGACATGGAATGAACTCCATGTGCCTAAGCCAACCCATGAAATGAGCATACGGGCTCTCAGTCGATCGGAGAGGCAGAATGCGCAAGCCAGGGATCAACTTGGTTCCTCTTACATGCTGCCGATCCTGCTGCTGGTCCTGCTACCGCAACCCTCGGTCCGATCCGATCTTAGACTGGGAATGAACTCCGTATGCTTAGACATGGAATGAACTCCGTATGCCTAAGCTAACCCACGAAACGAGCGTGCGAACGCTCAGCCAGCCGGAGAGGCAGAATGCACAAGTCAGGGATCGGCCTGGTCCCCCCTACGTGCTGTCGATCTTGTTGCTGCAACCTTCGGTCCGATTCAATCTCAGATTGGGAATGAACTCCATATGCATAAGTCAACCCACGAAATGAGTGTGCGGGTGTTGAACCGATCGAAGAGGCATAATGCGCAAGCTAGGGATCGACCCGGTCCCCCACTGCATGCTGCCGGTCCCGCTGCCATAACCCTCGGTTCGGTTGGGGCTTAGACATGGAATGAACTCCCTATGCCTCAAGCAACCCACGAAACGTGCGTTCGGGCACTCTGTTGACTAGAGAGGCAGAATACGCAAGCTGAGGATCGGCCCGGTCCCCCCTGCGTGCTACCGATCCTGTTGCCACAACCCTCAGTCCGGTCCAATCTTAGACTGGGAATGAACTCCGTATGCTTAGACTGGGGATGAACTCCGTATGCCTAAGTCAACGCACGGAACGAGCGTGTGGGCGGTCAGCCAACCGAAAAGGCTGGTCAGAGAGGCATAATGCGTAAGCCGGGGATCAGCCCGATCCCCCTCTGCGTGCTGCCAATCCCGCTACCGATCTTGCTGCCACAACCTTCGATCCAGTTGGGGCTTAGACGTGGATTGAATTTCGTATGCCTAAGCCAACCCACGAAACGAGCATCCGGGCACTCAGTCGGTCGGAGAGGTAGAATGCGCAAGCCTAGGATCGACCCGATCCCCCCCTGTGTGCTACCAATCCTGCTGCTAGTCTTGCTGCCGCAACCCTCGATCCAGTTCGATCTTAGATTGGGAATGAACTCGGTATGCTTAGACATCGAATGAACTCCGTATGCCTAAGCCAACCCATGAAACGAGCGTCTGGGCGCTCAGTCGGTCGGAGAGGTAGAATGCGCAAGCCGGGGACTGGCCTGATCCCCCCTACGTACTGTTGATCCTGTTGTCGCAACCCTCGGTTCGGTCTGATCTTAGATTGGGAATGAACTCTGTATGCCCTAGTCAACCCACAAAACGAGCATGCGGGAGCTGAGCCGATCGGAGAGGCATAATGCGTAAGCCAGGGATCGACCCGATCCCCTTCTGCGTGCTACCGATCCTACTGTGACAACCCTCAATCTGGCTTGGGCTTAGACATGGAATGAACTCCCTATGCCTAAGCCAACCCACGAGCGTGCGGGCACTCAGCCGACCGAGGAGGCAGAATGCACAAGCCAAGGATCGGCCCGATCCCCCTTGTGTGCTGTCGATCCTACTATCGCAACCCTCGGTCCAGTCCGATCTTAGACTAGGAATGAACTCCATATGCTTAGACTGGGGATGAATTCCATATGCCTAAGTCAACCCATGAAACGAGCATGCGGGCACTCGGTCGGTTGGAGAGGCATAATGCGCAAGCCGAGGATAAGCCCGATCCCCTCTACGTGCTGTCGATCTCGCTGTCGGTCTTGCTGCCGCAACCCTCGGTCCGGCTAGGGCTTAGACATGGAATGAACTCCGTATGCCTAAGCCAACCCAGGGAATGAGCGTGCGGGTGCTCAACCGGCCGGAGAGGCGGAATGCGTAAGCCGAGGATCGACCAGTCCACCCCAGCGTGCTGTCAATCTTGCTGCTGGTCCTGTTGCCGCAACCCTCGGTCCGATCCAATCTTAAACTGGGAATGAACTCTGTATGCTTAAACATGGAATGAACTTCGTATGCCTAAGCCAACCCACGAAATGAGCGTGCGGGCTCTCAGTCGATCGGAGTGGCAGAATGCACAAGCCGGGGACCAGCCAGGTCCCCCCCTGCATGCTGTCGATCCTGCTGTCACAACCCTCGATCCGGTTTGATCTTATACTGGGAATGAACTCTGTATGCCTAAGTCAACCCATGGAACGAGAGTGCAGGCACTTAGCCAGTCGGAGAGGCGTAATGCGCAAGCCAGGGATCGACCCGGTCCCCCTCTGCGTGCTGTCGGTCCCGCTACCACAACTCTCACTCTGGCTAGGGCTTAGACATGGAATGAATTCCCCATGCCTATGCCAACCCATGAAACAGACGTGCGGGTGCTCAGTCGGCTGGAGAGGCAGAATGTGAAATCGGGGATTGGCCTGGTCCCCCCTGTGTGCTACCAATCCTGCTGTCGCAACCCACGATTCGATCCGATCTTAGACTAGGAATGAACTCTGTATGCTTAGACTGAGGATGAACTCTGTATGCCTAAGTCAACCCAAGAAAAGAGCGTGTGGGCACTCAGCCAGTCGGAGAGGCCGATCGGAGAGGCATAATGCGCAAGTCGGGGATCAACCCGGTGACCCTCTATGTGCTGCCGATCTCGTTGTCGGTCTTACTGCCACAACCCTCGGTTTGACTGGGGCTTAGACATGGAATGAACTACGTATGCCTAAGTCAACCCACAAAAAAGGCGTGCGGGCGCTCAACCGGTCGGAGAGGCAAAATTTTTGTTGGCATGCATAAAAAGTTCAGCTAAAAACTCGAAGTGGAGAAGATTTTGTGATCGTTTGAAAAAAGTGTCCCCATTTCAGACACTTTAATAGCTACCAGCCGCAAACCTATAAAATCTCAAATGCTCTTTAAGGGGGTGTGAGTTCTCGAGGTTTGATGAGGGATAGATGGCCAATATAAGGGCCAAGTACCAGCACCCATCACACATCATGTGCGTACACTCCTCGACCCCCCCAATCACCAAAAACCCAATATCGTCGGTTAGGCTCTCCGATGATGCTCCGACGATTGTCCCCCGGGTGAAAAAAATGTGACACCAACACAACCCTGAGCCCAGCATGTGCACCGTGGCTCAAAATCTTAGACATGGAATGAACTCCTATGCTTAGACATGGAATGAACTTCGTATGCCTAAGCCAACCCACGAAACGAGTGTGCGGGCGCTCAGCCGATCGAAGAGGTAGAATACGCAAGCCGCAGATCGGCCCAGTCCCCCCCTGCATGCTGTCGATCCTACTGTCGAACCCTTAGTCCGGTCCAATCTTAGACTGGGAATGAACTCCGTATGCATAAGTCAACCCACGAAACAAGCGTGCGGGCGTTGGGCCGACCGAAGAGGCATAACGCATCAGCCGGGGATCGGCCCTTGTCCACCTCTATGTGCTACCGGTCTCACTGCCACAACCCTCGGTTCGGCTAGGGCTTAGACATGGAATGAACTCCCTATGCCTAAGCTAACCCATAAAATGGGTGTGCGGGCCCTCAACCGGTCGAAGAGGCAGAATGCACAAGTCAGGGATCGACCCGATCCCCCTTACGTGCTGCCGATCCTACTGCCGCAACCCTCAGTCCGATTCGATCGTAAACTGTGAATGAACTCCATATGCTTAGACTGGGGATGAACTCCGTATGCCTAAGCCAACCCACGAAATGAGCGTGCAGGTGCTCAGTCGGTCAGAGAGGCAGAATACGCAAGCTGGGGATCGGCTTGGTCCCCCCTGCGTGTTGTCAATCTTACTACCGTAACCCTCGGTCTGATTCGATCTTAGACTAGGAATGAACTCCATATGCCTAAGCTAACCCACGAAATGGGTGTGCGGGCTCTCAGCCGATCGGAGAGGCGAAATGCGCAAGCCAGGGATCGATTCGGTCCCCCTTGTGTGTTGTCGATCCTGCTGTCGCAACCTTCGGTCCGGTCCGATCTTAGACTGGGAATGAACTCCATATGCTTAGACTGGAACAAACTCCGTATGCCTAAGCCAAACCATGAAACGAGTGTACGGGCGCTCAGTCGACCCGAGAGGCAGAATGCACAAGCCGGAGATCGGCCCAGTCCCTCTTACGTTCTATCAATCCTACTCTCGCAACCCTCGGTTCGATCCAATCTTAGACTGGGAATTAAGTCCGTATGCCTAAGCCAACCCACGAAACGAGCGTGTAGGCACTGAGCCGACCGGAGAGGCATAATACGCAAGTCGGGGATCAGCTCGGGCCCCCTCTGCGTGATGCCGATCCCGCTGCCACAACCCTCGATCCAGTTGGGAATGAACTCCATATGCTTAGACATGGAATGAACTCCGTATGCCTAAGCCAACCCACGAAACGAGCATGCGGGCACTCAGTCGGTCGGAGAGGCAGGATGGCAAGCCGAGGATCGAATGGGTGGTAGGTGGGTTCAAGCACATCTTTATATTTCTGCCATGCCAATTCCATTTTTATGGCTTGTAAATTCATACAGTGGTCCCCTAAGCCTTCATGTGAAGTTTCGTGGCAAGACGACCCATTTTCTATTTTTCACGATTTTTGAAACTTTTTACGGTTCGAGATTTTTTAAAATTTTTTTAGAAAGATTTTGTCCCCAAATTTGGAAGAGGTGATCCTTGTATTTTTGTTGGCATGCACAAAAAAATTCAGCTAAAAACTTGAAGGGGAGAACATTTTTTGTCCGTTTGAAAAAAGTGTCCCCATTTCAGACGCTTTGATGGCTACTGGCAGCAAACCTATAAAACCTCAAATGCTCTTTAAGGGGGTGTGAGTTCTCGAGGTTTGATGAGAGAAAGGGGGCCAATATAAGGGCCAAGTATCAGCACCCATCGCACATCATGTGCGCACACTCCCCCGACCGCCCAATCACCAGAACCCCTAATGATTGGGGATGAACTCCGTATGCCTAAGTCAACCCATGAAACGAGCGTGTGGGTGCTCAATCGGCCGGAGAGGCATAATATGCAAGTCGGGGATCAAGTCAGTCCCCCTCTGTGTGCTGTCAATCCCGTTGTCAGTCCTGCTACCACAACCCTCAGTTCGTTCAGGGCATAGACATGTAATGAACTCCGTATGCCTAAGCCAACCCACGAAATGAGTGTGCGGGCTCTCAGCTAGCCGGAAAGGTAGAATGCGCAAGCTGGGGATCGACCTGATCCCCCTTACGTGCTATCAATCTCACTGCTGGTCCTGCTGCAACAACCTTTGGTTCGGTCTGATCTTAGACTGAGAATGAACTTCGTATGCTTAGACATGGAATGAACTCCGTATGCCTAAGCCAATCCATGAAACGAGCGTGCAGGCACTCAATCGGCTGGACAGGAAAAATGCACAAGCCAAGGATCGACCCGATCCCCCCTCTACGTGCTGTCGGTCCCGCTGCCACAACCCTCAATCTGACTGGGGCTTAGACATGGAATGAACTCCCTATGCCTAAGCCAACCCATGAAATGGGCGTGCAGGCACTCAGTCGATCGAAAAGGTAGAATGCGTAAGTCGGGGATCAGCCCGATCCCCCCCTGCGTGCTGTCGATCCTGCTACCACAACCCTCGATCTGGTTCTATCTTAGACTAGGAATGAACTCTGTATGCTTAGACTGGGGATGAACTCCGTAGGCTTAGACTGAGGATGAACTCTGTATGCTTAGACTAGGGATGAACTTTTTGTGGTTCAGGATTTTTTAAAATTTTTTCAGAAAAAGTTTTTTCCCCAAATTTGGTAGAGGTGATCCCTGTACTTTAATGGGTACTGGCAGCAAACTTATAAAATCTCAAATGCTCTTTAAGAGGGCGTGAGTTCTCGAGGTTTGATGAGGGATAGGGGGCCAATATAAGAGCCAAGTACCAGCACGCATCGCACATCATGTGCGCACACCCCCCGGTCTCCCAATCGCTGAACCCCCAATGCCACCGGTAGGCTCTCCGACGATGCTCCGACGATGGTGCCCCTAGCGAAAAAAATACGGCACCAGCACATGCCCGAGTCCAGCATGTGCTCCGTGGCTCAAAGTCTTAGATTGGGAATGAACTCCGTATGCCTAAGCCAACCCATGAAACGAGCGTGCGGGTGCTCAAGCGGCCGGAGAGGCAGAATACCCAAGCTGGGGATCGACCCGATCCCACCGGTGTACTGTCGGTCCTACTGTCGCAACCCTTAGTACAGTCTGATCTCAGACTGGGAATGAACTTCATATGCCTAAGTCAACCCCCGAAACGAGCGTGCAGGCGTTGAGCCAGTCAGAGAGGCATAATGCGCAAGCCGACGATCGACCCAATCCCCCTCTGCGTGCTGCCTGTCCCACTGCCACAACCTTTGGTCTGGCTAGGGCTTAGACATGGAATGCATTCCCTATGCCTAAGCCAACCGACGAAATGGGCGTGCGGGCGCCCAACCGACCAGAGAGGCAGATTGCATAAGCTGGGGATCGACCCGGTCCCCCCTGCGTGCTACCGATCCTACTGCCGCAACCCTCGATCCGGTCTGATCTTAGACTGGGAATGAACTTCATTTGCTTAGACTAGGAATGAACTCTGTATGCCTAAGTCAACCCATGAAACGAGCGTGCGGACGCTCAGCCCACCAGAGAGGCAAGATGCGCAAGCCGGGGATCGAACGGGTGGTGGGTGGGTTGAAGCACATCTTCTTATTTCTGCCATGCCAATGCCATTTTTAAGACTTGTAAATTCATACAATGGTACCCTAAGCTTTCATGTGAAGTTTCGTGGCAAGACGACCCCTTTTCTATTTTTCACGATTTTCAAAACTTTTTGCGTTTGAGATGTTTTTTAAATTTTTTTACAAAGAGTTTTGTCCCCAAATCTGGTAGAGGTGATCTTTGTATTTTTGTTGGCATGCACAAAAAAATTCAGCTAAAAACTCAAAGTGGAGAAGATTTTGTTACCGTTTGAAAAAAGTGTCCCCATTTCAGACACTTTAATGGCTACTAGTAGCAAACCTATAAAATCTCAAATGATCTTTAAAGGGGTGTGAGTTCTCGATGTTTGATGAGGGATAGGGGGCCAATATAAGGGCCAAGTACCAGCACCCATCGCACATCATGTGCGCACACCCCCCGGCCCCCCCAATCGTCGGAACCTCCAATGCCGTCGGTTAGGCTCTCTAACAATGCTCCGACGATGGTGCCCCGTGCGAAAAAAATGCGGCATCAGCACATGCCTGAGCCCAAGCATGTGCACCGTGGCTCAAACTCTTAGACTGGGAATGAACTCTGTATGCTTAGACATGGAATGAACTCCATATGCGTAAGCCAACCCATGAAACGAGCGTACGGGCGCTCAACCGGTTAGAGAGGCAGAATACACAAGCCGGGGATCGGCCCGATCCCCCTTTACATGTTGCCGGTCCCACAGCCACAACCCTCGGTCCGGCTGGGGCTTAGACATGGAATGAACTCCCTACCCCTAGGCCAACCCATGAAATGGGCATGCGGGCGCTCAGCCGATCGGAGAGGTAGAATTTGCAAGCCGGGGATTGACCCAATCCCCCTGCGTGCTACCGATCCTGCTGCAACAACCCTCAGTCCGATCCAATTTTAGATTGGGAATGAACTCTGTATGCTTAGACTAGGGATGAACTCCATATGCCTAAGTCAACCCACGAAACGAGCGTACGGGCGCTCAGCTGACCGGAGAGGTCGGCCGAAGAGGCAGAATGCGCAAGTCGGGGGTCGGCCCGATCCCCCCTGTGTGCTGCCAATCTGCTACTGCAACCTTCGGTTCGGTCCGATCTTAGACATGGAATGAACTCCGTATGCCTAAGCCAACCCATGAAACGAACGTGCAGGCACTCAGCCGATCGGAGAGGTAGAATGCGTAAGCCAGGGATCGGCCTGGTCCCCCCTGCATGCTGTCGAACCTATTGCATAACCCTCGGTCCGATCCAATCTTAGACTGGGAATGAACTCCATATGCCTAAGTCCCCCACGAAATGAGCTTTCGGGCGCTGAGCCTGACGGAGAGGTATAATGCGCAAGCCGCGGACCGACCTGGTCCTCCTCTACGTGATGTCGGTCCCGCTACCAGAACCCTCGGTCTGGTTGGGGCTTGGACATGGAATGAACTCCCTATGCCTAAGCCAACACACGAAACAGGCGTGCGGGCACTTAGCCGATCAGAGAGGCAAAATGCATAAGCCGGGGATCGACCCAGTCCCCCCTGCGTGCTGCCGATCCTGCTGTTGCAACCCTCGGTCCGGTCTGATCTTAGACTAGGAATGAACTCCGTATGCTTAGACTAGGGATGAACTCCGTATGCCTAAGTCATCCCACGAAATGACTGTGCAGGTGCTCAGCCGACCAGAGAGGCAGGATGCGTAAGCCGAGGATCGAATGGGTGGTAGGTGGGTTCAAGCACATCTTCATATTTCTGCTATGCCAATGTCATTTTTATGGCTTGTAAATTCATACAATGGTCCCCTATGCCTTCATTTGAAGTTTCGTGGCAAGACGACCCATTTTCTATTTCTCACGATTTTCAAAACTTTTTACGGTTTGGGATTTTTTAAAATTTTTTTAGAAAGAGTTTTGTCCCCAAATTTGGTAGAGGTGATCCTTGTATTTTTATTGGCATGCACAAAAAAATTCAACTAAAAACTCATAGTGGAGAAGATTTTGTGACCGTTTGAAGCGAGCGTGCGGGCGCTGACCCGATCGGAGAGGCATAACATGCAAGTCGGGGGTCACCCCGGTCCCCCTTTGCGTGCTGCCGGTCCCGCTACCACAACCCTCGGTCCGACTTGGGCTTAGACATGGAATGAACTTCGTATGCATAAGCCAACCCACGAAATGAACGTGCGGGTGCTCAGTCGGCCGGAGAGGTAGAATGCGTAAAACAGGGATCGACCTGGTCCCCTGTACGTGCCGTCGATCCTGTTGCTGCAACCATCGATCTAGTCCAATCTTAGACTGGGAATGAACTCCATATGCCTAAGTCAACCCATGAAACAAGCATACGGGCACTGAGCCGATCAGAGAGGCATAATGGTCAAGCTGGGGATCAGCCCGATCCCCCTCTGCGTGCTGCCGGTCCCGCTACCACAACCCTCAGTCTGGTTAGGGCTTAGACATGGAATAAACTCCCTATGCCTAAGCCAACCCACGAAACGGGTGTACGGGTGCTCAGTCGGCAAGAGAGGCAAAATACGCAAGCCAAGAATCGACCCGGTCCCCCTACGTGCTGCCAATCCTACTGTCGCAACCCTCGGTCCGGTTTGATTTTTAATTGGGAATGAACTCCGTATGCTTAGATTGGGGATGAACTCCGTATGCCTAAGTCAACCCATGAAACGAGCGTGCGGGCGCTCAGCCGACCAGAGACGTAGGATGCGCAAGCCGGGGATCGAACGGGTGATTGGTGGGTTCAAGCACATCTTCTTATTTTTGCTGTGCCAATGCCATGTTTATGGCTTGTAAATTCATACAATGGTCCCCTAGGCCTTCATGTGAAGTTTCGTGGCAAGACGACCCATTTTCTATTTTTTGTGATTTTCAAAATGTTTTACGGTCTGGGATTTTTTAAAATTTTTTAGAAAGAGTTTTGTCCCCAAATTTGGTAGAGGTGATCCTTGTATTTTTCTTGGCATGCACAAAAAATTCAGCCAAAAACTCGAAGTGGAGAAGATTTTGTGATTGTTTGAAAAAAGTGTCCCCATTTCTGACACTTTAATTGCTACTGGCAGCAAACCTATAAAATCTCAAATGCTCTTTAAGGGGGTGTGAGTACTCGAGGTTTGATGAGGGATAGGGGGCCAATATAAGGGCCAAGTACCAGCAGCCATCGCACATCATGTGTGCACCCCCCGGCCCCCCAATCACCGAACCCCCTAATGCCATCGGTTAGGCTATCCGGCGATGCTCCGATGATGGTGCCCCAGGAAAAAAAATGCGACACCAGCACATGCCCGAGCCTAGCATGTGCACCGCGGCTCAAAATCTTAGACTGGGAATGAACTCCGTATGCTTAGACATGGAATGAACTCCGTATGCCTATGCCAAGCCACGAAACGATCCTGCAGGCGCTCAACCGATCGAAGAGGCAAAATGCGCCAGTCGGGGATCGGCCCGATCCCCCCCTACGTGCTGTCGATCCTGCTGCTGCAACCCTCGGTCCGGTCTGATCTTAGATTAGGAATGAACTCCATATGCATAAGTCAACCCACAAAATGAGCGTACGGGCGCTGAGTCGGTCGAAGAGGCATAATGTGCAAGCCGAGGATCGACCTAGTCCCCCTCTGCGTGCTACCGGTCCCGCTACCACAACCCTCCGTCTGACTGGGGCTTAAACATGGAATGAACTCCCTATGCCTAAGCCAACCCACGAAATGGGCGTACAGGCACTCAACCGGCCGAAGAGGCAGGATGCGCAAGCCAGGGATCGGGCTGGTCCCCTTTGCGTGCTGTCGATCCTGCTGCTGCAACCCTCAGTCCAGTCCAATCTTAGACTGGGAATGAACTCCGTATGCTTAGACTGGGGATGAACTCCGTATGCCTAAGTCAACCCATTAAATGAGCGTGCGGGCGCTCAACCGGCCAAAGAGGCATAATACACAAGCCAAGGATCAGCCCGATCCCCCTCTGTGTGCTGTCGATCTCGCTGCCGGTCCTACTACCACAACCCTCAGTCCGGTTGGGGCTTAGACATGGAATGAACTCCGTATGCCTAAGCCAACCCACGAAATGAGCGTGCGGGCTCTCAGTCGATCGGAGAGGCAGAATGCGCAAGCCGGGGATTGGCCCGGTTCCCCCTGTGTGCTACCGATCCTGCTGTGGGTCCTGCTACCACAACCCTTGATCCAATTAAATCTTAGACTGGGAATGAACTCCGTATGCTTAGACATGGAATGAACTCCGTATGCCTAAGCCAACCCACGAAATGAGCGTGCGAACGCTCAGCCAGCCAGAGTGGCAGAATGCACAAGCCGGGGATCGACCCGGTCCTCCCTGCGTGCTGTCGATCTTGCTGCCACAAACTTCGGTCCGATTCGATCTCAGACTGGGAATGAACTCCGTATGCATAAGTCAACCAACGAAACGAGTGTGCGGGCACTCAACCGGTCGAATAGGCATAATGCGCAAGCCAGGGATCGACCTGGTCCCCCACTGCGTGCTGCTGGTCCCGTTGCCATAACCCTCATTCCGGTTAGGGCTTAGACATGGAATGAACTCCCTATGCCTAAGCCAACCCACGAAACGTGCATTTGGGCACTCAACCGACTGGAGAGGCAGAATGCACAAGCCGAGGATCGGCTCGGTCTCCCCTACTTGCTACCGATCCTGTTGCCACAACCCTCAGTTTGGTCCAATCTTAGACTGGGAATGAACTCCATATGCTTAGACTGGGGATGAACTTCGTATGCCTAAGTCAACCCACGGAACGAGCGTGTGGGTGCTCAGCCAATCGAAGAGGCCGGTCGGAGAGGCATAATGCGCAAGCCGGGGATCAGTCCGATCCCTCTCTGCATGCTGCCAATCCCACTACCGGTCCTGCTGTCATAACCTTCGTTTCGGCTGGAGCTTAGACATGGATTGAACTCCGTATGCCTAAGCCAACCCACGAAATGAGCATCTGAGCACTCAGTCGGTCGGAGAGGCAGAATGCCCAAGCCTAGGATCGGCCCGGTCCCTCCCTGCGTGCTATTGATCCTGCTGCTAGTCTTGCTGCCGCAACCCTCGATCTGATCCGATGTTAGATTGGGAATGAACTCGGTATGCTTAGACATCGAATGAACTCCGTATGCCTAAGCCAAACCATGAAACGAGTGTCTGGGCGCTCAACAGGTCAAAGAGGTAGAATCCGCAAGCCAGGGATCGACCTGATCCCCCCTGCGTGCTGTCGATCCTGCTGCCACAACCCTCGGTTTAGTCTGATCTTAGATTGGGAATGAACTCCGTATGCTTGAGTCAACCCACAAAACGAGCACGCGGGAGCTAAGCCAGTCGAAGAAGATAATGCGTAAGTCGAGGATCGGCCAGATCCCCCACTGCGTGCTGCATATCCCGCTGTGACAACCCTCAATCCGGCTTGGGCTTAGACATGGAATGAACTCCCTATGCCTAAGCTAACCCACGAAACGAGCGTGCGGGCGCTCAGCCGATCGAAGAGGCAGAATGCGCAAGCCGATGATCGGCCCAGTCCCCCTACGTACTGTCGATCCTACTGTCGCAACCCTCGATCCAGTCCGATCTTAGACTAGGAATGAACTCCATAAGCTTAGACTGGGGATGAATTCCGTATGCCTAAGTTAACCCATGAAATGAGCATGCGGGCACTCGGTCAGCTGGAGAGGCATAATGCGTAAGCCGAGGATCAGCTCGCTCCCCTCTGCATGCTGTCGATCTTGCTGTCGATCCTGCTGCCACAACCCTCAGTCCGGCTGGGGCTTAGACATGGAATGAACTCCATATGCCTAAGCCAACCCATGAAATGAGCGTACGGGCGCTCAACCGGCCGGAGAGGCAGAATTCGCAAGCCGAGGATCGACCAGTCCACCCCAGCGTGCTGTCGATCTTACTGCTGGTCCTGCTGCCGCAACCCTCAGTCCGGTCCGATCTTAGACTGGTAATGAACTCCGTATGCTTAGACATGGAATGAACTTCGTATGCCTAAGCCAACTCACGAAACGAATGTGCAGGCTCTCAGTCGACTGGAGTGGTAGAATGCCAAGCCGGGGACCAGCCAGGTCCCCCCCTGCATGCTATCAATCCTGCTGTTGCAACCCTTGATCCGATCTGATCATACACTGGGAATGAACTCCGTATGCCTAAGTCAACCATGAAACGAGCGTGCAGGCACTTAGTCGATCGAAGAGGCATAATGCGCAAGCTGGGGATCGGCCCGATCCCCCTCTGCGTGCTGCCAATCCTGCTACCACAACTCTCGCTCTGGCTAGGGCTTAGACATGGAATGAACTCCCTATGCCTATGCCAACCCACGAAACGGGCGTGCGGGCACTCAACTGACAGGAGAGGCAGAATGCGCAAGTCGAGGATCTACCTGGTCCCCCCTGCGTACTACCAATCCTGCTATCGTAACCCACGATTCGATCCGATCTTAGACTAGGAATGAACTCCGTATGCTTAGACTGAGGATGAACTCTGTATGCCTAAGTCAACCCATGAAACAAGCGTGCGGGCACTCAACCGGCTGGAGAGGCTGATTGGAGAGGCATAATGCGCAAGCCAGGGATCAGCTTGGTCCCCCTCTGCGTGCTGCCGATCCCGTTGCCGATGTTACTACCATAACCCTCGGTCCGACTGGGGCTTAGACATGGAATGAACTACGTATGCCTAAGCCAACCCACGAAACAAGCGTGCGGGCGCTCAACCGGACGGAGAGGCAGAATTTTTGTTGGCATGCATAAAAAAATTCAGCTAAAAACTCGAAGTGGAGAAGATTTTGTGATCGTTTGAAAAAAGTGTCCCCATTTCAGACACTTTAATAGCTACTGGCCGCAAACCTATAAAATCTCAAATGCTCTTTAAGGGGGTGTGAGTTCTTGAGGTTTGATAAGGGATAGTGGCCAATATAAGGGCTAAGTACCAGCACCCATCGCACATCATGTACGCACACCCCTCGGCCCCTCCAATCATCGAAAACCTCAATGTCATCGGTTAGGCTATCCGACGACGATTATGCCCCAGGTGAAAAAAATGCAACACCAGCAAAAGCTCGAGCCCAGCATGTGCACCGTGGCTCAAAATCTTAGATTGAGAATGAACTCCTATGCTTAGACAAGGAGTGTGCGGGCACTCAGCCGATCGGAGAGGTAGAATGTGCAAGCCAGGGATCGGCCCAGTCCCCCCCTGCGTGCTGTCGATCCTACTGTCGCAACCCTCAATCCGATCCAATCTTAGACTGGGAATAAACTCCGTATGCATAAGTCAACCCACGAAACAAGCGTGTGGGTGATGAGCCGATCGAAGAGGCATAACGCATAAGCCGAGGATCGGCCCTTGTCCCCCTCTACGTGCTGCCGGTCTCGCTGCCACAACCCTCAGTCCGACTGGGGCTTAGACATGGAATGAACTCCCTATGCCTAAGGTAACCCATAAAATGGGTGTGCGGGCCCTCAGTCGGTCGGAGAGGCAGAATGCACAAGCTGGGGATCGACCCGATCCCCCTTACGTGCTGTCGATCCTGCTGTCGCAACCCTCAGTCCGGTCTGATCTTAGACTGTGAATGAACTCCACATGCTTAGACTGGGGATGAACTCTGTATGCCTAAGCCAACCCACGGAACGAGCGTATGGGTGCTCAGCCGGCCGGAGGGGCAGAATAAGCAAGCCGAGGACCAGTCTGGTCCCTCTTTGCTTGTTATTGATCCTACTACCGTAACCCTCGATCTGATCTGATCTTAGACTGGGAATGAACTCTGTATGCCTAAGCTAACCCATGAAATGGGCGTGCGGGCCCTCAACCGGTCGGAGAGGGGGAATGCACAAGCTAGGGATCGACTCGGTCCCCCTTGCATGCTATCGATCCTGCTGTCACAACCCTCGGTCTGATCCGATCTTATACTGAGAATGAACTCCATATGGTTAGACTGGAATGAACTCCGTATGCCTAAGCCAACCCATGAAACGAGTGTGTGGGCGCTCAGCCGGTCAAAGAGGTAGAATGCACAAGCCGGGGACCGGCCCAGTCCCTCTTACGTTCTATCGATCCTACTGTCGCAACCCTTAGTTCGGTCCAGTCTTAGACTGGGAGTTAAATCTGTATGCCTAAGCCAACCCACGAAATGAGCGTGCAGGCACTGAGCCGATCGGAGAGGCATAATGCGCAAGTTAGGGATTAGCTCGGGCCCCCTCTGCATGATGCGGTCCCGCTGCCACAACCCTCGATCTAGTTGGGAATGAACTCCATATGCTTAGACATGGAATGAACTCCGTATGCCTAAGCCAACCCACGAAACAAGCGTGCGGGCGCTCAGGCGGTCGAAGAGGCAGGATGCGCAAGCCGGGGATCGAACGGGTGGTACGTGGGTTCAAGCACATCTTTATATTTCTGCCATGCCAATTTCATTTTTATGGCTTGTAAATTCATACAATGGTCCCCTAAGCCTTCATGTGAAGTTTCGTGGCAAGATGACCCGTTTTTTATTTTTCACGATTTTTGAAACTTTTTACGGTTCGAGATTTTTTGAAAGTTTTTTAGAAAGATTTTTGTCCCCAAATTTGGTAGAGGTGATCCTTGTATTTTTTTTGTCATGCACAAAAAAATTCAGCTAAAAGCTCAAAGTGGAGAAGATTTTGTGTCCGTTTGAAAAAAGTGTCCCCATTTCAGACATTTTGATGGCTACTGGCAGCAAACCTATAAAACCTCAAATGCTCTTTAAGGGGGTGTGAGTTCTTGAGGTTTGATGAGGGATAGGGGGCCAATATAAGGGCCAAGTACCAGCACCCATCACACATCATGTGCGCACACTCCCCCGGCCGCCCAATCGTCGAAACCCCAATGACTGGGGATGAACGTCGTATGCCTAAGTCAACCCACGAAACGAGCGTGTGGGTGTTCGGTCGGCCAGAGAGGCATAATACGCAAGTCAGGGATCAGCCCAGTCCCACTCTATGTGTTGTCGATCCCATTGTCAGTCCTGTTACCACAACCCTCGGTTCGGCCAAGGCATAGACATGTAATGAACTCGGTATGCCTAAGCCAACCCATGAAACGAGCGTGCGGGCGTTCAACTAGCCGGAGAGGTAGAATGCACAAGCCGGGGATCGGCCCGATCCCTCCCTATGTGCTATCGATCTCGTTGCTGGTCCTGCTACAACAAGCCTTGGTCCGATCCGATCTTAGACTGGGAATGAACTCCGTATGCCTAAGCCAATCCACGAAACGAGCGTGCGGGCACTCAACCGACTGGAGAGGTAAAATGCATAAGCCAAGGATCGACCCAGTCCCCCTCTACGTGCTGTCGGTCCTGCTGCCACAACCCTTAATCCAGCTGGGGCTTAGACATGGAATGAACTCCCTATGCCTAAGCCAACCCACGAAATGGGCGTGCAGGCACTCAGTCGACCGAAGAGGCAGAATGCGCAAGCCAGGGATCGGCCCAGTCCCCTCTACGTGCTGTCGATCCTGCTGCCACAACCCTCGATCTGATTCGATCTTAGACTAGGAATGAACTCCGTATGCTTAGACTGGGGATGAACTTTTTACGGTTCGAGACTTTTTAAAATTTTTTTAGAAAAAGTTTTTTCCCCAAATTTGGTAGAGGTGATCCCTGTACTTTAATGGGTACTGGCAGCAAACCTATAAAATCTCAAATGCTCTTTAAGGGGGTGTGAGTTCTCGAGGTTTGATGAAGGATAGGGGGCCAATATAAGGGTCAAGTACCAGCACCCATCGCACATCATGTGCGCACACCCCTCGGCCCCCTAATCATCGGAACCCCCAATGTCACCGGTTAGGCTCTCCAATGATGCTCTGACGATGGTGCCCCGAGCGAAAAAAATACGGCACCAGCACATGCTTGAGTCCAGCATGTGCTCCATGGCTCAAAGTCTTAGACTAGGAATGAACTCCGTATGCCTAAGCCAACCCACGGAACGAGCGTGTGGGTGCTCAACCGATCGGAGAGGCAGAATGCATAAGCCGGGGATCGGCTTGATCCCCCTATGTGTGTTGCCGGTCCCGCTACCACAACACCCGGTCTGATTGGGGCTTAGACAAGGAATGAACTCCCTATGCCTAAGCCAACCCACGAAACGGGCATGCGGGCACTCAGTCGACCGAAGAGGCATAATGCATAAGCCGGGGATCGGCTCGGTCCCCCTGTGTGTTGTCGATCCTACTGCCGCAACCCTCAGTCCGGTTCGATCTTAGATTAGGAATGAACTCCATATGCTTAGATTGGGGATGAACTTTTTACGGTTTGGGATTTTTTAAAATTTTTTTAGAAAATGTTTTTTCCCCAAATTTGGTAGACGTGATCCTTGTACTTTAATGGCTATTGGCAGCAAACCTATAAAATCTCAAATGCTCTTTAAGGGGGTGTGAGTTCTCAAGGTTTGATGAGGGATAGGGGACCAATATAAGGGCTAAGTACCATCACCCATCGCACATCATGTGCGCACACCCCCCCGACCCTCCCAATCGCCGAAACCCTCAATGCCGTCCGTTAGGCTTTCCGACGATGCTCCGACGATGGTGCCCCTAGCGAAAAAAATGCGGTACCAGCACATGCCCGAGTCCAGCATGTGCTTCGTGGCTCAAAGTCTTAGACTGGGAATGAACTCCGTATGCTTAGACATGGAATAAACTCTGTATGCCTAAGCCAACCCACGGAACAAGCGTGCGGGTGCTCAGCTGGCCGAAAAGACAAAATGCACAAGCCGGGGATTGGCCCAGTCCCCCCTGCGTGCTGTCGATCCTACTACCGCAACCCTCAGTTTGGTTTGATTTTAGACTAGGAATGAACTCCGTATGCTTAGACTGGGGATGAACTCCGTATGCCCAAGTCAACCCATAAAACGAGCGTGCAGGAGCGCAGTCGATCAGAGAGACCGATCGGAGAGGTAGAATGCATAAGTCGGGGATCGACCCGATCCTTCCCTACGTGCTGTCGATCCTGCTACTCGTCCTGCTACCGTAACCCTCGATCCGATCCGATCTTAGACTGGGAATGAACTCCGTATGCTTAGACATGGAATGAACTTTGTATGCCTAAGCTAACCCACGAAACAAGCGTAAGGGTGCTCAGTCGGTCTGAGAGGTAGAATGTGTAAGCTGGGGATTGACCTGGTCCCCTCCTACGTGCTGTCGATCCTGCTGTCGTAACTCTCGGTCCGGTCAGATCTTAGACTGGGAATGAATTCTGTCTGCCTAAGTCATCCCATGAAATGAGCGTTCGGGCGCTGAGCCAGTCGGAGAGGCATAATGCGCAAGCCGGGGATCCGCTCGGTCCCCCTCTAACTGCTGTCGATCCCGCTTCCACAACCCTTGGTCTGACTGGGGCTTGGACATGGAATGAACTCCCTATGCCTAAGCCAACCCATGAAACGGGCGTGGTGGCACTCAGCCGGCCAAAGAGGCCGGTCAAAGAGGTAGAATGTGCAAGCCAGGGATTGGCTCAGTCCCCCCTGCGTGTTGTCGATCCTGTAGCTGCAACCCTCGGTCCAGTCTGATCTTAGACTGGGAATGAACTTCGTATGCTTAGACTGGGGATGAACTCCGTATGCCTAAGTCAATTCACTAAATGAGTGTGCGAGCGTTCAACCGGCCGAAGAGGCCAGTTGGAGAGGCGTAATACGTAAGTCGAGGATTAGCCTGGTCTCCCTCTACATGCTGCCGATCTCGCTGCCGGTCCTACTGCCACAACCCTCGGTCCGACTGGGGCTTAGACATGGAATGAACTCCGTATGCCTAAGCCAACCACGAAATGAGCGTGCGGGCGTTCAACCGACCGGAGTGGCAGAATGCGCAAGCCGGGGATCAGCCCGGTCCACCCCTACTTGCTACCGAACCTGCTGCTGGTCTTACTGTCGTAACCCAAGGTCCAGTCTGATCTTCGACTAGGAATGAACTCCGTATGCTTAGACATGGAATGAACACCGTATGCCTAAGCCAACCCACGAAATGAGCGTGTGGGCGCTCAGCCTGTCAGAGAGGCAGAATCATAAGCCGGGGACCTGCTCGATCCCCTCCTACGTGTTGTCGATCCTGCTGCTGCAACCCTTGGTCCAGTCTGATCTTAGACTGGGAATGAACTCCGTATGCCTAAGTCAACCCACGAAACAAGCGTACGAGCGCTGAGCCGACTGGAGAGGCATAATGTGCAAGTCGAGGATCGACTCGATCCCCCTCTGCGTGCTGTCGGTCCTGTTGCCACAACCCTTGATTCAACTGGGGCTTAGACATGGATGAACTCCCTATGCCTAAGCCAACCCACAAAACGGGCGTGCAGGCGCTCAGTCAGCCGAAAAGGCAGAATGCGCAAGCTGAGGATCGGCCTGGTCCCCACTACGTGCTATTGATCTCACTGCCGCAACCGTCAGTCTGATCTGATCTTAGACTTGGAATGAACTCTATATGCTTAGACTGGAGATAAACTCCATATGCCGAAGTCAACCCACGAAACGAGCGTGCGGACGCTCAGCCAACCAGACAAGCAGATGCACAAGCCGGGGATCGAACGGGTAGTAGGTGGGTTCAAGCACATCTTCATATTTCTGCCATGCCAATGCCATTTTTATGGCTTGTACGTTCATACAATGGTCCCTTACGCCTTCAAGCATCCCCGGCCGACTGAGCGCTTGCACACTCATTTCATAGGTTGGCTTAGGCATACAGAGTTCATTCCATGTCTAAGCGTACGAAATTCATTCCCAGTCAAAGAGTTTGAGTCATGGTGCACATGTTGGCTCGGGCATGTGCTGGTGCTACATTTTTTTTGCTCGGGGCACAATCGTCGGAGCATTGTCGGAGAGCCTAACCAGCGACATTAGGGGTTCTAACGATTGGTGGGGCCGGAGGGGTGTGCGCACATGATGTGCAATGGGTGCTGGTACTCAGCCCTCATATTGGCCCCCTATCCCTCAGTAAACCTTAAAAACTCACACCCCCTTAAAGAGCATTTGAGATTTTATAGGTTTGCTGCCAATAGCCATTAAAGTGTCTGAAATAGGGACACTTTTTTCAAATGGTCACAAAATCTTCTCCACTTCGAGTTTTTAACTAAATTTTTTTGTGCATGCCAAAAAAAATACAAAGCTCGCCTCTACCAAATTTGGGGGCAAAACCCTTTCCAAAAAAATTTTAAAAAATACTGAACTGCAAAAAGTTTTGAAAATCATGAAAAATAGAAAATGGGTCATCTTGCCACGAAACTTCAAATGAAGGTGTAGGGGACCATTGTATGAATTTACAAGCCATAAAAACGGCATTGGCATGGCAGAAATATGAAGATATGCTTGAACCCACCTACCACCCGTTCGATCCCCGGCTTACGCATTCTACCTCTCTGGTCGGCTGAGCGTCCGCACACTCATTTCATGGGTTGACTTAGGCATACGGAGTTCAAGCCTAGTCTAAGCATACGAAGTTCATTTCAAGTCTAAGATCAGACCAGATCGAGGCTTGTGGCAGTAGGATTGGTAGCATGCAGGGGGGACCGGGTCGATCCCCAGCTTGCGCATTCTGCCTCTCTGACCATCTAAGCGCTCGCACGCCCGTTTCATGGGTTGGCTTAGGCATAGGGAGTTCATTCCATGACTAAGCCTTAGTCGGATCGAGGGTTGTGGCAGCGAGATCGGTAGCACACAGAAGGGGATCGGGACGATCCTTGGCTTGTGCATTATGCCTCTCCGACCGGCTCAATGCCCGTATGCTCATTTCATGGGTTGACTTAGGCATACAGAGTTCATTCCCAGTCTAAGATCGAACTGGACCGAGGGTTGTGGCAGCAGGATCAACAGCACGCAAGGGGGGATCGGGTCGGTCCCCGGCTTAATCATTCAGCCTCTCCGACCGACTGAACACTTGCACGCTCGTTTTGTGGGTTGGCTTAGGCATACAGATTTCATTCCATGTCTAAGCATATGGAGTTCATTCCCAGTCTAAGATCAGATCGGACCGAGGGTTGTGGCAGTAGGACCAGTAGCATGATTGACAGCACGTAGAGGGGATCAGGCCGATCTTTGGCTTGCACATTCTGCCTCTCCGACCGGCTAAGTGCCCGCACGTTCGTTTCATGGTTGGCTTAGGCATACGGAGTTCATTCCATGTCTAAGCCCTAGCCAGATCGAGGGTTGTGGCAGCATGACCGGTAGCGGGATTGGCAGCACGCAGAGGGGGATCGAACTGATCCCCAGCTTGCACATTATGCCTCTCCAGTCGGCCTCTCTGGCCGGTTGAGCGCCCGTACCCTCATTTTGTGGGTTGACTTAAGCATACGTAGTTCACCCAAAGTCTAAGCACATGGAACTTCATTCCCAGTCTAAGATCAGATCGGACTGAGGGTTTCGGTAGCAGGATCGGTAACATGCAGGCAGGATCGAGCCGATCCTCGACTTGCGCATTCTACCTTTCTGATCGACTGAGCACCTCCACGTCCATTTCATGGGTTGGCATAGGCATAGGGAGTTCATTCCATGTCTAAGCCCCAGCCAGACCGAGGGTTATGGCAGCGAGACTGGTAGCACTCAGAGGGAGACTGGGCCGATCCTCAACTTGCGCATTATGCCTCTTCGGATGGCTCAACGCCCGAACGCTCGTTTCATTGGTTGACTTAGGCATACAGAGTTCATTCTCAGTCTAAGATCAGATCGGACTGAGGGTTGCGACAGTAGGATCGACAGCACGTAGGGAGGATCGGGCCGGTCTCTGGCTTGTGCATTCTGCCTCTCTTGTCAGCTGAGCGCCCGCACGCTCGTTTCGTGGTTTGGATTAGGGATATGGAGTTCATCCCATATCTAAGCATACGAAGTTCATTCCCAATCTAAGATCAGATCGGACTGAGGGTTGTGATAGCAAGACCAGCAGCAGGATCGACAGCACGCAGGGGACCATTGTATGAATTTACAAGCCATAAAAATGGCTTGGCATGATAGAAATATGAAGATGTGCCTGAACCCACCTAGCACCCGTTCGATCCCCGGCTTACACATCTTGCCTTTTTGGTCGACTGAGCATCCGCACGCTCGTTTCATGGGTTGACTTAGGCATACAGAGTTCATCCCCAGTCTAAGCATACGGAGTTCATTCCCAGTCCAAGATTGGATCGGATCGAGGGTTGCGACATCAGGATCGACAGCACGCAAAGGGGATCGGACGATCCCTGACTTACGCATTCTACCTTTTCGACCGGCTGAGCACCCGCACGCTCATTTCATGGGTTGGCTTCGGTGTAGGGAGGTCATTCCATGTCTAAACCCCAGCCAGATCGAGGGTTATGGCAGTAGGACCGACAGCATGCAGAGGGGACCGAGCTGATCCCTGGCTTGCGCATTATGCCTCCTCGGTCGGCTCAATGCTTGAACGCTCATTTCATGGGTTGACTTAGGCATACGAAGTTCATTCCTAGTCTAAAACAGACCAGACTGAGGGTTGCGATAGCAAGACCAGCAGCAGGATTGGCAGCACGTAGGGAGGATCGGGCCGATCCCCGGCTTACGCATTTTGCCTCTCCGACTGGCTGAGCACCTGCACACTCGTTTCGTGGATTGGCTTAGGCATACGAAGTTCATTCCATGTCTAAGCCCTAGTCGGATCAAGGGCTGTGGTAACGGGACTGACAGCATGCAGAGAAGGATCGGGTCGATCCCCGGCTTATGCATTCTACCTCTTTGGTCGACTGAGCGCCCGCACGCTTATTTTATGGGTTGGCTATGGCATACGGAGTTCATTCCAAGTCTAAGCATATGGAGTACATTCCCAGTCAAAGATCAGACCGGATCGAGGGTTGCGCAGCAGGACCAGCAGCAAGATTGGTAGCACGTAGGGTGGGACAGGGTCGATCCCCAGCTTGTGCATTCTGCCTCTCCGGTTGACCTTTCTAACGGTTGAGCAACCGCACACTCATTTCGTGGGTTGACTTAGGCATACAAAGTTCATCCCCAGTCTAAGCATACGGAGTTCATTCCCAGTCTAAGATCGGCAGCACGCAGGGGGGACCAGGTTGATCCCCGACTTGCGCATTCTGCCTCTCTAGCCGGTTGAGTGCCCGCACACCTGTTTGGTGGGTTGGCTTAGGCATAAGGAGTTAATTCCATGTCTATGCCCTAGTCGGACTGAGGGTTGTGGTAGTGGGACCGGTAGCACGCAGAGGGGGACCAGGCCAATCCCCGGCTTACGTATTTTGCCTCTCCGATCGGCTTAGTGCCCGAACACTCGTTTCATGGGTTGAGTTAGGCATACAGAGTTCATTCCTAGTCTAAGATCAGACCAAACCGAGGGTTGCAATAGCAGGATCGACAGCTCGCAGGGGGGGACCAGGTCGATCCCTGGCTTGGGCATTCTACCTCTCCGGCTGGCTGAGCGCCCGCATGCTCGTTTCATGGGTTGGCTTAGGCATACGAAGTTCATTCCATGTCTAAGCATAAAGAGTTCATTCTTAGTCTAAGATCAGACCAAACTGAGAGTTGCGGTAGCAAGATTGGCACCATGCAATGGGGGACTGAGTTGATCCCTAGCTTGTGCATTCTACCTCTTCGCCAACCTCTCCTGCAGGTTGAACGCCTATGCGCTCATTTCGTGGGTTGACTTAGGCATACGAAGTTCATCCACAGGCTAAGCATACGAAGTTCATCCCCAATCTAAGATCTAACTAGACCGAGGGTTACGGCAGCAGGGTCGACAGCACGTAGGGGGTATCGGGTCGATCCTCAATTTACGCAATCTACCTCTCCGACCGGCTGAGCGCCCGCACGTCCGTTTCGTGGGTTGGCTTAGGCATAGGGAGTTTCATTCCATGTCTAAGCCCCAATCGGACCGAGGGTTGTGGCAGCATGACCGACAGCACGCAGAGGGGGATCGAGCCAATCCCCAGCTTGCACATTCTGCCTCTCCGATCGGCTGAGCACCCGCACGATCGTTTCATAGGTTGGCTTAGGCATAAGAAGTTCATTACATGTCTAAGCATACGGAGTTCATTCCCAATCTAAGAGTTTGAGCCACGGTGCACATGCTGGGCTCGGGCATGTGCTGGTGCTTCATTTTTTTCCCCTGGGGCACCATCGTCAGAGCATCACCGGAGAGCCGAACCGGTGGCATTGGGGGTTCCGACGATTGGAGGGGCCGGGGGGTGTGCGCACATGATGTGCGATGGGTGCTGGTACTTGGCCCTTATATTGGCCCCCTATCCCTCATCAAACCTTGAGAACTCACACCCCCTTAAAGAGCATTTGAGATTTTATAGGTTTGCTGCCAGTAGCCATTAAAGTGTCTCCAATGGGGACACTTTTTTCAAATGTTCACAAAATATTCTCCACTTCGAGTTTTTAGCTGAATTTTTTTTTGCATGCTAACAAAGGTACAAGGATCACCTCTACCAAATTTGGGGGCACAACTCTTTCTAAAAAAATTTGAAAAAATCCTGAACCACAAAAAGTTTCAAAAATTGTGAAAAATAGAAAATGGGTAATCTTGCCACGAAACTTCACATGAAGGCTTAGGGGACCATTGTGTGAATTTACAAGCCATAAAAATGGCATTGGCAGGGTAGAAATATGAGGATGTGCTTGTGTCACAGGCTCCGACCTTAGACTCAGAATCCATACGGCCTTAGGCTTGGAATCTCCTCTTTTGTGTCTAAGTCAGCCTAAAACACAAGTGTGTGGGCACTAGAACAATGGGAAGGGTTGATTATGCAAGTTAAAGAGAAACAGGATGAATAAGATAGAATTCTGGAAATGCTCTTGTATTCACTGAAACAGAAGTGTTTGATGGTGTACAAATGAGGGTGGAGCAGCCCTCTATTTATAGTTGAGGCTCCAGCTACAACTTAATGGCAATATCCCTGTAATAAAGGCTAAAATCATGGGATTACAATCAATTCGGATGCTAACTCCTGATTTTTAGGGTCAACCAAATCTGCCAGGATGCTCTTGCTGATCCTGCCTGCTTCCAGAAGCTTCCCTTGCGTGTCCAGCACCTTGAGCCCTTCTGGATGTGGTGCGGGTAGCTTGTATGCTAGGCCTTGGTCTCACGGGCTAGCCTACAAGTCGGGTGGGTGTTCTGAGCTTGTTTGCTAGGCTTTGCATGTATATACCCGCCAACATGCCTGGTCTGCGGGCCTTAACTTCTGGCTCACCTGTTGGTGCGTCTGATGTGCTTGGCACGCCCGCCCAGGGTGTGACATTCTCCCCCACCTAATTGTGCAATGCCCTCATTGCATTTTCTACATGGTACTACCTGATCTGGTCTTCGAACTGCCATAAGTCATCTACTGGTTCCCAACTTGCCTCACTGTCTGAAAGTCCCTTCTAGCGCACTAAGTACTCTTGTCTTGGCTGATAATTCTTTCGTCTCACCTCTCGGTCAGCTATGATGCTGTGGACCTCCTTCTCATATGAGGCCCTTGCTCCCAATGGCACACGCTTTAACTCTGCCTGTCCTGGATCTCCCTCATCCTTATGGAATGGCTTGAGCATGCTCACATGGAACACCGGGTGTACCCTCAGCTTGGGTGGCATATCCAGCTTGTAGGCAACCTTGCCTAACCTCTTGACTACTCGAAAAGGTCCTTCATACCTTCGGACTAGGCCTTTGTGCAGCCCCCTATGGCGTACAATGGGATGTAGCTTCACCAACACCAATTCTCCAACCTGGAACTGCACATCCCGCCTCTTCTGGTCTGCCCACTTCTTCGACCTCTTGGCTGCCTTGCGTAGACAAACTCTGGCCAAGTCAGTTTGCTCCTGCCATGCCTTGGCAAACTTGTATGCTACTGGATTTAGTCTTGTATAATCTACAACAATCAAACCGGGTGTTAGTGGTTGTTGCCCTATCACAACCTCAAATGGGCTCTGGTTCGTTGCCTCGCTCCTTTGTAAGTTGTAGGAAAACGGTGCAATATCTAGCAGCTTTGGCCAGTCCCTTTGTGTGGCACTCACATAGTGCCCTGAGGTAGACTCCAATAGTCCCATTCACTCATTTTGTCTGCCGCAATCGGTCTGTGGATTAATGCATGTTGGTGGAAAAAATTCAAGTCTGACCCCAACAACTTGACAATACTCAGTCTAGAACCTGCCCGTGAAACGCCCGTCTCGTCACTAACAATGGTCCTTGGCACTCCCAGTACTTAAGCTTTTTCAGGACCATCGAGCTGCATCCTGCGACTGGGGCAGCTCCTTGGTTACTGAATGAAAAATTCCATACTTGGAAAACCTATCGCATCACTACCATGATGCTTCCAAACCCTTCTGCTTTGGGTAGACTGACTATAAAGTCCAGAGAAACACTCTCCCATGGTCATTCTGGCACTGGCAATGGCTCCAAGAGACCGCCTAGTTTCTTGAGCTCCACCTTGTCCTATTGGCATATAAGATAAGTCTTCCCATAGGCTTCCACATCATCTCTCATGTGCAGTCAGTAGTATCGATCCTCGATCAGCACCAAGGTACGGCTCACTCCGGGGTGTCCAGCCCACCTTGCATCATGGCATTCTTGCAAAACTTCCTTGCGGAGCTTCTCATGCTGCGGCACAAACAGTCTACTGCCCCTGGTGTACAGCAAGCCATCCTGTAACCAAAACTACCTAGTCTTACCTTGCTGGGCGTACTCCATCAAAGCCTTGGCTGTAGGATCATGCGCAAGTCCCTCCTTGATGCACGGCACTAGTGACCCCTCTGGTTGGCTAACGGTAGCAAGGTTAGCCTTTCTGCTTAGGGCGTCTGCCACTAGGTTCACCCGTCTTGGCTTGTACTCCATCTGGAAATCAAATTCTATAAGAAAATCTTGCCATCTCACTTGCTTGGGGGACAGCTTCTTCAGCGTCTAGAAGTAGCTGGTCTCCACATTGTCCATCCTTACCATGAACCTCGACCCCAACAGGTAATGGTGCCAAGTGTGCAAACAGTGCACCACTACAGTTATCTCCATCTCTTGCACCGTGTACCTGCGTTCAGTTTCATTTAGCTTCCTGCTCTCAAACGCGACTGGACATCCCTCTTGCATCAACACGCCCCCTATGGCAAAGTCTGATGCATCTGTATGTACCTCATATAGCTTGGCGTGGTCTGGTAAGGCCAAGACTGGCTCTTTGGTCATAGCCCGCTTCAACCTGTCAAAGGCTTCCTGGCACCTTACGCTTCAACCTGTCAATGACTCAGAATTCATGCGACCTTACGCTTGGAATCTCCTCCTTTGTGCCTAAGTCAGCCTAAAACACAAGTGTGCGGGTACTAGAACAATGGGAAGGGCTGATTACACAAGTTAAAGAGAAACTGGATGAACAAGATAGAATTCTAGAAATGCTCTTGTATTCACTGAAACAGAAGTGTTTGATGGTGTACAAATGAGGGTGGAGCAGCCCTTTATTTATAGTTGAGGCTCCAGCTACAACTTAATGGCAATATCTTTAGAATAAAGGCTAAAATCATGGGATTACAATCAATCAGGATGCTAACTCTTGATTTTCAGGGTCAACCACATCTGCCAGGATGCTCTTGCTGATCCTGCCTACTTCTAGAAGCTTCCCTTGCGTGTCCAGCACCTTGGGCCCTTCTAGATGTGGTGTGGACAGCTTGTATGCCAGGCCTTGGTCTCAGCTCGTTTGCCAGGCTTTGCATGTAGATACCCGTCAGCACGCCTGGTCTACGGGCCTTAACTTCTGCCTCACCTACTGGTGTGCCTGATGTGCCTGGCGTGCCCACCCAGGGCGTGACACTTGAACCCACCTACCACCCGTTCGATCCCCAGCTTACGTATCCTGCCTCTCTGGTCGACTGAGCGCCCGCACGCTCGTTTCGTGCATTGACTTAGGCATACGGAGTTTATCCCCAGTCTAAGCATAAGGAGTTCATTCCTAGTCTAAGATCAGATCAGACTAAGGGTTACGTCAGCAGGATCGCTAGCACGCAGGGGGGGCCGGGCCGATCCCTGGCTTGCGCATTCTGCCTCTCTGGCTGACTGAGTGCCCTTACGCTCGTTTCGTGGGTTGGCTTAGGCATAGGGAGTTCATTCCATGTCTAAGCCACAGTCGGACCAAGGGTTGTGGAGCAGGATTGACAGTAGGATCAGTAGCACGCAGAGGGGGATGGGGTTGATCCCCGGCATGCGCATTATGCCTCTCCGGTCGGCCTCTCCGACCGGCTGAGCACCCACATGCTTGTTTCATGGGTTGACTTAGGCATACGGAGTTCATCCCCAGTCTAAGCATACGGAGTTCATTCCCAGTCTAAGATCAGACCGAATCGAGGGTTACGACAGTAGGATTGACAGCACGCAGGGGGGACCAGGCCGATCCTCAGCTTGCGCATTCCACCTCTCCGACCCATTGAGTGCCGCACGCCCGTTTCATGGGTTGGCTTAGGCATAGGGAGTTCATTCCATGTCTAAGCCCCAGTCAGACCAAGGGTTGTGGCAGCAGGACCGATAGCGGGATCGACAGCACGCAGAGGGGACGGGGCTGATCCCCGGCATGCGCATTATGCCTCTCCGTTCGGTTGAGCGCCCGCATGCTTGTTTCATGGGTTGACTTAGGCATACGGAGTTCAACCCCAGTCTAAGCATACGGAGTTCATCCCCAGTCTAAGATCAGGCTAGACCGAGGGTCACAACAGCAGGATCGGCAGCACACAAGGGGGACCGAGCTGATCCCCGACTTACGCATTCCGCCTCTCCGACCGGCTGAGCACCCGCACGTTCGTTCGTGGGTTGGCTTAGGCATAGGGAGTTCATTCCATGTCTAAGCCCCAGCTGGACTGAGAGTTGTGGCAGCGGGACCGTTAACATGCAAAGGGGGACCGAGCCGATCCCTGGCTTGCGCATTATGCCTCTTCGGCCTGCTCCGCGCCCGCACGCTCATTTCATGGGTTGACTTATGCATACAGAGTTCATTCCCAGTCTAAGATCAGACCAGACCGAGGGTTGCGACAGTAGGATCGACAGCACATAGGGGGACCGGGTCGATCCTCGGCTTACGTATTTTACCTCTCCGGTCAACTGATTGTCCGTACGCTCGTTTCGTGGGTTGGCTTAGGCATACAGAGTTCATTCCATGTCTAAGATATGGAGTTCATTCCCAGTCTAAGATTTTGAGCCATGGTGCACATGCTGGGCTCGGGCATGTGCTGGTGTCGTATTTTTTTCGCCCGAGGCACCATCGCCAGAGCATCGCCGGAGAGCCTAACCGGCGGCATTGGAGGTTTCGGCGATTTAGGGGGGCCGGGAGGTGTGCGCACAGGATGTCCGATGGGTGCTGGTACTTGGCCCTTATATTGGCCCCCTATCTCTCATTAAACCTCGAGAACTCACACCCCTTAAAGAGCATTTGAAATTTTATAGGTTTGCTGCCAGTAGCCATTAAAGTGTCTGAAATTGGGTTGTCTTGCCACGAAACTTCACATGAAGGCTTAGGGGACCATTGTATAAATTTACAAGCCATAAAAATGGCATTGCCAGGGTAGAAATATGAAGATGTGCTTGAACCCACTTACCACCTGTTCGAACCCCGGCTTGTGCAACCTGCCTCTCTGGTCGACTGAGTGCCCGTACGCTCGTTTCGTGGGTTGACTTAGGCATACGGAGTTCATCCCTAGTCTAAGCATATGGAGTTCATTCCCAGTCTAAGATCAGACCGGACCGAGGGTTACGGCAGTAGGATCAACAACACACAGGGGGGACCAGGCCGATCCCCGGCTTACGCATTCTGCCTCTGTAGTCGGTTGAGTGCCCGCACGCGCATTTCGTGGGTTGGCTTAGTGATAGGGAGTTCATTCCATGTTTAAGCCCCTACTGGGCCAAGGGTTGTGGTAGCAGGACCCACAGCACGTAGAGGAGGACCGGGCCGATCCCTGGCTTGCGCATTATGCCTCTTCGAGTGACTCAACGCCCGTACCTCATTTCCTGGGTTGACTTATGCATACAGAGTTCATTCCCAATCGAAGATCAGATCGGATTGAGGGTTGCGACAGTAGGATTGATAGCACACAGGGAGACCAAGTCGATCCCCGACTTGTGCATTCTGCCTCTCTGGCTGGCTGAGCGCCTGCACGCTCGTTTCGTGGGTTGGCTTAGGCATACGGAGTTCATTCCATGTCTAAGCATACAAAGTTCATTCCCAGTCTAAGATTTTAAGCCATGGTGCACATGCTGGGCTCGGGCATGTGATGGTGCCGCATTTTTTTCACCAGGGGCACCATGCCAGAGCATCGTCGGAGATCCTAACCGACGGCATTGGGGGTTCCGACGATTGGGGGGTCGGGGGGTGTGCGCACATGATGTGCGATGGGTGCTGGTACTTTGCCCTTATATTGGCCCCCTATCCCTCATCAAACCTCGAGAACTCACACCCCCTTAAAGAGCATTTGAGATTTTATAGGTTTGCTACCAGTAGCCATTGAAGTGTCTAAAATGGGGACACTTTTTTCAAACGGTCACAAAATCTTCTCCACTTCGAGTTTTTAGCTGAATTTTTTTATGCATGCCAACAAAAATACAAGGACAAAACTCTTTCTAAAAAAACTTTAAAAAATCCCAAATCGTAAAAAGTTTCAAAAATCGTGAAAAATAGAAAACGGGTCATCTTGCCATGAAACTTCACAAGAAGGCTTAGGGGACCATTGTATGAATTTACAAGCCATAAAAATGGCATTGGCATGGTAGAAATATGAAGATGTGCTTGAACCCACCTACCACCCATTCGATCCCCGGCATGTGCATCCTCTCTCTCTGGTCGACTGAGCGCCCGCACGCTCGTTTGGTGGGTTGACTTAGGCATACGGAGTTCATCCCCAGTCTAAGGAAACAGATTTCATTCCCAGTCTAAGATCAAACAGGACTAAGGGTTACGGTAATAGGATCGGTAGCACGCAGGGGGGACCAGGCCGATCCCCGACTTGCGCATTCTGCCTCTCCGACCGACTGAGCGGCCGCACGCTTGTTTTGTCGGTTGGCTTAGGATACGGAGTTCATTCCATGTCTAAACCCCAGTTGGACCGAGGGTTGTGGTAGCAGGACCAGCAGCTGGATCAGCAGCACGTAGAGGGGGACTGGGCTGATCCTCGGCTTGCACATTATGCCTCTCCGACCGGCTAAGCGCCTGTACGCTCATTTCATGGGTTGACTTAGGCATACGGAGTTCATCCCCAGTCTAAGCATACGAATTTCATTCCCAGTCTAAGATCGGATCGGATCGAGGGTAGTGGTAGCAGGATCGGCAACACGCAGGAGGGATCGGGCCGATCCCCAGCTTGCGCATTCTGCCTCTCCAACCGGCTGAGCACCCGCACGCCCATTTCGTGGGTTGGCTTAGGCATAGGGAGTTCATTCCATGTCTAAACCCCCACCGGACCGAGAGTTGTGGCAGCGGGACCGATAGCCACAGTGCACATGCTGGGATCAGGCATGTGCTGGTGCTTCATTTTTTTCGCCCGAGGCACCATCACCGGAGAATCGTCGGAGAGCCTAAACAGCAGCATTGGGGGTTCCGGTGATTGGGGCGGCCAGGGTGGTGCGCACATGATGTGCGATGGGTGCTGGTACTTGTCCCTTATATTGGCCCCCTATCCCTCATCAAACCTCGAGAACTCACACCCCCTTAAAGAGCATTTGAGATTTTATAGGTTTGCTGCCAGTAGCCATTAAAGTGTCCGAAATGCGGACACTTTTTTCAAACGATCACAAAATCTTCTCCACTTCATGTTTTTAACTGATTTTATTGTGCATGCCAACAAAAATACAAGGATCACCTCTACCAAATTTCGGGACAAAACTCTTTCTAAAAAAATTTTAAAAAATCTCAAACCGCAAAAAGTTTCGAAAATCTTGAAAAATAGAAAACATGTCGTCTTGCCACGAAACTTCACATGATGGCTTAGGGGACCATTGTATGAATTTACAAGCCATAAAAATGGCATTGGCATGGCAGAAATATGAAGATGTGCTTGAACCCACCAACGACCTGTTCGACCCCCGGCTTGCGCATCCTGCCTCTCTGGTCGGCTGAGCGCCCGCAAGCTCGTTTCTTGGGTTGACTTAGGCATACGGAGTTCATCCCCAGTCTAAGCATACAGAGTTCATTCCCAGTCTAAGCATACGGAGTTCATTCCCAGTCTAAGCATACAGAGTTCATTCCCAATCTAAGATTGGACCGATCGAGGGTTGCGGTAGCAGGATCAACAGCACGCAAGGGGGATCGGGCCGATCCCCGGCTTACGCATTCTGCCTCTCCGGCCGGCTGAGCACCCGCACGCCCGTTTCATGGGTTGGCTTAGGCATAGGGAGTTCATTCCATGTCTAAGTCCTAGTCGGACCGAGGTTTGTGGCAGTGGGACCGGCAGCACACAAAGGGGGACCGGGTCGATCCCCGGCTTGCGTATTATGCCTCTTCGGTCAGCTCAGCGCCCGCACGCTCGTTTCGTGGATTGACTTATGCATAGGGAGTTCATTAGCAGTCTAAGATTGGACCAAACCGAGGGTTGAGGTAGTAGGATCGACGGCACGTAGGGGGGATCGGGTCGATCCCCGGTTGCGCATTCTTTCTCTCTGGCCGGTTGAGCGCCCGTACGCTTGTTTTGTGGGTTGGCTTAGGCATACAGAGTTCATTCCAAGTCTAAGCATATGGAGTTCATTCCAGTCTAAGATTTTGAGCCATGGTGCACATGCTGGGCTCGGGCATGTGCTGGTGCAGCATTTCTTTCACCCGGGGCACAATCGCCAGAGCATCGTCGGAGCATCGTCGGAGAGCGTAACCGACGGCATTGCGGGTTCCGACGATTGGGGGGGTCGGGGGATGTGCGCACAAGATGTGCGATGGGTGCTGGTACTTGGCCCTTATATTGGCCC
The DNA here is from genome assembly GCF_002303985.1 of Durio zibethinus. The sequence goes on along the minus strand of NW_019167826.1, from coordinate 33,269,149 downwards.
CCTATCCCTTATCAAATCTCAAGAGCTCACACCCCCTTAAAGAGCATTTGAGAAATAGGTTTGCTGCCAGTAGCCATTAAAGTGTCTGAAATGGAGACACTTTTTTCAAACGATTACAAAATCTTCTCCACTTCGAGTTTTTAGCTGAATTTTTTTGTGCATGCCAAAAAAAATACAAGGATCACCTCTAAGAAATTTGGCAACAAAATTCTTTCGAAAAAAATTTTAAAAAATCCCGAACCGTAAAAAGTTTCAAAATTTGTGAAAAATAGAAAACGGGTCGTCTTGCCATGAAACTTCACATGAAGGCTTAGGGGGACCATTGTATGAATTTACAAGCCATAAAAATGGCATTGGCATGGCAGAAATATGAAGATGTGCTTGAACCCACCTACCACCCGTTCGATCCCCGGCTTGCGCGTCCTGCCTCTCTGGTCGGCTGAGCGCTCGCATGCTCATTTCGTGGGTTGACTTAGGCATACTGAGTTCATCCCCAGTCTAAGCATACGAAGTTCATTCCTGGTCTAACATCGGATCGGACTGAGGGTTGCGGCAGTAGGACCGACAGCACGCAAGGGGGACCGAGGCAATCCCCGGCTTGCGCATTCTGCCTCTCTGGTCGGTTGAGTGCCCGTACGCTCGTTTCGTGGGTTGGCTTAGGCATACAAAATTCATTCCATGTCTAAGCCCCAACCGAACTGAGGGTTGTGGTAGCAGGACCGGCAGTGGGATCGATAGCATGCAGAGGGGGATCGGGTCGATCCCCAGCTTACGTATTATGCCTCTCTGGCCAACTAAGCACCCACACGCTCGTTTCATGGGTTGACTTAGGCGTACAGAGTTCATCCCCAGTCTAAGCATATGGAGTTCATTCACAATCTAAGATCGGACCGGACCGAGGGTTGCGACAGCAAGATCAACAGCACGTAAGGGGGACCGAGTCGATCCTCGACTTGCGCATTCTGCCTCTTCGACCGACTGAGCGCCCGCCTGCCCGTTTCATGGGTTAGCTTAGGCATAGGGAGTTCATTCCATGTCTAAGCCCCAACCAGACCGAGGGTTGTGGCAGCGGGATCGGCAGCACGCAGAGGGGGACCGGGCTGATCCCCAGCTTGCGCATTATTCCTCTTCGGTCTGTTCAGCGCCCGCACGGTCATTTCGTGGGTTGACTTTTGCATACGGAGTTCATTCCCAGTCTAAGATTGGATCGGACTGAGGGTTGCAACAGCAGGATCGACAGCAGTTAGGGGGGGACCAGGTCGATCCTCGGCTTGCGCATTTTGCCTCTCCGACCGGCTGAGCGCCCGCACGCTCGTTTCGTGGGTTGGCTTAGGCATACGGAGTTCATTCCATGTCTAAGCATATGGAGTTCATTCCCAGTCTGAGATTTTGAGCCAGGGTACACATGTTGGGCTCGAGCATGTGCTGGTGCCGTATTTTTTTCGCTCGAGGCACCATATCGGAGAGCCTAACAGGCGGCATTGGGGGTTCCGGCGATTGGGGGGGCCGGGGGGTGTGCGCACATGATGTGCGATGGGTGCTGGTACTTAGCCGTTATATTGGCCCCCTATCCCTCATCAAACCTCAAGAACTCAACCCCCCTTAAATAGCATGTGAGATTTTATAGGTTTGTTGGCAGTAGCCATTAAAGTGTCTGAAATGGGGACACGTTTTTCAAACGGTCACGAAATCTTCTCCACTTTGAGTTTTGAGCTTAATTTTTTTATGTATGCCATCAAAACTACAAGGATCACCTCTACGAAATTTGGGGACAAAACACTTTCTAAAAAAATTTTAAAAAATCCCGAACCGCAAAAAGTTTCAAAAATCATGAAAAATAGAAAACAAGTCGTCTTGCCACAAAACTTCACATGATGGCTTAGGGGACAATTGTATGAATTTACAAGCCATAAAAATGGCATTGGCATGGTAGAAATATGAAGATGTGCTTGAACCCACCTACCACCCGTTCGATCCCCAGCTTGCGCATCCTGCCTCTCTGGCCGGTTGAGCGCCCACACGCTCATATTATGGGTTGACTTAGGCATACGGAGTTTATCCCCAGTCTAAGCATACGAAGTTCATTCCTAGTCTATGATCGGACCAGACCAAGGGTTGCGACAGTAGGATCGATAGCACGCAAGGGGGATCGAGTTAATCCCCGACATGCGTATTCTGCCTCTCCGACCGCCTGAGCGCCCGTACGCCCGTTTCGTGGGTTGGCTTAGGCATAGGGAGTTCATTCCATGTCTAAGCCCTAGCTGGACCAAGGGTTGTGGCAGCGGGACTGACAGCACGTAGAGGGGGTCCGAGCCGATCCCCGGCTTACGCGTTATGCCTATCCGGCTGGCTCAGCACCCGTACGCTCGTTTCATGGGTTGACTTAGGCATATGGAGTTCATTCCTAGTCTGAGATCGGACCAGACCGAGGGTTACGCCAGTAGGATCGACAGCACACAGGGGCGGATCAGGCCGGCCCCCAGCTTGCGCATTCTACCTTTTCGGCCGATTGAGCGTCGGCACGCTTGTTTCGTGGTTTGGCTTAGGCATACGGAGTTCATTCCCAGTCTAAGCATACGGAGTTCATTCCCAATCTAAGACTAGACAGGATCGAGGGTTACGATAGTAGGACTAGCAACAGGATCGACAGCACGTAAGGGGGACCGAATCGATCCTCGGCTTGCGCATTCTACCTCTTCGATCGGCTGAGCACCCGTAGGCTTGTTTCCTAGGTTGGCTTAGGCATACGTAGTTCATTCCATGTCTAAGCCCCAGCCAGACCGAGGGTTGTGGTAGTAGGACCGACAGCGGGATCGATAGCATGCAGAGGGGGACCAAGCTAATCCCCGGCATGCACATTTTGCCTCTTCGATCGACCTCTCCGATCGGTTGAGCGCCCGCACGCTTGTTTCATGGGTTGTCTTAGGCATACGGAGTTCATTCCCAGTCTAAGATCAGACCGAACCGACAGTTGCGGTAGCAGGATCGAAAGCACGCAGGGGGGATCGGGCCGATCCTCGGCTTGCGCATTCTGCCTCACTGGCCGGGTAAGTGCCCGCACGCTTGTTTCGTGGGTTGACTTAGGCATACGAAGTTCATTCCATGTCTAAGCCCCAATCGGACCGACGGTTGTGGTAAAGGGACCAGCAGCATGCAGAGAGGGACCGGGTCGATCCTCGGTTTACGCATTATGCCTCTTCGGTCGGTTAAGCACCCGCACGCTCGTTTCATGGGTTGACTTATGCATACGGAGTTCATTCCCAATCTAAGATCAGACCAGATCGAAGGTTGTAGCAGCAGGATCGATAGCATGCAGGGGGAGACTGGGTCAATCCCCGACTTGTGTGTTCTGCCTCTCTGGACGGTTGAGCGCCTGCACGTCCGTTTTGTGGGTTGGCTTAGGCATAGGGAGTTCATTCCATGTCTAAGCCCTAGCCAGACCGAGGTTTGTGGCAGTGGGACCGGTAGCACACAGAGGGGGATCGAGCTGATCCCTGGTTTCCAGATTATGCCTTTTCGGCTAGCTCAGTGCCCGTACGCTTGTTTCGTAGGTTGACTTATGCATATGGAGTTCATTCCCAGTCTAAGATCGAACCGGATCGAGGGTTGCGGTAGCAGGATCGATAACACGCAGGGGGGATCGGGCTAATCCGTGGCTCGTGCATTATGCCTCTCCGGTCGACTCAATGCCCGCACGCTCATTTCGTGGGTTGACTTAGGCATACGAAGTTCATCCCCAGTCTAAGCATACGAAGTTCATTCCCCCACGCTCGTTTCGTGGGTTGACTTGCGCATTCTGCCTCTCTGGCCGGCTGACCGCCCGTACACCCGTTTCGTGGGTTGGCTTAGGCATAGGGAGTTCATTGCATGTCTAAGCCCCAACCGAACCGAGGGTTGTGGCAACGGGACCGGCAGCACCTAGAGGGGGACCAAGCCGATCCCTGACTTGTGCATTATGCCTCTTCGGTCGGCTCAGTGCCCGCACACTCATTTCGTGGGTTGACTTAGGCATACGGAGTTCATTCCTAGTCTAATATTAGATCGGATTGAGGGTTACGACAGTAGGATTGACAACATGCAGGGGGGATCGAGCCGATCCCCGGCTTGTGCATTCTACCTCTCTGGTCAGCTGAACGCCCGCACGCTCGTTTCGTGGGTTGGCTTAGGCATACAGAGTTCATTCCATGTCTAAGCATACGGAGTTCATTCCCAGTCTAAGATCAGATCGAACCAAGGGTTACGGTAGTAGGACCACCAATAAGATCGGTAGCACGCAGGGGGGGATCGGGCTGATCCCTGGCTTATGGATTATGCCTCTCTGGTTGGCCTTCCCGGCCGGTTAAGCGCCCGCACGCTCGTTTCATGGGTTGACTTAGGCATACGAAGTTCATCCCCAGTCTAAGCATATGGAGTGTATTCCCAGTCTAAGACCGGATCAGATCGAGGGTTGTGGCAGTAGGATCGACAGCATGCAGGGGGGACCGGGCTGATCCCTGACTTGCGTATTCTGCTTTTCCGACTGGCGGAGCGCCCGCACGCCCGTTTCGTTGGTTGGCTTAGGCATAGGGAGTTCATTCCATGTGTGATGGGTGCTGGTACTTGGCCCTTATATTGGCCCCCTATCTCTCATCAAACCTTAAGAACTCACACCCCCTTAAAAAGCATTTGAGATTTTATAGGTTTGCTGTAGTAGCCATTAAAGTGTCTAAAATGGGGACATGTTTTTCAAACGGTCCCAAAATCTTCTCCACATCGAGTTTTAAGCTGAATTTTTTTATGCATGCCAATAAAAATACAAGGATCACCTCTACCAAATTTAGGGACAAAACTCTATCTAAAAATTTTTAAAAAATCCCGAACCATAAAAAGTTTCAAAAATCGTGAAAAATAGAAAACGGTCGTCTTGCCACGAAACTTCACATGAAGGCTTAGGGGACCATTGTATCAATTTACAAGCCATAAAAATGGCATTGGCACGATAGAAATATGAAGATGTGCTTGAACCTACCTATCACCCGTTCGATCCCCAGCTTACGCATCCTGCCTCTCTGGTCGACTGAGCGCCCGCACGCTCGTTTCGTGGGTTGACTTAGGCATACGGAGTTCATCCCCAGTCTAAGCAAATGGAGTTCATTCCCAGTTTAAGATCAGACCAGACCGAGGGTTGCGACAGCAGGATCGGTAGCACGTAGGGGGGATCGGGCCGATCCTCGGCTTACACATTCTGCCTTGCTGGCCGGCTGAGTGCCCGTACGCCCGTTCTATGGGTTGGCTTAGGCATAGGGGTTCATTCCATGTCTAAGCCACAGTCGGACTGACGGTTGTGGTAGCCAGACCGACAGCACGAAAAGGGTGATCGGGTCGATCCCCAGCTTGCATATTATGCCTCTCCGATCGACTCAACGCCCGCACATTCATTTCATGGGTTGACTTAGGCATACGAAGTTCATTCCCTGTCTAAGATCAGACCGGATCGAGGGTTGTGGCAGCAGGATCGACAGTACGTAGGGGGGATCGGGCCAATCCCCAACTTGCGCATTCTGCCTCTCTAATCGGCTGAGCGTCCGCACACTCATTTTGTGGGTTGGCTTAGGCATACAGAGTTCATTCCATGTCTAAGCATACAGAGTTCATTCCTAGTCTAAGATTTTGAGCCATGGTGCAGATGCTGGGCTCGGGCATGTGCTGGTGCCGCATTTTTTTTGCCCGAGGCACCAATGTCGGATCATCACCAGAGAGCCTAACCGATGGCATTGGGGATTTTGGCGATTAGGGGGGCCGAGCGGTGTACGCACATCAAACCTCAAGAACTCACACCCCCTTAAAGAGCATTTGAGATTTTATAGGTTTACTACCAGTAGCCATTAAAGTGTCTGAAATACGGACACTTTTTTCAAACGGTCACAAAATCTTCTCCACTTCGAGTTTTTACTTGAATTGTTTTGTGCATGCCAACAAAAATACAAGGATCACCTCTACTAAATTTGGGGACAAAACTCTTTCTAAAAAAATTTTAAAAAATCTCGAACCGTAAAAAGTTTCAAAAATTGTGAAAAATAGAAAACGGGTCGTCCTACCATGAAACTTCACATGAAGGCTTAGGGGACCATTGTATGAATTTACAAGCTATAAAAATGGCATTAGCACAACAGAATATGAAGATGTGCTTGAACCCACCTTTCACCCATTTGATCCTCGACTTACGTATTCTGCCTCTTCGATCGGCTGAGCGCCCGTATGCTCGTTTCGTGGGTTGGCTTAGGCATACAGAGTTAATTTCATGTCTAAGCCCCAGTCGGACTGAGGGTTGTGGTAGCAGGACCAGTAACGGGATCGGTAGCACGCAGAGGAGGATCGAGTTGATCCTCGACTTAGGCATTATGCCTCTTCGGCTAGCCTCACTGGCCGGTTGAGCACCCATACGCTCATTTTGAGGGTTGACTTAGGCATACAGAGTTCTTCCCCAGTGTAGGCATACGGAGTTCATTCCTAGGCTAAGATCAGACCAAATTGAGGGTTATGGCAATAGGATTGGTAGCACGCAGGGGGGACCGAGCTGATCCCCGGCTTGTGCATTTTGCCTCTCCAACCGACTAAGCACCCGCAGGCCCATTTCATGGGTTGGCTTAGGCATAGGAAGTTCATTTCATGTCTATGCTACAGCTGGACCGAGGGTTGTGGCAGCGGGACCGACAGCACGCAGAGTGGAACCGGGTCGATCCCCGACTCGGTGCCCGCACGCTCGGTTCATGGGTTGACTTAGGCATACAGAGTTCATTCTCAGTCTAAGATTGGATTGGACTGGGGGTTGTGGTAGCAAGATCGACAGCACGCAGGGGGGATCGAGCTGATCCCCAGCTTGCGTATTCTGCCTCTCCGGCCGATTGAGCGCTCGCACGCTCGTTTCATGGGTTGGCTTAGGCATACGGAGTTCATTCCATGTCTAAGCATACGGAGTTCATTCCCTGTCTAAGATCGGATCGGACCGAGGGTTGCGATAGCAGGACCAACAGTAGGATCAGCAGCACGCAGGGGGGAACCGGATCCCTGACTTATGCATTTTGCCTCTCTGGTCGGTTGAGCGCCCACACGCTCGTTTCATGTTGGCTTAGGCATAATATGATTTTTCATTCCATGTCTAAGCACAGTGGACCGAGGGTTGTTGGTTTGCAGGAACTGGCAATCGAGAGCGGTAGCTGCGTAGAGGGGACCGGCTGATCAGCCGACTACGCATTATGCCTTTCCGTCGGGCTTGAGCACCCGACTGTCATGCGTGGGTTGGCTTAGGCCATACGGAGTTCATTCGATGTCTAAGCCCCAGCCATCTGAGAAGTTGTTGGCAGTAAGATCGAAAGTGGGATCGGCAGCATGCAAAGGGGGACCGAGCCGATCCCCGGCTTACGCATTATGCCTTTTTGGTCAGCTCAACGCCCGCACACTCATTTCATGGGTTGACGTATGCATACGGAGTTCATTCCTAGTCTAAGATTGGACCAGACTGAGGGCTACGGCAGTAGGATCCACAGCATGCAGGGGGACCAGGTCGATCTCGAGCTTGCGCAGTTTGCCTCTCTAACCGACTGAGCGCCCGCACGCTCGTTTCGTGGGTTGGCTTAGGCATACGGAGTTCATTCCATATCTAAGCATACGGAGTTCATTCCCAGTCTAAGATTTTGAGCCACGGCGCAGTGCTGATCTTGGGCATGTGCTGGTACCGCATTTTTTTCGCCCAGGGCACCATTGTCGGAGAGCCTAACCAACGGTATTAGGGGTTCCGATGATTGGGGGGGCCGGGGGGTGTGCGCACATGATGTGCGATGGCTGCTGGTACTTGGCCCTTATATTGGCCCCCTATCCCTCATCAAACCTTGAGAACTCACACCCCCTTAAAGAGCATTTGAGATTTTATAGGTTTGGTGCCAGTAGCCATTAAAGTGTCTGAAATGGGGACACTTTTTTCAAATGGTCACAAAATCTTCTCCACTTTGAGTTTTTAGCTGAATTTTTTGGTGCATGCCAACAAAAATACAAGGATCACCTCTACCAAATTTGGGGTCGAAACTTTTTCTAAAACAATTTTAAAAAATCTTGAACCAGAAAACGTTTTGAAAATCATGAAAAACAGAAAATGGGTCATCTTGCCACAAAACTTCACATGAAGGCTTAGGGGACCATTGTATGAATTTACAAGCCATGAAAATGGCATTGGCATGGCATAAATATGAAGATGTGCTTGAACCCACCGACCACCCGTTTGATCCCCGATTTACGCAGCCTGCCTCTCTGGTCGGCTTAGCACCCGCACGCTTGTTTTATGGGTTGAATTAGGCATACGGAGTTGATCCCCAGTCTAAGCATATAAAGTTCATTCCCAGTCTAAGATCAGACCGGACCAAGGGTTGCGATAGCAAGATCGACAGCACGTAGGGAGGACGGGCCAATCCTCGGCTTACACATTCTGCCTCTCTGGCTGGCTGAGCACCGCGTCCGTTTCGTCGGTTGGCTTAGGCATAGGGAGTTCATTCCATGTGTAAACCCTAGCCAGACCGAGGGTTGTGGCAGCGCATCCGACAGCATGCAGAGATGGACTGGGTCGATCCCCGGCTTACGCATTATGCCTCTCTGGCCGACTGAGCACCCGCACGCTCGTTTCATGGGTTGGCTTAGGCATACGGAGTTCATTCCATGTCTAAGCCCCAGCCGGACCGAGGGTTGTGGCAGCAGGACCAGCAGTGGGATCGACAGCACGCAGAGGGGGACCGGGTGGATCCCTGGCTTACGCATTATGCCTTTCCGGTCGGCCTATCTGACCGACTGAGCACCCGCACGCTCGTTTCATGGGTTTACTTAGGCATACGGAGTTTGTCCCCAGACTAAGCATACGAAGTTCATTCCCAGTCTAAGATCGGACCGGACCGAATGTTGTGCCAACAAGATCGGTAACACACAGGGGGGACCGAGCCGATCCCTAGCTTGCCCATTCTGCCTCTTCGAATCGAGGGTTGTGGCAGCGGGAACGGTAGCACCCAGAGAGGGACCGGGCCGATGCCCAGCTTGCGCATTATGCCTCTTCGGTCGGCTCAGCGTCCGCACGCTCGTTTTGTGGGTTGACTTATGCATACGAAGTTTATTCCCAGTCTAAGATTAGATCGGACCGAGGGTTGCAGAGGCAAGATTGACAGCATGCTGGGTGGGATCGGGTCGATCCCCGGCTTGCGCATTCTACCTCTCCGGCTGGCTAAGCGCCCGCACGCTCATTTCGTGGGTTGGCTTAGGCATATGGAGTTCATTCCATGTCTAAGCATACAGAGTTCATTCCCAGTCTAAGATTTTGAGCCACGGTGCACATGCTGGGTTCAGGCATGTGCTGGTGCCGTATTTTTTTTACCCGGGGTACCATCGTCGGAGCATCGTCGAAGCATCGCCGGAGAGCCTAACTGGCGGCATTGGGGGTTCCGACGATTGGGAGGCCCGGGGGGGTGTGCGCACATGATGTGCGATGGGTAATGGTACTTGGCCTTATATTGGCCCCCTATCCCTCATCAAACCTCGAGAACTCACACCCCTTAAAGAGCATTTGAGATTTTATAGGTTTGCTGCCAGTAGCCATTAAAGTGTCTGAAATGGGGACACTTTTTTCAAATGGTCACAAAATCTTCTCCACTTTGAGTTTTTAGCTGAATTTGTTTGTGCATGCCAATAAAAATACAAGGATCACCTCTACCAAATTTGGGGACAAAACTCTTTCTAAAAAAATTTTAAAAAATCCCGAACCATAAAAAGTTTCAAAAATCGTGAAAAAGAAAAAACGGGTTGTCTTGTAACGAAACTTCACATGAAGGCTTAGGGGACCATTGTATGAATTTACAAGCCATAAAAATGGCATTGGCACAGCAAAAATATGAAGATGTGCTTGAACCCACCTACCATCTGTCCGATCCCCGGTTTACGCATCCTGCCTCTCTGGTCGGCTAAATGCCTGCACGCTAGTTTCGTGGGTTGACTTAGGCATATGGAGTTCATCCCTAATCTAAGCATACGGAGTTCATTCCCAATCTAAGATTGGATCGGACCGAGGGTTGCAGTAGCAGGATCGGCAGCACGCAAGGGGGATCGGGCCAATCCCCGGCTTACGCATTCTGCCTCTCCGGCCTGTTGAGGGCTCGCACGTCCGTTTCGTGGGTTGGCTTAGGCATAGGGAGTTCATTCCATGTCTAAGCCCCAGCCAGACCGAGGGTTGTGGCAATCAAACCGGTAGCACGCAGAGGGTGACCGGGTCGATCCCCGGCTTGCGCGTTATGCCTCTTCAGCTGGCTCAGCGATCGCACGCTTGTTTCGTGGGTTAACTTATGCATACGGAGTTCATTCCTAGTCAAAGATTGGACTGGATCGAGGGTTGCGACAGCAAGATTGACAGGACGTAGGATGGGATTGGGCCGATCTCTGGCTTACGCATTCTGCCTCTTCAACCGGCTAAGCGCCCGCACGCTCGTTTCATGGGTTGGCTTCGGCATACGAAGTTCATTCCTAGTCTAAGCTCAGACCGGATCGAGGGTTGCGGCAGTAGGACCAGTAGCAGGTTAGACAGCACGTAGGGGGGACTGGGACATTCCCTAGCTTGCGCATTCTACCTCTCCAGCCTGCTAAGCTTCGCACACTTGTTTCGTGGATTGGCTTAGGCATACCGAGTTCATTCCATGTCTAAGCATACGGAGTTCATTCCTAGTCTAAGATCGAACCGAACTGAGGGTTGCGATAGCAGGACCAGCAACAGGATTGGTAGCACGTAAGGGGGGATCGAACCGATCCCTGGCTTGTGCATTCTGCCTCTCCGACTTACGCTGAGCGCTCCTACGCTCATTTCATGAGTAGGCTTAGGCATACGAAGTTCATTCCATGTCTAAGCCCCAGTCGGATCGAGGGTTGTGGCAACAGGACCGACAGCAAGATCGGTAGCACGTAGAGCGGGATCGGGCTGATCCCCGACTTACGTATTACGCCTCTCGATCGGTTGAGCGCCTGCATGCTCATTTCGTGGGTTGATTTAAGCATACGGAGTTCATTCCCAGTCTAAGATAGGACTGGACCGAGGGTTGCGGCAGTACGATTGGCAACACGCAGGGGGGATCAGGTCGATTCCTGGCTTGCGCATTCTACCTCTCTGGCCGGTTGAGCGCCCGCACGCCCGTTTCATGATTTGGCTTAGGCATAGGGAGTTCATTCCATGTCCAAGCCCCAACCGGACCGAGGGTTGTGGCAACGGGATCGGTAGCACACAAAAGGGGGTCGGGCCAATCCCCGGCTTGCGCATTTTGCCTCTTCAGTCGACTCAGTGATCGTACGCTCGTTTTGTGGGTCAACTTTTGCATACGGAGTTCATTCCCAGTCTAAGATCGGACTGGACTGAGGGTTGCGGCAGTAAGATCGACAGCACGCAGGGGCATCGAGCTAATCCCCGGCTTACGCATTCTGCCTCTCCGATCGGTTGAACGCCCACATGCTCGTTTGGTGGGTTGGCTTAGGCATACGGAGTTCATTCCATGTCTAAGCATACGGAGTTCATTCCCAGTCTAAGATCGGACCAGACCGAGGGTTGCGGCAGCAAGATTGGCAACACGTAGGGGGAATCGAGCCAATCCCCGACCTGTGCATTCTGCCTCTCCGGCTGGCTGAACGCCCGCACACTCATTTCGTGGGTTGGCTTAGGCATACAGAGTTTATTCCGTGTCTAAACCCCAGCCGGACTGAGGGTTGTGGCAGTAGGACCAGTAGCTGGATCAGTAGCATGCAGAGGGGGATCAGGTTAATCCCCAACTTGCACATTATGCCTCTTCGACCGGCCTCACTGACCGGCTGAGCGCCTGCACGCTCGTTTCGAGGGTTGACTTAGGCATACGGAGTTCTTCTCTAGTCTAAGCATACAGAGTTTATTCCCAATCTAAGATTGGATCAGACTGAGGGTTGTGGTAGCAGGATCGACAGCACGTAGGGGGGGCACCGAGCCAATTCCCGGCTTACGCATTCTACTTTTTCGATCGGCTGAGTGCCTGCACGCTCGTTTCATGGGTTGGCTTAGGCATACGAAGTTCATTCCATGTCTAAGCATATGGAGTTCATTCCCAGTCTAAGATTTTGAGCCACGATGCACATGCTGGGCTCAGGCATGTGCTGGTGCCGCATTTTTTTTGCCCGAGGCACCATTGACGGAGCATCATCGAAGCATCACCGGAGAGCCTAACCGAGGACATTAGGGGTTCTGGCGATTGGGGGGGCCGGGGGGTGTGCACGCATGATGTGCGATGGGTGCTGGTACTTGGCCCTTATATTGGCCCCCTATCCCTCATCAAACCTTGAGAACTTACACCCCCTTAAAGAGCATTTGAGATTTTATAGGTTCGCTGTCAGTAGCGACTAAAGTGTCTGAAATGGGGATACTTTTTTCAAACGGTCACAAAATCTTCTCCACTTTGAGTTTTTAGCTGAATTTTTTTATGCATGCCAACAAAAAATACAAGGATCACCTCTACCAAATTTAGGGACAAAACTCTTTTTAGAAAAATTTTGAAAAATCTCGAACCGCAAAAAGTTTCAAAAATCGTGAAAAATAAAAAACGGGTCATCTTGCCACGAAACTTCACATGAAGGCTTAGGGGACCATTGTATGAATTTGCAAGCCATAAAAATGGCATTGCCATGGCAGAAATATGAAGATGTGCCTGAACCCACCTACTACCAGTTCGATCCCCGGTTTGCGATCCTGCCTCTCTGGTCGACTGAACGCCCGCATGCTCATTTTGTGGGTTGACTTAGGCATACGGAGTTCATCCTTAGTCTAAGCATACAGAGTTCATTCCCAGTCTAAGATCGGATCAGACTGATGGTTGCGGCGGTAGGATCGGCAGCACGCAGGGGGTACCAGGCTGATCCCCGACTTACGCATTCAACCTCTCCAGCCGACTGAGTGCTAGCACGCCCGTTTCGTGGGTTGGCGTAGGCATATTGAGTTCATTCCATGTCTAAGCCCCAGCCAGACTGAGGGTTGTGGCAGCGGGACTAGCAGCACGTAGAGGGGGATCGGGTCGATCCCCGGCTTGCGTATTATGCCTCTTCGGCCGGCTCAGCGCTCGCACGCTCATTTCGTGGTTGACTTATGCATACAAAGTTCATTCCTAGTCTAAGATCAAACCGGACCGAGGGTTGCAGCAGCAGGATCGACAGCACGTATGGGGGACCGACTGATCCCTGACTTGCACGTTTTACCTCTCTGATCGGCTTAGCACCCGCACGTTCGTTTCGTGGCTTAGCTTAGGTATACGGAGTTCATTCCATGTCTAAGCATACGGAGTTCATTCCCAGTCTAAGATTTTGAGCCATGGTGCACATGCTGGGCTCGAGCATGTGCTGCTGCCACATTTTTTTTCACTCGGGGCACCATCATCGAGCATCGTCGGAGAGGCTAACCGACGACATTGGGGATTCCGACGATTGGGGGGCTGGGGGGTGTGCGCACATGATGTGCCATGGGTGCTGGTACTTGGCCCTTATATTGGCTTAAGAACTCACACCCTCTTAAAGAGCATTTGATATTTTATAGGTTTGCTGGCAGTAGCCATTAAAGTGTCTGAAATGGGGACACTTTTTTCAAACGGTCACAAAATCTTCTCCACTTCTAGTTTTTAGCTGAATTTTTTTTTTGCTTGCCAAAAAAAATACAAGGATCACCTCTACCAAATTTGGGGACAAAACTCTTTCTAAAAAAAGTTTAAAAAACTCGAACCGCAAAAAGTTTCAAAAATCATGAAAAATAAAAAATGGGTCGTCTTGCCATGAAACTTCACATGAAGGCTTAGGGGACCATTGTATGAATTTACAAGCCATAAAAATGGCATTGGTTGGGCAGAAATATGAAGATGTGCTTGAACCCACCTACCACCCGTTCGATCCTCGGCTTGCGCATCCTGCCTCTCTAGTCGGTTGAGTGCCCACACGCTCGTTTCATGGGTTGACTTAGGCATATGGAGTTCATCCCCAGTCTAAGCATACGGAGTTCATTCCCAGGCTAAGATTGGACCGGACCGATGGTTGTGGCAGTAGGATTGACAGCACGCAGGGGGGACCAGACGGATCCTTAACTTGCACATTGTGTCTCTCCGGTCGGCTGAGCACCTGCACGCTCGTTTCATGGGTTGGCTTAGGCATATAGAGTTCATTCCATGTCTAAGCATACGGAGTTCATTCCCAGTCTAAGATTTTTTTTGCCCAGGGCACCATCATCGGGGCATCGTCGGAGAGCCTAACCGGTGGCATTGGGGGTTCCGACGATTAGGGGGGCCAGGAGGTGTGTGCACATGATGTGCGATGGGTGCTGGTACTTGCCCCTTATATTGGCCCCCTATCCCTCATCAAACCTCAAGAACTCACACCCCCTTAAAGAGCATTTGAGATTTTATAGGTTTGCTGCCAGTAGCCATTAAAGTGTCTAGAATGGGGACACTTTTTTCAAACGGTCACAAAATCTTCTCCACTTTGAGTTTTTGGCTGAATTTTTTTGTGCAACCAAAAAAAATACAAGGATCCCCTCTACTAAATTTGGGGACAAAACTCTTTCTACAAAAATTTTAAAAAATCCCAAACTGTAAAAAGTTTCAAAAATCATGAAAAATAGAAAACGGGTCATCTTGCCACGAAACTTCACATGAAGGCTTAGGGGACCAATGTATGAATTTACAAGCCATAAAAATGGAATTGGCATGGAAGAAATATGAAGATGTGCTTAAACTCACCTACCACCCGTTCGATCCCCGGCTTTCACATCCTGCCTCTCCAGTCGACTGAGTGCCCGCACGCTCGTTTTATGGGTTGACTTAGGCATACAAAGTTCATCCCCAGTATAAGCATATAGAGTTCATTCCCAATCTAAGATTTGACCAGACCAAGGGTTACGGTAGCAGGATCGGTAACACGCAGAGGGGATCGGACCGATCCCTGGCTTGTGCATTCTACCTCTCCGACTGGCTGAACACCTACACGCTAATTTCATGGGTTGGCTTAGGCATACGGAGTTCATTCCATGTCTAAACCCCAACCGGACTGAAGGTTATGGCAACAGGACTGACAGCAAGATCGGTAACACGCAGAAGGGGACCGGGCTGATCCTTGGCTTGTGCATTATGCCTCTTCGATCAGCCTTTCTGGTCGGCTGAGTGCCCGTACGCTCGTTTTGTTGGTTGACTTAGGCATACAGAGTTCATTCCTAGTCTAAGCATACGGAGTTCATTCGCAGTCTAAGATCGGACCGGACTGAGGCTTGCGGTAGTAGGATTGGCAGCACGCAGGGGGGACTGGGCCGATCCCCGACTTATGCATTCTCCCTCTCTGGCCGACTGAGTGCCCGCATGCCCATTTCGTGCTTTGGTTTAGGCATAGGGAGTTCATTCCATGTCTAAGCCCCAGTCGGATCGAGGGTTGTGGCAGCGGGACCGATAGCACGCAGAGGGGGATCAGGCCGATCCCTGGCTTGCGTATTATGCCTCTCCGGTCGGCTCAGCACCCGCACGCTCGTTTTGTAGGTTGGCTTAGGCATACAGAGTTTATTCCATGTCTAAGCCCCAGTCAGACCAAGGGTTGTGCTAGCAGGACCGGCAGCGGGATCGGTTGCACGTAGAGGGGGACTGGGCTGATCCCTGTGTTGCATATTATGCCTTTTCGATCGGCCTTTCCGGTCGACTGAGCGCCCGTACGCTCGTTTCATGCATTGACTTAGGCATACAGAGTTTATCCCCAGTCTAAGCATACGGAGTTCATTCCAGTTTAAGATCGGATCGGACCGAGGGTTGCAACAGCAGGATCGGTAGCATGCAGGGGGGGACCAGGTCGATCCCCAGCTTACGCATTCTGCCTCTCCGACCGGTTGAGCACCCGCAAGCTCGTTTCGTGGGTTGGCTTAGGCATACGGAGTTCATTCCATGTCTAAGCATACGGAGTTCATTCCCAGTCTAAGATCGGATCGGTCCGAGGGTTGCGACAGCAGGACCAGCAGCAGGATCGACAGCTCACAGGGGGGATCGGGCCGATCCTTGGCGTACGCATTCTGCCTCTTCGGCCGGCTGAGCGCCCACACGCTCATTTCGTGGGTTGGCTTAGGCATACGGAGTTCATCCCCAGTCTAAGCATATGAAGTTCATTCCCAGTCTAAGATTGGATCGAATCGAGGGTTGTGGCAGCAGGATTGACAACACGCAAGGGGGATCGGGCCGATCCCCAGCTTACGCATTCTGCCTCTCCAACCGGTTGAGTGCCCACACTATCGTTTCATGGGTTGGCTTAGGCATACAGAGTTAATTCCATGTCTAAGCCCTAGCCAGATCGAGGGTTGTGGTAGCAGGACCAGCAGCGGGATCGACAGCATACAGAGGGGGACCGGGCTGATCCCCGGCTTACGCATTATGCCTCTCTAATTGGCCCCTTCGATTAGCTGAGAGCCCATACGCCCGTTTCGTCGGTTGACTTAGGCATACGGAGTTCATCCCTAGTCTAAGCATACAGAGTTCATTCCCAGTCTAAGATCAGACCGGATCGAGGGTTGCTGCAGCAGGATCGATAGCACGCAGGAGGGACCGACCTGATTTTCGGCTTGCGCGTTCTACCTCTCCGACCGACTGAGCCCCCGTACGCCCGTTTCGTGGGTTGGCTTAGGCATAGGGAGTTCAATCCATGTCTAAGCCCCAATCGAACCGAGGGTTGTGGCAGCGAGATTGATAGCACATAGAAGGGGATTGGGTTGATCCCCGGCTTGTGCATTATGCCTCTCCGGTCGGCTCAACGCTCGCATGCTCATTTCATGAGTTGACTTAGGCATACAAATTTCATTCCCAGTCTAAGTTTAGATCGGATCGAGGGTGACGGTAACAGGATCGATAGCACGCAGGGGGGATCGGGCTGATCCCCAACTTATGCATTCTGCCTTTCTGCCGATCCCCAACTTATGCATTCTGCCTTTTCGACCGGTTGAGTGCTTGCATGCTCGTTTCGTGGGTTGGCTTAGGCATACAGAGTTCATTCCATGTCTAAGCATAAGGAGTTCATTCCCAGTCTAAGATCGGATCAGACCGAGGGTTGGGGCAGCAGGACCAGCTGCATGATCGTCAGTACACAGGGGGGACCATACGGATCCCTGGCTTGCACATTCTGCCTCTCCGACCGGCTGAGCACCCGTGTGCTCATTTCGTGGGTTGGCTTAGGCATACGGAGTTCATTCCATGTCTAAGCCACAATCAGATTGAGGGTTGTGGCAGTAGGACTGGCAGCGGGATCGACAGCACGCAGAGGGGGATCGAGCTGATCCCTAGTTTGCGCATTATGCCTCTCCGATCGGCCTCTTTGGCCGGTTGAATGCCCGCAAGCTCGTTTCATAGGTTGACTTAGGCATATGGAGTTCATCCCTAGTCTAAGCATATGGAGTTCATTCCCAGTCTAAGATCAGACCAGATCGAGGGTTACGGCAGCAGGATCGACAGCATGCAGGGGGACCGGGTCGATCCTCGGCTTGCGCATTCTGCCTCTTCGATCGGCTGAGCACCCCATTTTGTGGGTTGGCTTAGGCATAGGGAGTTCATTCCATGTCTAAGCCCCAGTCAGGCTGAGGGTTGTGGCAGCGGGACCGGCAGCACACTGAAGGGGATTGGGTCGATCCTCGACTTACACATTATGCCTCTCCGATCGGCTCAGCACCCACATGCTCGTTTCATGGGTTAACTTAGGCATACGGAGTTCATTCCCAGTCTAAGATCGGGCCAGATCGAGGGTTACGGTAGCAGGATTGACAGCATGTAGGGGGGGACAAGGTCAATCCCTGGCTTACGCATTATGCCTTTCCGACCGACTGAGTGCCCGCATGCTCATTTCGTAGGCTGGCTTAGGCATGCGGAGTTCATTCCATGTCTAAGCATACAGAGTTCATTCCCAGTCTAAGATCAGACTGGACTGAGGGTTACGGTAGCAGGACCAGTAACAGGATCAGCAGCACGGAGGGGGGACCGAGTCGATCCCCGGCTTGTGCATTTTGCCTCACCGGCTGGCTGAGTGCCCGCACGGTCGTTTCATGGGTTGGCTTAGGCATACGAAGTTCATTCCATGTCTAAGCATACGGAGTTCATTCCCAGTCTAAGATCGACCCAAAACGAGGGTTGCAGCAGCAGGATCGGTAGCACGTAGGGGGGACTGATCCGATCCCCAGCTTGCGCATTCTGCCTCTCCGACCGACTAAGAGCTCACACGCTCGTTTTATGGGTTGGCTTAGGCATACGGAGTTCATTCCATGTCTAAGCCCCAGTAGGACCGAGGGTTGTGGCAGTAGGACCGGTAGCGGGATCGACAGCACATAGAGAGGGACCGAGCTAATCCTCGACTTGTGCATTATGCCTCTCCGGTCGGCCTTTACGATCGACTGAGTGCCCACACGCTCGTTTCATGGGTTGACTTTGACATACGGAGTTCATCCCCAATCTAAGCATACGTTGTTCATTCTTAGTCTAAGATCATACCGGATCGAGGGTTGTGACAGTAGGATCGATAGCACACAAGGGGACCAGGTCGATCCCTGGCTTACGCATTCTGCCTATCCTACCAGCTGAGTGCCCGCACACTCATTTCATGGGTTGGCTTAGGCATAGGGAGTTCATTCCATGTCTAAGCCCCAGTCAAACCGAGGGTTGTGGCAGCGGGACCTACAGGACACAGAGGGGGATCGGGCCGATCCCCGGCTTGTGCATCATGCCTTTTCGCCGGCTCAGCGCTCGCACGCTTATTTCGTGGGTTGACTTATGCATACGGACTTCATTCCCAGTGTAAGATCAGACCAGACCAAGGGTTATGGAAGTAGGATTGATAGCATGCAGGGTGGATCGGGTCAATCCCCGGCTTACGCATTCTGCCTCTCTGACCGGCTGAGTGCCCGCACACTTGTTTCGTGGGTTGGCTTAGGCATATGGAGTTCATTCCATGTCTAAGCGTACAGAGTTCATTCCCAGTCCAAGATTTTGAGCCATGGTGCACATTCTGGGCTCGAGCATGTGCTGGTGCCACATTTTTTTCGCCCGGGGCACCATCGCCGGAGCATCGCCGGAGCATCGTCGAAAAGCCTAACCGGCGGCATTGAGGGTTCCGACGATTGGGGGGCCCGGGGGGTGTGCGCACATGATGTGCGATGGGTGCCGGTACTTGGCCCTTATATTGGCCCCCTATCCCTCATCAAACCTCGAGAACTCACACTCCCTTAAAGAGCATTTGAGATTTTATAGGTTTGCTACCAGTAGCCATTAAAGTGTCTGAAATGGGGACACTTTTTTCAAATGGTCACAAAATCTTCTCCACTTTGAGTTTTTAGCTGAATTGTTTTGTGCATGCCAACAAAAATACAAGGATCACCTTCACCAAATTTAGGGACAAAACTCTTTCTAAAAAAATTTTAAAAAAACCCGAACCGTAAAAAGTTTCAAAAATCATGAAAAATAGAAAACGGGTCGTCTTGCCATGAAACTTCACATGAAGGCTTAGGGGACCATTGTATGAATTTACAAGCCATAAAAATGGCATTGGCACTTTTGAAATATGAAGATGTGCTTGAACCCACCTACCACTCGCTCGATCCCCAGCTTGTGCATCCTGCCTCTCTGGTCGGCTGAGTGCCTACACGCTCGTTTCATGGGTTAACTTAGGCATACGAAGTTCATTCCTAGTCTAAGCATACGGAGTTCATTCCCAGTCGAAGATCAAACTGGACCGAGGGTTACGGCAATAGGATCGGCAGCACGTATGGGGCACCGGGCCGATCTTCGGCTTACACATTCTGCCTCTTCGACCTGTTGAGCGCCCGCACACTCATTTCATGGGTTGGCTTAGGCATAGGGAGTTCATTCCATGTCTAAGCCCCAGTCAAACCGAGGGTTGTGGCAGTAGGACCAACAGCACGTAGAGGGGGATCGGGCCGATCCCCGGCTTACGCATTATGCCTCTTCGATCAGCTCACAACCCGCACGCTCATTTCATGGGTTGACTTTGGCATACGGAGTTCATTCATGTCTAAACCCCAGCCAAACCGAAGGTTGTGGCAGCACGCATGGGGGACCGGGCTGATCCCCAGCTTACGCATTCTACCTTTTCGATCGACTGAGCGCCCGCACGTCCGTTTCGTGGGTTGGCTTAGGCATAGAGAGTTCATTCCATGTCTAAGCCCCAACCGAACTGAGGGTCATGGCTACGGGACCGACAGTAAGCAGAGGGGGATCGGGTCGATCCTCGACTTGCGCATTATCCCTCTTCGATCGGCTCAACGCCCACACGTGAATTTCGTGGGTTGGCTTTGGCATACAGAGTTCATTCCATGTCTAAACCCCAGTCGGACCGAGGGTTGTGGCAGCATGTAGGGGGGACCCGACCGATCACCGGCTTGCGCATTTTGCCTCTTCGGTCGACTGAGCACCCGCACGTCCATTTTGTGGGTTGGCTTAGGCATAGGGAGTTCCTTCCATGTCTAAGCCCCAACCAGACCGAGGGTTGTGGCAACAGGATCAACAGCACGCAGAAGGGGACCAAGCTGATCCCCGGCTTGCGCATTATACCTCTCTGACCGGTTGAGCGCCAGTATGCTAGTTTCATGGGTTGACTTAGGCATACGGAGTTCATTCCCAATCTAAGCATACAGAGTTCATTCGCAGTCTAAGATCGGACTTGACTGAGGGTTGTGACAGTAGGACCAGCAACAGGATCGACAACATGCATGGGGGAACGAGTCGATCCTCGACTTGCGCATTCTGCCTCTCCGGTCGTTTGACCGCCTCCACCCTTTTTTCGTGGGTTGGGTTAGGCATACGGAGTTCATTCCATGTCTAAGTATACAGAGTTCATTCTTAGTCTAAGATCAGATCGGACCAAGGGTTGCGGCCACTGGATCAACCGCAAGATCGGTAGCACGCAGGGGGGATCGGGCTAATCCCTGACTTATGCATTCTGCCTCTCCGGCCAACTGAGCACCCGTACTCTCATTTCGTGGGTTGGATTAGGCATACAGAGTTCATTCCATGTCTAAGCATATGGAGTTCATTCTCAGTCTAAGATCGAATAGGATCGAGGGTTGCGGTAGTAGGATCGATAGCACATAGGGGGGACCGAGCCGATCCCCGGCTTGCGCATTCTGCCTCTCCGATCGGTTGAGCGCCTGTACGCTCATTTCATGGGTTGGCTTAGGCATACAGAGTTCATTCAATGTCTAAGCCTCAACCGACCCGAGGGTTGTGGCAGTAGGACTGACAGCGAGATCGACAGCACACGGAGGGGGACTGGGCTGATCCCTGACTTATGCATTATGCCTCTCCGATCGGCCTCTTCGATCGATTGAGCGCCCACACGCTCATTTTGTGAGTTGACTTAGGCATACGAAATTCATTCCCGGTCTAAGATCAGACTGGATTGAGGGTTGTGGTAGTAGGATCGACAGCACAAAGGGTGGATCAGGCCATTCCCCGGCTTGCGAATTCTGCCTCTTCGGTCGACTGAGCACCCGCACGCCCGTTTCGTGGGTTGGCTTAGGCATAGGGAGTTCATTCCATGTTTAAGCCCCAGCCGGACCGAGGGTTGTGTCTATCGAAATCGGTAGCATGAAGAAGAGGACTGGGCTAATCCTCGACTTACGCATTAAGCCTCTTTGACCGGCTCAGCTTTCGCACGCTCATTATGTGGGTTGACTTATGCATGCGGAGTTCATTCCCAGTGTAAGATCAGATCAAACTGAGGGTTAAGACAGCAGGATCGATAGCACACAGGGGAGATCGGGTCGATCCCCGACTTGCACATTCTGCCTCTTCGATCGGTTGAGCACCCGCACGCTCGGTTCATAGGTTGGCTTAGGCGTATGGAGTTCATTCCATGTCTAAGCCCCAGTCGGACTGAGGGTTATGGTAGCAGGACCGACAGCGGGATCAACAGCACGTAGAGGGGGATCAGGCTGATCCCCAGCTTGCTCATTATGCCTCTCCGATCGACCTCTCTGGCCGACTGAGCACCCGTACGCTCATTTCGTGGGTTGACTTATGCATATGTAGTTCATCCCCAGTCTAAGCATACAGAGTTCATTCCAATCTAAGATCAGACCAGACTGAGGGTTGCAGCAGCAGGATCGGTAGCACGTAAAGGGGACCGGACTGATCCCCGACTTGCGCATTTTACCTCTCCGGCTGGTTGAGCGCCCGTATGCCCATTTCGTGGGTTGGCTTAGGCATACGGAGTTCATTCCATGTCTAAGCCCCAGCCAGATCGAGGGTTGTGGCAGCGGGACCGACAGCACGTAGAGGGGGACCGGGTTGATCCTCGACTTGCGCATTATGCCTCTTCGGCCGGCTTAGCACCCGTATGCTCGTTTCGTGGGTTGACTTACGCATACGGAGTTCATTCCCAGTGTAAGATCGAACCAGACTGAAGGTTGAGGTAGTAGGATCGACAGCATGCAGAGGGGATCGGGTCGATCCCCGGCTTGCGCATTCTGCCTCTCCGACCGACTGAGCACCCGCATGCTCATTTTATGGGTTGGCTTAGGCATACAGAGTTCATTCCCAGTCTAAGATTTTGAGCCACGATACACATGCTGCTCCGACATGTGCTGGTGCTGTATTTTTTTCACTCGGGGCACCATCGCCGGAGCATCGTCGGAGATTCTAACCGACGGTATTGGGGGTTTCGATGATTGGGGGGGCCAGGGGGTGTGCGCACATGATGTGCGATGGGTGCTGGTACTTGGCCCTTATATTGGCCCCTATCCCTCATCAAACCTCGAGAACTCACATACCCTTAAAGAGCATTTGAGAGTTTATAGGTTTGCTGGCAGTAGCAATTAAAGTGTTTGAAATGGGGACAATTTTTTCAAATGGTCACAAAATCTTCTCCACTTCGAGTTTTTGGCTGAATTTTTTTGCATGCCAACAAAAATACCAATTTTGGGGACAAAACTCTTTCTAAAAAAATTTAAAAAAATCCCGAACCACAAAAAGTTTCAAAAATTGTGGAAAATAGAAAACGGGTCGTCTTGCCACAAAACTTCACATGAAGGCATGGGGGACCATTGTATGAATTTACAAGCCATAAAAATGGCATTGGCAATGCAGAAATATGAAGATGTGCTTGAACCCACCTACCACCCGTTCGATCCCCGACTTGCGTATCGTGCCTCTCTGGTCAGCTCAGCGCCCACACGCTTGTTTCATGGGTTGACTTAGACATACGGAGTTTATCCCCAGTCTAAGCATACGAAGTTCATTCCCATTCTAAGATTGGACTGGATCGAGGGTTATGGTAGCAGGATCGATAGCATGTAAGAGGGATCGGATCGATCCCCGGCTTGCGCATTTTACCTCTCCGATTGGCTGAGCACCCGCACACCCGTTTCGTGGGTTGGCTTAGGCATAGGGAGTTCATTCCATGTCTAAGCCCCAGTCGGACCGAGGGTTGTGGTAGCGGGATCGATAGCACGTAGAGGGGGACCGGGCCGATCCTCGGCTTGCGCATTATGCCTCTCCGATCGGCTCAGCGCCTGTACGCTCGTTTCATGGGTTGACTTAGGCATACGGAGTTCATTCCCAGTCTAAGATCAAACGGGACTGAGGGTTGTGACAGCAGGATCGATAGCACGCAGGGGGGACCGGGCCGATCCCCGGTGTCACGGACTAAGCTTTCTCTCAACAAGCAATAGACCGTGCGACACTTGAATGGGCGCTCCCAACCAAGTCAGCCTTCAATAGATCGATATCTGAACAAATAACCATAAGCCATGGTTAGTCCCAAGCATTCACAATAAGACACAATATATCGAGATCAATCTCAAGCACACACACAAGAAGGCATATTCGCATCGAGAAAAAGAAAAACACATCGAGGTAACAATCGGGACATTCAATCGGGATGAGTTTTATTATAATCAAGAATCATACATCGGGACCTCCCACCATCACCAGGGCCAGGGGGTAGCCCTTGGTGGGTGGCCTAGGCTCGCTTAGCACCCGTGAGACAGCCCAACACTACGCTGTCGGCTCACCCCCTAAAGAGCCTTAGAGATTTTAGAGCTATGCTACTAGTAACCATTACAATGTTTGAAATGGGGACACTTTTCCTAGCACAAGGGATCTACCCAGCCATGGCCCTATACATGGGTGGCTCATGGCAACCTAAGTCCCGATCATGGCCCTATACAAGGTTGGCTCATGACATTTTCCCCCCACCTATTCTATCGACGTCCTCGTTGACTTGCTAGCTTGAAATTCTTCAATCTTCCTTTGAAATCTCTAGAGGTCGTGTTCTCTCTCCTAGCTGGTTTCTTCTAGTCCTAATCCCTCCCACTTCATTAGGTACTCCTAAACTAGTCTTCAAGATATCTTGGTTTCCCTGTCAGCTAAGATCTCTTTGACTTGATGCTTTGAGGGTGGCTTCATAGTGATGGTGGCTCTGGTTGGCTCCCTTCAGCTAGCATCTGTAGGATCTACATGGAAAGGTTTCAGGTTGCTCACATGAAATATTGGGTGCACTTTCATCCACTTTGGTGGGTCGATTTTGTAAGAAGCATTCCCCACCTTGGAAAAGACCCTTACTAGACCTTCATATTTGTGCACCAGTCTACGATCTCTCTTTCTCAAGAACCTGGTTTGTTCAGGAACTAGTCGAACAGGAACCAAATCGCCAACTTGAAATTGTTGAGCCCTACGACCCTTGTCTGCCCATTTCTTCATCCGTTTTGATGCTTTCTCCAAGTAGGCTTGTGCAATCTCTGTGTTTTGTTTCCACTCCTTGCTGAGATTGAAGGCTCTCAGATTCTTTCCTCTATATTGTTCCAAGGAAATATGGGGTAGCCTTGCTAATTGTCCGGTGACCAGCTCAAATGGGCTCTTATTGGTGAAAGAGCTTTTGTTGGAATTAAAGTAGAGTTGAGCCACGTCCAATAATGAAGGCCAATCTTTTTGATTGGCTTGAACAAAGTGCCTCAAGTATTCCTCTAATAATCTATTGAACCGTTTCGTTTGATCATCGGTTTGAGGGTGATAGCTTGAGGAGATGTTGAGTTGGGACCCCAATATCTTGAAAAGTTCTCTCCAGAAGGACCCCGTGAATTTCAGATCTCAATCGTTGATAATGTTTTGAGGGAGGCCCCAATATTTGACCACATGTTTGAATAATAGTCAAGCTGTGTCTTCTGTTGTGCAATACTTGTGATCGGGAATGAATGTGGCATACTTAGAGAATCGGTCAATCACCACCAAAATAGCTCCAAGGTCACCAACCTTGGGTAGGCTCGAAATGAAATCGAGGGAGATGCTTTCCTATGGTTTGGCAGGTACTGGTAGTGGTTCAAGCATGCCTGCAGGTTTTCTCCTTTCAAACTTGTCTTGTTGGCAAATGAGGCAAGTCTTCTTATAGTCCATCACATCTTGTCACATGTGAGGCCAATAGTATCCCTATTTCAATAATGCCAAAGTGCATTGCTAGCTTGGTGTCCTGCCCATGGTGTGTCATGACATTCCCTCATCAGCATCTGTCTCAGACCTTCTGCTCTTGGCACAAACACTCAAGGCCCCTTGGTCCATAAGACCCCATTTTCTTGCCAGAAGTACTTGCACTTCCTTTTTTCCACTAGCTTCAAGATGGCACAAGCTTGTGGGTCCTTCCCTAAGTGATCTTTAATCAACTTATGAATGTCTGTAATGGCTCTGCTAGCCACCATTGGGGCAATTCTTCTAAAGGCCACTAAATCTGCTCGTCTGCTCAATGCATTGGCCACTTGATTGGTCTTTCCAGCGGTGTGCTCAAAACAAAAGTTGAACTCTGCTAAAAATTCCTGCCACCTAGCTTGTTTTACCATAAGCTTTGGTTAGGTGGGAAAATGGCTAACGGCCATATTGTTTATCTTCATGACAAAGTGTGAGCCCAACAAGTAATGTCGCCAAGCCCTCAAGCAGTGAACCACCGCTAGGAGTTCTTTTTCTTGGGCCGTATATTTCCTTTCAGCTTCACTTAGCTTCCTATTTTCAAATGCTACCGAGTGATGTTGTTGTAAAAGCAATCCTCCAATAGCAAAATCAGATGCATTTGTCTGAACTTCGAAAGGTTTTTCAATATTAGGGAGAGCTAAGATGGGGTCCTTTATAATAGCATCCTTCAATCCCTCAAAGGCTTCTTGGCACTCAATCGTCCAACACCATTTATGCTCCTTCTTCAATAGCTCTGTGAGGGCCGTGGTCTTACGAGAGTACCCTTCCACAAACCTTCTATAATAGTTGGCTAGTCCCAAAAATGAGTGGAGCTCACTAACGTTCTTCGATGTTGTCCACTCCTTGATGGCCCTAACCTTTTCCATGTCCATTCGAATGTGGCCACGTTCGACAATGTGATCGAGAAAATGGATTTGGGTCTGAGCAAATGCACACTTCTCCCTTTTTACATATAACTGATGGTCCTGTAATCTTTGAAGTACCTGGCACAAGTGTTCTTGATGTTCTTTCAAGGTGGAGCTATATACCACTATATCATCTAAATAGATGACTACAAATTTGTCTAGGTAGTCATGGAACACCTGATTCATCAATGTACAAAATGTGGCAGGAGCATTGGTCAGTCCAAAGGGCATAACAAGAAATTCAAATGCACTATACCGTGTCACACAAGTGGTCTTTGGCTCATCTCCCTTAACGATTTTTACCTGATGGTAGCCAGATCTTAGGTCCAATTTGGAAAAGTACTTGGCCCAGCTCAATTGATCAAACAAGTCTGCTATAAAGGGGATGAGATATTTATTTCTTACGGTGACTTTGTTCAGGGCCCTGTAATCAACACATAATCGCAAACTTTCATCATGCTTCTTCTGAAATAGCACTGGCACTCTGAAAAGGAGCCTTTGATGGTCTGATGAACCTGACTTGTAATAGCTCATCCAACTGTTTTCTTAGTTCGACCAACTCTGGCGGGACCATGCGGTAAGGAGCTCTAGCAGAGGGTTTCGCTCCTAGGAGGAGCTTAATTTCATGGTCCACTGCTCGTCGAGGGGGTAGAACCTTAGGCAACATCTTTGGCATCACCTCTTCAAATTCTTCCAACACTTTTTCCACACCATCAGGTATTGGTTTTACTTTCGACCCTTCTTTGTAGATCGGCATAGCCACAAAAGAAGGTTCCCCTCTCTTTACCCTTTTCTTGAACTGTAAAGCTGAAATCATTTTCTTCCCACTCTTTGGTAAGATGTTGGCTGGCACCACACATGGGTGTTCCCCTAAGAACAACAAGCAGCTAGTGGCAGGGATAGGGATGACCTGAGCCAACATCATGAAGTCCAATCCGAGAACAACATCAAAGTCATCCATGGGGGAAACTGTAAAGTCTACCTTTCCTTCCCATGGCCCCAATCGGGTTGTCACACTCTTGGAGCTTTCACTGATCGCAAAGGCTAGCGAATTGACCGCCTTCATTTATCCAGTCTTTACTAATCTAAAGACCACACCTTTTTGCCTCTTCTGGTATGATGAAAGTGTCGGTTGCACCCGTATCCACCATGGCCTTAGTGGCTTTCTCATTGATCGTCAGGTTCACATACATCAAGCCTCTACTCTGCTCTTTCTTTACAGTGTTCAATTGGGTGCGGAGGGCATTAAGAAACCTTATTGAACCCATCCTGGCTGGCTCCTCTTCAGCTTCTTCAACACTCTCTGGCACTTTTCGAGACTCTTGGGATGAGGTCCTTAAGGCATTAAGGGCTCCCCTGTACGGGCATTCAGCCACTCGATGCAACCCCTTGCAAAGAAAGCAAGCTAGCGGTTGCCTAGGCTTTAAAATCCCTACGTTGCTTGTCTTGGGTTGGGTGCTATCTCGACCAAAAGGACCTCCTATCTGATCCCCCACTGAAGGGTCGATCCAACCTAGTCATCTTTCCCCCACTTCAAAAGTTGAGGCTACTGCTAGCTGATGGAGGATTTTTTCATTTTGAGGAGCCATCATTGTAATTGTGGAGACGTTAAGCTGCAGCCATGGCCGTGGCCACGTCTTGCACTTTCTACCTTTGTAGTTTTGTCCTCGCCCAAGGCTTGAGGCCCTCAAGAAAATACAACATCTTGTCCTTTTCGGACATGTCCCGAACATCCAACATCAGGGTAAAAAAGCTCCTTACAAACTCTCGCACCGTTCCTGTTTGCACCAATTCTCGAAGTCTCCTTCGAGCCATATACTCCACATTCTTAGGGAAAAACTAGTTTTTCAATTCTCACTTCAGATCCGTCCAAGTCTTAATCGGGCACTCATCATCAACAAACTTGGAGTGCCACCATAGCTTGGCATCCCCTGCAAGGTACATCGACGCCATTGCTACCTTGTCTTCTTCTGAATCCATGTGTACAGTTTGGAAGTACTGCTCTATGTCAAACAAGAAATTTTCAAGTTCCTTAGCATCCCTTGCCCCCTCATAGCATCGAGGCTCGAGCACCTTGGGTATTTTCCCTCTTTCCATCGAGCTCGAACCCGATCTGGCCATAGGCATTTGTAGGATGCTCACCTACGCTTTGAGCTCCTCAAACTCCTTTTGGAGAATGTTCAAGGCATCTCTAGCCTCTTCGCTCACATTGTGGAGAGTATCGAATAACTCCCGCTGGGTTGTCTCGATCTCTCTAACTCGGTCTTTAGTCGCCATATGAGTTTTCATTGCGGCCACCGTGGCCTCAAGTTCCTCAATTCTCTGTTGATGATTGGGTCTACCACTTGTGGCCATCTTATCCATTTTTTAGTACTTCTCAATCGTGCTCTGATACCACATGTCACGGACTAAGCTTTCTCTCAACAAGTAATAGACCGTACGGCACTTGAATGGGCGCTCCCAACCAAGTCAGCCTTTAATAGATCGATATCTGAACAAATAACCATAAGCCATGGTTAGTCCCAAGCATTCACAATAAGACACAATATATCGAGATCAATCTCAAGCACACACACAAGAAGGCATATTCGCATCAAGAAAAAGAAAAACATATCGAGGCAACAAACGGGACAACCAATCGGGGTGAGTTTTATTATAATCGAGAATCATACATCAGGACCTCCCACCATCACCAGGGCCAGGAGGCAGCCCTTGGTTGGTGGCCTAGGCTCTCATAGCACCCGGTGAGACAACCCAACACTATGCTGTCGGCTCACCCCTCTAAAGAGCCTTAGAGATTTTAGAGCTATGCTATTAGTAACCATTACAATGTTTGAAATGGGGACACTTTTCCTAGCACAAGGGATCTACCCAGCCATGGCCCTATACATGGGTGGCTCATGGCAACCTAAGTCTCGGTCATGGCCCTATACAAGATTAGCTCATGACACCCGGCTTGTGCATTTTGCCTTTTCGGTCGGCTGAGTGCCTGCACGCTCGTTTCATGGGTTGGCTTAGGCATACGGAGTTCATTCCATGTCTAAGCATACAGAGTTCATTCCCAGTCTAAGATTAGACTGGATCGAGGGTTACGGTAGCAGGACCAGCAGTAGGATCGATAGCACGTAGGGAGGGACCGAGCCGATCCCCGACTTACACATTCTGCCTCTCCGATCGGCTGAGCACCCGCACGTTCGTTTTGTGGGTTGGCTTAGGCATATGGAGTTCATTCCATGTGTAAGCATACGAAGTTCATTCCCAGTCTAAGATCGAACCGGACCGAGG
Organism: Durio zibethinus; assembly: GCF_002303985.1. The sequence continues at coordinate 33,239,436 of NW_019167826.1, read as the reverse complement.
GTTCTGACAGCAGGATCGGTAGCACGGAGGGGGGGATCGGGCTGATTCTCGGCTTGTGCATTCTGCCTCTCCGACCGGCTGAGCGCCCGTACGCTCGTTTCGTGGGTCGACTTAGGTATACGGAGTTCATTCCATGTCTAAGTCCCAGTCGGACCGAGGGTTGTGGCAGCAGGACCGACAGTGGGATCGGTAGCACACAGAGGGGGATCGGGCTGGTCCTCGACTTACGCATTATGCCTCTCCGATCGACCTCTTCGACCGACTGGATCGCCCGCAGCGTTGGTTCCGTGGATTGACTTAGGCATATGGAGTTCATCCTCAGTCTAAGCATACGGAGTTTATTCCCAGTCTAAGATCAAACCGGACTGAGGGTTACGCAGTAGGATTGACAACATGCAGGGGGGACCGAGCCGATCCTCGGCTTGCACATTCTGTCGCTTCGATCGGCTGAGCGACCGTACGCCCATTTCATGGGTTGGCTTAGGCATAGGGAGTACATTCCATGTCTAAGCCCAGTCGGACCAAGGGTTGTGGCAGCGAGATCGACAGCACACAGAGGGGGATCGGGCCGATCCCTGGCTTGCGCATTATGCCTCTTCGATCGGCTCAGTGCCCGCACGCTCGTTTCATGGGTTGACTTAGGCATACGAAGTTCATTCCCAGTCTAAGATTGGATCAGACCGAGGGTTGCGGTAGTAGGAATGATAGCACACTGGGGGGGACTAGGTCGGTCTCCGACTTACGCATTTTGCTTCTCCGATCGATTGAGTGCCCACATGCTCATTTCGTGGGTTGGCTGAGACATACAGAGTTTATTCCATGTCTAAGCATACGGAGTTCATTAACAGTCTAAGATTGACTGGATCGAAGGTTGCGGCAGCAGGACCAGCAGCAGGATCGACAGCATGCAGGTGGGATCATTCGATCCTCGGCTTGCACATTCTACCTCTCTGGCCGGTTGAGCGCCCGCACACTCGTTTCATGGGTTGGCTTAGGCATACGGAGTTCATTCATGTCTAAGCCCCAGCTAGACCGAGGGTTGTGGCAACAGGATCGGTAGCGAGATCGACAGCACGCAGAGGGGGACCGGGCTGATTCTGGCTTGCGCATTCTGTCTCTCCAGCTGGTTGAGCGACCGCAAGCCTCGTTTCATGGGTTGGCTTAGGCATACGAAGTTCATTCCATGTCTAAGCCCCAATCGGATCGAGGGTTGTGGCAGCAGGACAGGCAGCGGGATCGGCAGCACATATAGAGGGACCGGGCTGATCCCCGGCTTACGAATTATGCCTCTTCAATCGGCCTCTCCGGCCGACTGAGTGTCCGCATGCTCGGTTCATGGATTGACTTAGGCATACGGAGTTTATACCCAATCTAAGCATATGGAGTTCATTCCCAGTGTAAGATCGAACCAGACTGAGGGTTGTGGCAGTAGGATCGGTAGCACGCAGGGGTGATCGGGTCGATCCCCGGCTTGCGCGTTTTGCCTCTCCGGCCGACTGAGCGCCCGCACGCCCATTTCGTGGGTTGGCTTAGGCATAGGGAGTTCATTCCATGTCTAAGCTCTAGTCAGACCGAGGGTTGTGGCAGTTGGACCGACAGCATGCAGAGGGGGACCAGGCCAATCCCTGACTTACGGATGCCTCTTGACCGGCTCAGTGCCCGCGCACTCGTTTCGTGGGTTGACTTATGCATACGGAGTTCATTCCCAATCTAAGATCACATCGGACCAAAAGTTACAGCAGCAGGATCGACGGCACACAGGGGGGACTGGGTCGATCCCCTGGTTGTGCATTCTGCCTCTCCGGCTTACTGAGCGCTCGCACGCTCGTTTCGTAGGTTGACTTAGGCATACGGAGTTCATCCCCAGTCTAAGCATATGGAGTTCATTCCCAGTCTAAGATCGGATCGAACCGAGGGTTGTGGCAGCAAAATCGATAGCACGCAGGGGGGATCGAGTCGATCCTCGACTTACGCATCCTTCCTCTCCGACTGGTTGAGCGACCGTACGCCCGTTTCATGGGTTGGCTTAGGCATAGGGAGTTTATTCAATGTCTAAGCCCCAGCCGAACTGAGGGTTGTGGCAGCGGCACCGGCAGCATGCAGAGGGGGACCAGACCGATCCCCAGCTTACGCATTATGCCTCTCCGACTAGCTCAGCGCCCGCACGCTCGTTCCGTAGGTTGACTTAGGCATACGGAGTTCATTCCCAGTCTAAGATCAGACCGGACCGATAGACTGGGGATGAACACCGTATGCCTATGTCAACCCATTAAACGAGCATGTAGGTGCTCAATCGGTCGGAGAGGCCGATCGGAGAAGCATAATGGGCAAGCCGGGGATCAGCTCGATCCCCTTCTGTATGTTGCCAATCTCGCTGCCGGTCCTACACCATAACCCTCAGTCCAGCTGGGGCTTAGACATGGAATGAACTTCATATGCCTAAGCCAACCCATGAAATGAGCGTCCGGGTAGCTCAATCGATCGAAGAGGCAGAATGCACAAGCTGGGGATCGCTCCAGTCCCCCCTGCGTGCTGTCAATCTTGCTACTAGTCCTGCTACCACAACCCTCAGTCTGGTCCGATCTGAGATTGGAAATCAACTCTGTATGCTTAGACATGGAATGAACTTCATATGCCTAAGCCAACCCACGAAATGAGCGTGCAGGTGTTCAGCCAGCGGAGAGGCAGAATGCGCCAGTTGGGGATCGGGCTGATCCCCCTGCCGTGCTGTCATCCTGCTGCCCGCAACCATCGATTCGGTTCGATCTTAGACAGGGAATGAACTCCGGTAAGCAAAGTTAACCCATGAAATGAGTGTGCGGGCACTGATCCAACCAAAGAGGCATAATGCGCTTGTCGGGGATCGACCCGGTACCCCTCTACGTGCTGTCGATCCTGTTACCGCAACCCTCGATCCGATCCGATCCGATCTTAGACTGGGAATGAACTCTGTATGCTTAGACTGGGGATGAACTCCGTATGCCTAAGTCAACCCACGAAACGAGCGTACAGGCCCTCAACCGGTCGAAGAGGCATAATGCACAAGCCAGGGATCAGCCCGATCCCCCTCTGCATGCTGTCGATCCCGTTGTCGATCCTGCTGCCACAACCCTCGGTCCGGTTGGGGCTTAGACATGGAATGAACTTCATATGCCTAAGCCAACCCACGAAACGAGCGTACGAGCGCTCAACCGGTCGAAGAGGCAGAATGCGCAAGCTGGGGATCAGCCCGGTCCCCCCTGCGTTCTACCAATCCTGCTGCTGGTCCTATTACCGCAACCCTCAGTCCGGTCTAATCTTAAATTGGGAATGAACTCCGTATGCTTAGAGATGGAAATGAACTCCATATGCCTAAGCCAACCTATGAAACGAGCGTGTGGGCATTCAGCCGATCGGAGAGGTAGAATGCGCTAGCCGGGGATCGGCCTGGTCCCCCATGTGTGCTGTCGATCCTGCTGCCGCAACCCTCGATACGGTCTGATCTTAGATTGGGAATGAACTCCGTATGCCTAAGTCAACCCACGAAACGAGCGTGCGGGCGCTGAGCCAATCAGAGAGGCATAATGCGTAAGCCAGGGATGGGCCCGGTCCCCCTCTGCGTGCTGTCGATCCCGTTGCCACAACCCTTGGTCCGGCTAGGGCTTAGACATGGAATGAACTCCCTATGCCTAAGCAAACCCACGAAACAGGTGTGGCGGTGCTTCAGTTGGCCAGAGGGGATGAATGCACAAGTCGGGGATAGGCCCAGTCCCTCCTTCGTGCTGTCGATCCTACTGTCGCAAACCTCGGTCCGATCCGATCTTAGACTGGGAATGAACTCTGTTTGCTTAGACTGAGGATGAACTTCGTATACCTAAGTCAACCCACAAAATAAGCATGCAGGCGCTCTGCCGACCAGAGAGGCAGGATGCATAAGCCGGGGATCGAACATGAGGTAGGTGGGTTCAAGCACATCTTCATATTTCTTCCATGCCAATGCCATTTTTATGGCTTGTAAATTCATACAATGGTCCCCTAAGCCTTCATGTGAAGTTTCGTGGCAAGACAACCCGTTTTCTATTTTTCACAAATTTTGAAACTTTTTGCGGTTCGGGATTTTTTAAAATTTTTTTAGAAAGCTTTTTGTCCCGAAATTTGGTAGAGATGATCCTTGTATTTTTGTTGCCATGCAAAAAAAACTTTAGCTCAAAACTCGAAGTGGAGAAGATTTTGTGATCATTTGAAAAAAGTGTCCCCATTTCAGACACTTTAATGGCTACTGGTAGCAAGCCTATAAAATCTCAAATACTCTTTAAGGGGGTGTGAGTTCTCGAGGTTTGATGAGGGATAGGGGGCCAAAATAAGGGCCAGGAACCAGCACCCACCTCCTCGACCCCCCAATCACCGGAACGCCCAATGCCGTCGGTGAGGCTCTCCGACGATTCTCCGGCGATGGTGCCCCGGGCGAAAAAAATGCGGCACCAGCATATGCCCGAGCCTAGCATGTGCACCGTGGCTCAAAATCTTTAGACTGGGAGTGAACTTCGTATGCCAAAGCCAACCCACGAAACGAGCGTGCTGGGCGATCGGAGAGGCAAAATGCGCAAGCCGGGGATCGACGCGGTCTCCCTCTATGTGCTGTCGATCCTGCTATTGCAACCATCGGTCCGGTCCAATCTTAGACAAGGAATGAACTCCGTATGCATAAGTCAACCCATGAAATGAGCGTGCGGGTGCTGATCTGACTGAAGAGGCATAATGCGCATGCTGGGGATCGACCCGGCCCCCTTTTACGTGCTACCGATCCCGCTGCCACAACCCTCGGTCCGATTGGGGCTTAGACATGGAATTAACTCCCTATGCCGAAGCCAACCCACGAAATGAGCGTGCGGGTGCTCATTCGATCGGAGAGGCAGAATGCGCAAGTCGAGGATCAGCCCGACTCCCCCTGCGTGCTGCCGATCCTACTGTCGCAACCCTCGGTCCAGTTCGATCTTAGACTGGGAATGAACTCCATATGCTTAGACTGGGGATGAACTCCGTATGCCTAAGTCAACCCATGAAACAAGTGTGTGGGTGCTCAGTCGATCGAAGAGGCATAATGCACAAGTTGAGGATCAGCCCGTCCCCCTCTGCGTGCTGCCAATCCGACTGCCGGTCCTGCTACCACAACTCTCGGTCCAACTGGGGCTTATACATGGAATGAACTCTGTATGCCTAAGCCAACCCACGAAATGAGCGTACGGGCGCTCAGCCGGCCGGAGAGGCAGAATGCGCCAGCCGGGGACCGACCCGATCCCCCCTACGTGTTACCAATCCTGCTGCCGTAACCCTCAATCCGGTCTGATCTTAGATGGGGAATGAACTCCGTATGCTTAGACATGGAAAGAACTCCGTATGCCTAAGCCAACCCTCGAAACGAGCGTGCGGGCGCTCAGCCGGTCGGAGAGGCAGAATGTGTAAGCTTGAGATCGGCCCGGTCCCTCCCTGTGTGCTGTCGATCGTGCTGCCATAACCCTCGATCTGATCTAATCTTAGACTAGGAATGAACTCCGTATGCATAAGTCAACCCATGAAACGAGCGTGCGTGCACTGAGCCGGTCGAAGAGGCATAATGCTCAAGCCGAGGATCGGCCCGATCCCCCTCTACATGCTACCGGTCCCACTGCCATAACCCTTGGTCTGGCTAGGGCTTAAAAATGAAATGAAATCCCTACGCCTAAGCCAACCTACGAAATGGGTGTGCGGGTGCTCAGTCGACCGGAGAGGTAGAATGCGTAAGCTGAGGATTAGCCCGATACCCTCTACGTGCTACCGATCCTGTTACCGCAGCCATCGGTTCAGTCTGATGTTAGACTGGGAGTGAACTCCGTATGCTTAGACTAGGGATGAACTCCGTATGCCTAAGTCAACGCACGAAACGAGCGTGCGGGCGTTCAGCAAGCCAGAGAGGCATAATGCGCAAGCCGGGGATCAGCCTTGTCCTCCTCTGTGTGCTGTCGATCCCGCTATCAGTCCTACTGCCACAACCCTCGATCCGACAGGGGTTTAGATATGGAATGAACTCCGTATGCCTAAGCCAACCCACGAAACGAGCGTGCGAGCACTTAGCCAACTGGAAAGGCAGAATGCGCAAGCTAGGGATCGACCCGATCCCCCCCGCGTGTTGTCGATCATGCTGTTGGTCCTGCTACTGCAACCCTCGGTCCAGTCCAATCTTAGACTAGGAATGAACTCCGTATGCCTAATCCAACCCACAAAACGAGCGTGAAGACGCTTAGCCGACCGGAGAGCCAAAATGCGCAACTCATGGATTGACCCGGTCCCCCCTTGGGTGCTGTTGATCTTGCTACTGTAACCCTCAGTCTGGTCTAATCTTAGACTGGGAATGAACTCCGTATGCCTAAGTCAACCCATGAAACAAATGTACGGGCACTGAGCTGGCTAGAGAGGCATAATGCGCAAGCTGGGGATCGGATCGGTCTCCCTCTGCGTGCTGCCGATCCCGCTGCCACAACCCTCAGTCCGGCTGGGGCTTAGGCATGGAATGAACTCCCTATGCCTAAGCCAACCCACGAAATGGGCGTGCGGGTGCTTAGCCGACCGGAGAGTCAGAATGCGCAAGTCAGGGATCGGTCCGGTCCCCCCTGCGTGCTGTCGATCATGCTGTTGTAACCATCGGTCTGATCTGATCTTATACTGGGAATGAACTCCGTATGCTTAGATTAAGGATGAACTCCATATGCCTAAGTCAACCCACGAAACGAGCGTTCGGGTGCTCAGCCAACCAGAGAGGCAGGATGCACAAGCCGGGGATCAAGCACATCTTCATATTTCTACCATGCCAATGCCATTTTTATGGCTTGTAAATTCATACAATGGTCCCCTAAGCCTTCATGTGAAGTTTCATGGCAAGACGACCCGTTTTCTATTTTTCACAATTTTTGAAACTTTTTACGGTTCGGGATTTTTTAAAAATTTTTTCAGAAAGAGTTTTGTCCCCAAATTTGGTAGAGGTGATCCTTTTTATTTTTGTTGGCATGCACAAAAAAATTCAGCTAAAAACTCGAAGTGGAGAAGATTTTGTGACCATTTGAAAAAAGTGTCCCCATTTCAGACACTTTAATGGCTACTGGCAGCAAACCTTTAAAATCTCAAATGCTCTTTAAGGGGGTGCGAGTTCTCGAGGTTTGATGAGGGATAGGGGGCGAATATAAGGGCCAAGTACCAGCACCCATCGCACATCATGTGCACACACCCCCCGATCCCCTAATCCCCGGAACCCCCAATGCCGCTGGTTAGGCTCACCGGTGATGCTCCGACAATGGTGCCTCGTGCCAAAAAAATCTGGTACCAGTACAAGCCCGAGCCCAGCATGTGCACCGTGGCTCAAAATCTTAGACTGGGAATGAACGTTCTATCTGCCCATCGATCTACGGAAGCATGCTGGTGGAAAAGTTCAAGTCTGACCCTAACAGCTTAAACAACTCAGTCCAGAACCTGCCCGTGAAACGCCCGTCCCGATCACTAACAATGGTCCTCGACACTCCCCAGTACTTAACCATGTTCTTCAGGAACAATCGAGCTGCCTTCTCGGCTGGGCACTCCTTGGTTGCTAGAATGAAGATTCCATACTTGGATAACCTGTCCACCACTACCATGATGCTTCCAAACCCTTCTACTTTGGGTAGACCGACTATAAAGTCCAGAGAAACACTCTCCCATGGTCGCTCTGGCACTGGCAATGGCTCCAAGAGACCGCCTGGTTTCTTGAGCTCCACCTTGTCCTGTTGGCACACAAGACAAGTCTTCACATAGGTATCCCTCATGTGCGGCCAAAAGTACCGATCCTCGATCAGCACCAAGGTACGCAAAACTTTCTTGCAGAGCTTCCTGTGTTGCGACACAAACAGTCTACTGCCCCTGGTGTACAGTAAGCCATCCTGTAACCAAAACCGCCTAGTCTTACCTTGTTGGGCATACTTCATCAAAGCCTTGGCTGTAGGATCATGCGCAAGTCCCTCCTTGATGTGCGGCACTAGTGACCCCTCTGGTTGGCTAATGGTAGCAAGGTTAGCCTTCCTACTCAGGGCATCTGCCACTAGGTTCGCTCGCCCCGGCTTGTACTCCATCTGGAAATCAAATTCCGTAAGAAAATCTTACCATCTTGCCTGCTTAGGGGACAGCTTCTTCTGTGTCTAGAAGTAGCTGGTCGCCACATTGTCCATCCTAACCATGAACCTTGACCCCAACAGGTAACGGTGCCAAGTGTGCAAGCAGTGCACCCTTGCAGTCATCTCCTACTCTTGGACTGTTTACTTGCTCTCAGTCTTGTTCAGCTTCCTACTCTCGAACGCGATTGGACGTTCCTCCTGCATCAAGACGCCCCCTATGGCAAAGTCTGATGCATCTGTATGCACGTCATACTGCTTGGCATGGTCTGGCAAGGGCAAGACTGGCTCTTCGATCATAGCCCACTTCAACCTGTCAAAGGCTTCCTGGCACCCTGTGCTCCACTCCCATGCTTTCCCTTTCTTGAGCAAGTCAGTCAACGGCGTGGCTATTGCTGAGTGACCTTTGATGAAGCGCTTGTTGTAGTTGACCAGCCCTAGGAATGATCTCAACTCAGTGACCTTGGCTGGCGGTTACCACTCTAGGATGGCATGTATCTTGCCTTCATCCATGCGCATCCTGCCACCTCCCACTATGTGGCCAAGGAACGGGATCTCCTGCTGGGCGAATGAGCACTTCTCCCTCTTGAAAAATAGCTTGTGCACCCGTAACACCTCGAACACCTGTCTCAAATGGTCTACATGCTCTCCCAAAGTTTGGCTGTAGATCACAATGTCATCCAAATAAACCACAACAAACCGATCAAGGAATGACTGAAGTACCTTGTTCATAAGGGTGTAGAATGTTGCTAGGGCGTTCGTGAGTCTGAAAGGCATCACCAAGAACTCATACGAACCATACCAAGTGACACATGCTATCTTTGGCTCATCTCCCTCTGTGACCCTGACTTGATAGTAGCCTGACCACAAATCCAGCTTGGTGAACCACCTTGCGCTCCCAAGTTGATCGAACAAGTCCGCATTGAATGGGATGGGGTACTTGTTCTTAATGGTCAGCTTGTTCAAAGCCCGGTAGTCTATGCACAGCCGCAACGACCCATCATGCTTGCGTTGAAATAGAATCGGTGCACCATAGGGTGCCTTCGGTGGCCTAATGAAGCCAGCATCAACTAGCATCAACTAACTCTTTGAGCTGCTTCCTCAACTCCTCCAACTCTGGTAAAGACATTCGGTAAGGGGCTCTAGCTGGTGGCTTGGCCTCAGACACTAGCTCGATCTTGTGGTCCACCTCCCTCTTAGGTGATAGCTTGCTAGGTAGCTTTGCGGGCATCATATCACTAAAGGTCTTTAGCACCTTCAAGGGTGACTTCATCTCCTTCTCCCTTGGCTCATCATATTTCAGGGCTGCCAAGATGGTGTCTTCTTGTCTGCTTACTGCCTTGGCAAATTGGATGGCTGACACCACCCGCGACCCAACTCCAGACCCTCTCTTCAATGGCACTAGGCATTGGCACCGTGCATCCAAGATGCAAACACAATCGACAAAAGGCACAAGGAGGGCGTTAATTCAAACAGGGAAATCCAACCCAATCACAAACTCATAGTCGTCAAGGGGTATTACCTCAATGGTCTCCTTGCCTTTCAGGTCTCCAAGCTGTAACTCCACTCCCCGTGCTACTCCAATGGCTAGAACTTCATTAGAGTTCACTGTTTTGATGGTACCAGTCCCTTTCTACACCTTTAGTTCGAGCTTCCAGGCTCTATCACTTGAAATAAAAAGATGTGAGGCACTTGTGTCCACCAGTGTGCTCACCTTTTGACCTGCAACCATCAGATCCGTAAACATGAAGCCCTTTGGCTTGTGACTCCCCTTACTTTGGATAGCATTGAGCACTAACGACCCAAGCTTTACTGCCTCTGACTCTGGCTCCTCATCAGACTCCTTGTCTATAGTAGCCAGCTTGCCCTTCTACAGGCAATTGCATGCTATGTGGCTCCCTCCACATAGGTAGCATGCTAGTGGCTCTCGATCCCCCTTTGCTTTCCACTTGCCTGTTGGTGGCTTCCTCTCGCCATCCTTGGTTGAATGGTCTCGATCTCCATCCTTGGACTCCCGATCATGATCCTTCCCTTTGGACTGCTTCTTTCGATCCTTATCGTCCCTACCCTTACCTTTGGGCTTGGTAGACTCAAACTTGTTCAGAGGCTTGAACTCTATCAAGGCCTCAGCAGTAGTCATGGCTTTAGCCAAGTCATGAACTCCTCTCCTTTGTAGCTCATGCTTCATCCACGGTTTCAGCCCATCCATGAAAGCAAATAAGGCATCCATGAAAGCAAATAAGGCATTCAGGTCGGTCCCCGGCTTGCGCATTCTACCTCTCTGGCCGACTGAGCGCCCGCACGCTCGTTTCGTGGGTTAGCTTAGTCATACGAAGTTCATTCCATATCTAAGCATACGAAGTACATTCCCAGTCTAAGATCGGATCGGATCGAGGGTTACGGTAGAAGGACCAGTAGCAGGATCGATAGCATGCAGGGGGGAACTGGGTCGATCTTCAACTTGCGCATTCTACCTCTTCGGTCGGCCTCTCCGGTCGGTTGAGTACCCGTACGCTCGTTTCATGGGTTGACTTAGGCATACAGAGTTCATCCCTAGTCTAAGCATACGAAGTTCATTCCCAGTCTAAGAGTTTGAACCACAGTGCACATGCTGGGCTCGGGCATGTGCTAGTGCCGCATTTTTTTCGCTCGGGGCACCATCGTCGGAGCATCGTCGGAGCATCGCCGGAGAGCCTAACTGATAGCATTGGGTGTTTCGACGATTGGGGGGGCCGGGGGGTGTGCACACATGAAGTATAATGGGTGCTAGTACTTGGCCCTTATATTGGCCCCCTATCCCTCATCAAACCTCGAGAACTCACACCCCCTTAAAGAGCATTTGAGATTTTATAAGTTTGCTGCCAGTAGCCATTAAAGTGTCTGAAATGGGGACACTTTTTTCAAACGGTCACAAAATCTTCTCCACTTCAAATTTTTAGCTGAATTGTTTTGTGCATGCCAACAAAAATACAAGGATCACCTCTACCAAATTTTGGGACAAAAGTCTTTCTAAAATAATTTTAAAAAATCTCGAACCGTAAAAAGTTTTGAAATCATGAAAAATAGAAAACGGGTCGTCTTGCCACGAAACTTCATATGAAGGCATAGGGGACCATTGTATGAATTTACAAGCCATAAAAACGGCATTGGCATGATAGAAATATGAAGATGTGCTTGAACCCACCTACCACCCGTTCGATCCCTAGCGTATGCATCCTGCCTCTTTGGTCAGCTGAGCATCTGCACACTTGTTTCATGGGTTGACTTAGGCATACGGAGTTCATCCCCAGTCTAAGCATACGGAGTTCATTTTGAGTCTAAGATCGGACCGAATTGAGGGTTGCGGCAGTAGGATCGGCAGCACGCAGGGGGGATCGAGCCGACCCCTGGCTTGTTCATTCTGCCTCTCCGGTTGGCTGAGCGCCTGCACGTCCGTTTCATGAGTTGGGTTAGGCATAGGGAGTTCATTCCATGTCTAAACCCCAGCCAGACCAAGGGTTGTGGTAGCGGGACGGACAACACGCAGAGGGGGATCGGGTCAATCCCCGCCTTGCGCATTATGCCTCTCCGGCTGGCTCAATGCCCGCACGTTCATTTCGTGGGTTGACTTCAGCATTCAAAGTTCATTCCCAGTCTAAGATCAGATCAGACCGAGGGTTGCGACAGTAGGATTGACAGCATGCAGGGGGGATCGAGCCAGTCCCCGGCTTGCGCATTCTTCCTCTCCAGTCGACTGAGCGCTCGCACGCTCGTTTCGTCGGTTGGCTTAGGCATACGGAGTTCATTCCATGTCTAAGCATACGGAGTTCATTCCCAGTCTAAGATCGGACCGTACCAAAGGTTGCAGTAGCAGGACCAGTAGCAGGATAGGCAGCACATAGGGGGCATCGAGCCGATCGCTGGCTTGCACATTCTACCTCTCCGACCAGCTAACCGCCTGCACGCTTGTTTCGTGGGTTGGCTTAGGCATACAAAGTTCATTCCATGTCGAAGCCCCAGTCGGACCGAGGGTTGTTGTAGCAAGACTGACAGCAGGATCGATAGCACGCAGAGGGGGACCAGGCTAGTTCCCAACTTATGCATTATGCCTCTCCGATCGGCCTCTCTGGCCGGCTGAGCATCCGCACGCTCGTTTCGTGGGTTGACTTAGGCATACGGAGTTCATCCCCAGTCTAAGCATCCGGAGTTCATTTCCAGTCTAAGATTGGATCAGACCGAAGGTTGCGACAGTGGGATCGACAGCACGCAGGGGGGCCGGGCTGATCCCTGTCTTGCGCATTCTACCTCTCCGACCGACTGAGCGCCCGCACGCCCGTTTCGTGGGTTGGCTTAGGCATAGGGAGTTCATTCCATGTCTAAGCCCTAGCTGGACTGAGGGTTGTGGCAGTGGGACCGACAGCACGTAGAGGGGGACCGGGCCAATCCCTGGCTTGCGCATTCTGCCTCTCCGGTCGGCTGAGCGCCCGCACGCTCGTTTCGTGGGTTGGCTTAGGCATACGGAGTTCATTCCATGTCTAAGCATACGGAGTTCAATTCCAGTCTAAGAGTTTGAGCCATGGTGCACATCCTGGGCCCGGGCATGTGCTGGTGCCACATTTTTTTCGCCCGGGGCACCATCGTCAGAGCATCGCCGAATAGCCTAACCGACGGCATTGGGGGTTCCGATGATTGGGGGGGCCGGGGGGGTGTGCGCACATGATGTACGGTGGGTGCTGGTACTTAGCCCTTATATTGGCCCCCTATCCCTCATCAAACCTGGAGAACTCACACCCCCTTAAAGAGCATTTGAGATTTTATAGGTTTGCTGCCAGTAGCCATTAAAGTGTCTGAAATGGGGACAATTTTTTCAAACGGTCGCAAAATCTTCTCCACTTCGAGTTTTTAGCTAAATTTTTTTGTGCACACCAAATAAAATAGAAGGATCACCTCTACCAAATTTGGGGATAAAAAGCTTTCTAAAAAAATTTTAAAAAATCCTGAACCGCAAAAAGTTTTGAAAATCATGAAAAATAGAAAACGGGTCATCTTGCCACGAAACATCACATGAAGGCTTAGGGGACCATTGTACGAATTTAAAAAACTTAAAAATGCCATTGGCATGACAGAAATATGAAGATGTGCTTGAACCCACCTACCACCCGTTCGATCCCCGACTTGCGCATCCTGCCTCTCTGGTCGGCTGAGCATCCACACGCTCGTTTCATGGGTTGACTTAGGCATACGGAGTTCATCCCTAGTCTAAGCATACAAAGTTCATTTCCAGTCTAAGATCAGACTGGACCAAGGGTTGCAGCAGAAGGATCGACAGCACGTAAGGTGGACAGGGTCGATCCCTGACTTGCGCGTTCTGCCTCTTCGACCGTCTGAGCGCCCGCATGCCCGTTTCGTGGGTTGGCTTAGGCATAGGGAGTTCATTCCATGTCTAAGCCCTAGCCAGACCGAGGGTTGTGGCAGTGGGACTGGCAGCACGCAGAGGGGGACCGGGTCGATCCTCGACTTACGCATTATGCCTCTCCGGCCGATTGAGCGCCCGCACGCTCGTTTCATGGGTTGACTTAGGCATACAGATTTCATCACCACTAAGCATACGGAGTTCATTCCTAGTCTAAGATCGGACCGAACCGAGGGTTGCGAGAGCAGGATCGACAGCACGCAGGGGGGATCGGGCCGATCCTTGGCTTGCACATTCTGCTTGTCCGACCGGCTGAGCACCCGCAAGGTTGTTTCGTGGGTTGGCTTAGGCATACAGAGTTCATTCCATGTCTAAGCATACGGAGTTCATTCCCAGTCTAAGATCGGACCGGACATTTCTGCCTATCTGACTAGCCTCTCCGACTGGCTGAGCGCCCGCACGCTCGTTTCGTGGGTTGACTTAGGCATACGAAGTTCATCTCCAGTCTAAGCATACAGAGTTCATTCCCAGTCTAAGATCAAACTGGATCGAGGGTTGCGGCAGCAGGATCGGCAGCACGCAGGAGGGATCGGGCCAATCCCCGGCTTGCGCATTCTGCCTCTTCGACCGGTTGAGCGCCCGCAAGCCCGTTTCGTGGGTTGGCTTAGGCATAGGGAGTTCATTCCATGTCTAAACCCTAGCCGGACCGAGGGTTGTGGCAGCGGGACCGATAGGATACAGAGGGGGACCGGGTCAATCCCCGGCTTGCGCATTCTGCCTCTTCGGCCGGCTAAGCGCCCGCACGCTCATTTCATGGGTTGGCTTAGGCTTACGGAGTTCATTCCATGCCTAAGGATACCGAGTTCATTCCCAGTCTAAGAGTTTGAGCCACGGTGGACATGCTGGGCTTGGGCATGTGCTGGTGCCACATTTTTTTCACCCAGGGCACCATCGTCGGAGCATCGCTGGAGAGCCTAACTGGCGGCATTGGGGGTTCCGAAGATTGGGGGGGGCCGGGGGGTGTACGCACATGATGTGCGGTTGGTGCTGGTACTTGGCCTTATATTGGCCCCTTATCCCCATCAAACCTTGAGAACTCACACCCCCTTAAAGAGCATTTGAAATTTTATAGGTTTGCTGCTAGTAGCCATTAAAGTGTCTGAAATGGGGACACTTTTCTCAAACGATCACAAACTCTTCTCCACTTCGAGTTTTTAGCTGAATTTTTTTGTGCATGCCAAAAAAAATTCAAGGATCACCAAATTTGGGGACAAAACTCTTTCTAAAAAAATTTTAAAAAATCTCGAACCCCAAAAAGTTTCAAAAATTGTGAAAAATAGAAAACGGGTCGTCTTGCCACGAAACTTCACATGAAGGCTTAGGGGACCATTGTATGAATTTACAAGCCATAAAAATGGCATTGGCACGGCAAAAAATATGAAGATGTGCTTGAACCCACCTACCACCCATTCGATCCGCGGCTTACGCATCTTGCCTCTCTAGTCGGCTGAACGTCCGTACACTTGTTTCGTGGGTTGACTTAGGCATACGGAGTTCATCCCCAGTATAAGCATACGGAGTTCATTCCCAGTCTAAGATTGGATCGGATCGAGGGTTGCGGCAGTAGGATCGGTAGCACGCAGGGGGGACCGGGCCGATCCCCAGCTTGCGCATTCTGCCTGTCGGGCCGATTGAGCGCCCGCACGCCCGTTTCGTGGGTTGGCTTAGGCATAGGGAGTTCATTCCATGTCTAAGCCCCAGTCGTACTGAAGGTTGTGGCAGCGGGACCGACAGCATGTAGAGGGGGACCGGGTTGATCCCCGGCTTGCGTATTATGCCTCTCCGACCGGCTCAGTGCCCGCACGCTTGTTTGGTTGGTTGACTAAAGCATACGGAGTTCATTCCCAGTCTAAGATCAGACCGGACTAAGGGTTGCGGTAGTAAGATTGACAGCACGCAGGAGGGATCGGGCTGATCCCTGGCTTACACATTCTACCTCTCCAGTCAGCTGAGCGCCCGCACGCTCGTTTTGTAGGTTGGCTTAGGCATACGGAGTTCATTCCATGTCTAAGCATACGGAGTTCATTCCCAGTCTAAGATCGGATCGGACCAAAGGTTGCAATAGCAGGACCAGCAGTAGGATCGACAACATGAAAGGGGAACCGGGCCGAGCCCCGGCTTGCGCATTCTACCTCTCCGGTTGGTTGAGTGCCCGCACGCTCGTTTCATGGGTTAACCTAGGCATACAGAGTTCATTCCATGTCTAAGCCCCACCGGCCTGAAGGCTTATGGTAGTAGGACCGGCAACAGGATCGACAGCATGCAAAGGGGATCTGGCTGAATCCTCGGCTTATTGCATTAATGCCTCTCCGGCCAGCCAGTTGCCCGGAACACATCATTTCATGGGTTGAACTTAGGCATACGGAGTTCATTCCCAGTCTAAGACTCACGACCGGACCGAGGGTTTGTGGCAAGCACGGAATCGACAGCATGCAGGGGGACCGGGCCGATCCCCAGCTTACAATTCTGCTCTCCGAACCGGCTTGAGCCACCCGCCGCTCGTTTCGTGGGTTGGCTTAGGCATACGGAGTTGATCCATGTCTAAAGCGAATACGGAGTTCATTCCTAGTCTAAAATCGGATCGGATCGAGGGTTTAGGCAACAAGACCAGCAGGCAGGGATCGGCAGGCACGTAGGAGAGGACCGGGTCGATCCCTCAGCTTGCAACATTCTGCCCTCTCCGATCCGGCCTCGCTCACCCGCAACGCTCACTTTCATGGGTTGGGCTTAGGCATACCGGAGTTCATTCCATGTATAAAGCCCCCAGTCGGACCGAGGGTTGTGGGCAGCCGGACCGGCAAGTTGGGATCAGACAGCACTTAGAGGGGGATCGGGGCTGATCCCCAGCTTGTGCATTATGCCTCTTCAGCGCGTCTCTCCGACCGGTTGAGTGGCCTCCACACTCATTTCATGGTTGACTTAGGCATACGGAATTCATCCCTAGTCTAAGCATACAGAGTTCATTCTCCGTCTAAGATCGGACTGGATCGAGGGTTGCGGTAGCAGGATCGATAGCACGCAGGGGGGACCGGGTCGATCCCCGCTTGCACATTCTGCTCTCTGGTCGACTGAGCGCCCGCACGCTTGTTTCGTGGGTTGGCTTAGGCATAGGGAGTTTATTCCATGTCTAAGGCCCAACGGACGCGAGGGTTGTGGCAGTGGGACCGACAGCACGTAGAGGGGGACCAAGCTGATCCACGACTTGTGCACTATGCCTCTTCGGTCAGCTCAGCGCCTGCACGCCCATTTCGTGGGTGGCTTAGGCATAGGGAGTTCATTCCATTCTTAAGCCCCAGCCGGACCAAGGCTTGTGGCAGTGGGACCGACAGCACACAGAGGGGGATCGGGCCAATCTCTGGCTTGGCCGCATTATGCCTCTTTGGGCCGGCTCAACGCCCGCACGCTTATTTCCATGGGTTGACTTATGCATACAAGTTCATTCCCAGTCTAAGATCTGACCGGACCGAGGGTTCGTGGCAATAGGATCGACAGCACGCAGGGAGGACCGAGTTGATCCCCGACTTGCGCATTCTACCTCTTCGACCGACTGAGTGCCCACGCTCGTTTCCGTGGGTTGGCTTAGGCATACGGAGTTTAGTTCCATATCTAAGCATACGAGTTATTCTACCAGCCTCCGATTTGAGCCACGCGTGCACATGATTGGCTCGAGCATGTGCTGGTGCCGTATTTTTTTCGCCTCGGGCACCATCATTGGTGAGCCTAATCGGACGCATTGGGGGTTCCGACGATTGGGGGAGCCGGGGGGGTGTGCTCACATGATGTGCGATGGGTGCTGGTACTTGTGTCACGGGCTCCGACCTGAAACTCAAAAATCGTGTGGCCTTAGGCTTGGAATCTCCTCCTTTTTGCCTAAGTCAACCTAAAACACAAGCGTACGGGCACTAGAACAACGGGAAGGGCTGATTACGCAAGTTAAAGAGAAACAGGATAAGAAGGTAGAATTTTGGAAATGCTCTTGTATTCACTGAAACAGAAGTGTTTGATGGTGTACAAATGAGGGAGAAGCAGTCCTCTATTTATAGTTGAGGCTCCAGCTTACACTTAATGGCAATATCCCTAGAATAAAGGCTGAAATCATGGGATTATACAAATTACAATCAATCAGGATGCTAACTCTTGATTTTCATGGTCAACCAAATCTACCAGGATGCTGCAGCTGATCCTGCCTACTTTCAGAAGCTTCTCTTGCATGTCCAGCACCTTGGGCCCTTCTGGATGTGGTGCGGGTAGCTTGTGTGCCAGGCCTTGGTCTCACGGGTTGGCCTGCAAGTTGGGCGGGCATTCTGAACTCGTTTACTAGGCTTTGCGTGTAGATACCCGTCAGCACGCCTGGTCTATGGGCCTCAACCTCTGGCTCGTCTATTGGTGCACCTGGTGTGCCTGGCGTGCCCGCCCAGGGTGTGACATTCTCCCCTACCTGATTGCACAATGCCTTCGTTACGTCTTCTGCATGGTACTGCCTGATCTTCCTCGAACTGCCATAAGTCTTCTGCAGGTTCCTAGCTTGCCTCACTGTCTGGAAGTCCCTTCCAATGCACCAAGTACTCTTTTCTTGGCTGATAGTTCTCCTGTCTCACCTCTCGATCAGCTATGATGCTGTGGACCTCCTTCTCATATGAGGCCCTTGCTCCCAATGGCGCACGCTTTGACTCTACCCATCTTGGATCTCTTTTATCCTTATGGAACGGCTTGAGCATGCTCACATGGAACACCAGGTGTACCCTCAGCTTGGGTGGCATGTCCAGCTTGTAGGCAACCTTGCCTACCCTCTTGACTACTTGAAAAGGTCCCTCATACATCTGAACTAGGCCTTTGTGCAGCCCCCTATGGCACACAATGGGATGCAGCTTCACCAACACCAAGTCTCCAACCTGGAACTGCACGTCCCACCTATTTTGATCTGCCCACTTCTTCAACCTCTTGGCCGCCTTGTGTAGACAAACTCTGGCCAAGTCAGTTTGCTCCTGCCATGCCTTGGCAAACTTGTATACTGCTAGATTTGGCCCTGTATAACCTGCAGCAATCGAATTGGGTGTTAGTGGTTGTTGCCCTGTCACAACCTTAAATGGGCTATAGTTCGTTGCCTCGCTCCTTTGCAAGTTGTAGGAAAACTGCGCAATATCTAGCAGCTTTCGCCAGTCCTTTTGTGTGGCACTCACATAGTGCCTGAGGTAGACCTCCAATAGTCCATTCACTCATTCTGTCTGCCCATCCGTCTGTGGATGCATGCTAGTGGAAAAGTTCAAGTCTGACCCCAACAGCTTGAACAACTCAGTCCAGAACCTACCCATGAAATGCCCGTCCCGATCACTAACAATGGTCCTCGATACTCCCCAGTACTTAACCATGTTCTTCAAGAACAATCGAGCTGCCTCCTCGACTGGGCACTCCTTGGTTGTTGGAATGAAGATTCCATACTTGGAAAACCTGTCCACCACTACCATGATGCTTCCAAACCCATCTGTTTTGGGTAGACCGACTATAAAGTCCAGAGAAACACTCTCCCATGGTCGCTCTGGCACTGGCAATGGCTTCAAGAGATCGCCTGGTTTCTTGAGCTCCACCTTGTCCTGTTGGCACACAAGACAAGTCTTCACATAGGCCTCCACATCGTCCCTCATGTGCGGCCAGTAGTACCGATCCTCGATCAGTGCCAAGGTACGGCTCACTCCGGGGAGTCCAGCCCACCTTGAATCATGGCATTCTTGCAAAACTTCCTTGCGGAGCTTCCCGTGCTATGGCACAAACAATCTACTACCCCTGGTGTACAGCAAGCCATCCTGCAACCAAAATCGCCTAGTCTTACCTTGCTGGGCGTACTCCATCAAAGCCTTGGCTGTAGGATCATGAGCAAGTCCCTCTTTAATGCGTGGCACCAGTGACCCCTCTGGTTGGCTAATGGCAGCAAGGTTAGCCTTCCTGCTCAGGGCGTCTGCCCCTAGGTTCGCTCACCTTGGCTTGTACTCCATCTGGAAATCAAATTCCATAAGAAAATTTTGCCATCTTGCTTGCTTGGAGGATAACTTCTTCTGTGTCTGGAAGTAACTGGTCGCCACATTGTCCGTCCTAACCACGAACCTCAACCCCAATAGGTAATGGCGCCAAGTGCGCAAGCAGTGCACCACTGCAGTCATTTCCTTCTTTTGGACCATGTACTTACACTCAGTCTCGTTCAGCTTCTTGCTCTTGAACGTGACTGGACGTCCCTCCTACATCAACACGCCCCCTATGGCAAAGTCTGATGCATCTGTATGCACCTCATACGGCTTGGGATGGTCTAGCAAGGCCAAGGCTGGCTCTTTGATCACAGCCTGCTTCAACCTATCAAAGGCTTCCTGGCACCCTGCGCTCCACTTCTATGCTTTCCCTTTCTTGAGCAAGTCAGTCAATGGTGTGGCTATTGCTGAGTGACCTTTGATGAAGCGCCTGTAATAGTTGACCAGCCCAAAGAACGATCTCAACTCAGTGACCTTGGCTGGTGGCTGCCACTCCAGGATGGCGGCTATCTTGCCTTCATCCATGCGTATCCTGCCACTTTCCACTATATGGCCAAGGAACAGGATCTCCTATTGGGTGAATGAGCACTTCTCCCTCTTGACAAACAGCTTGTGCACCCGCAACACCTCGAACACCTATCTCAAGTGGTCTACATGCTCTCTCAAAGTCTGGCTGTAGATCACAATGTCATCCAAATAAACCATAACAAACCGATCAAGGAATGACTGAAGTACCTTGTTCATAAGGGTGCAGAATGTTCCTGGGGCATTCGTGAGTTCGAAAGGCATCACCAAGAACTCATACGAACCATACCGAGTGACACATGCTATTTTTGGCTCATCTCCCTCCGTGACCCTGACTTGATAGTAGCCTGACCTGAAATCCAGCTTGGTGAACCACCTTGCACTCCCAAGTTAATCAAACAAGTCCGTAATGAGTGGGATGGGGTACTTGTTCTTAATGTTCAAAGCCCGGTATCTATGCATAGCCACAATGACCCATCATGCTTACGCTGAAATAGAACCAGTGCACCATAGGGTGCCTTCAATGGCTTGATAAAGCCAGCATCAACTAACTCTTTAAGCTGCTTCCTCAACTCCTTGAACTCTGGTGGAGACATTCGGTAAGGGGCTCTAGCCAGTGGCTTGGCCTCGAACACCAGCTCGATATTGTGGTCCACCTCCCTCTTAGGTGGTAGCTTGCTAGGTATCTTTGCGAGCATCACATCACTAAAGGTCTTTAGCATTTTTAGCACCTCCAAAGGTGACTCGGTCTCCTTCTCCCTTGGCTCATCATATTTCAGGGCTGCCAAGAAAGTGACTTCTTGTCTGCTTACCACCTTGGAAAATTGGATGGCTGACACCACCCGTAACCCAACTCCAGACCCTTTCCTCAATGGCACTAGGCATTGGCACCATGCATCCAAGATGCAAACATAATCGGCAAAAGGCACAAGGAGGGCGTTAATCTGAACAAGGAAATCGAACCCAATCGCAAACTCATAGTCCTCAAGGGGTATTACCTCAATGGTCTCCTTGCCTTTCCAATCTCCAAGCTACAACTCCACTCCCCGCGCTACTCCAATGGCTGGAACTTCATTGGAGTTCACCGTTTTGATGGTACGAGTCCCTTTCTACACCTTTAGTCTGAGCTTTCAGGCTCTATCACGTAAAATAAAAAGATGTGAGGCACTTGTGTCCACCAGTGCGCTCACTTTCTGACCCACAACCATCATATCAGTAAACATCAAGCCCTTTGGCTTGTGACTTCCCTTACTCTGGACAGCATTGAGCACCAATGACCTAAGCTTTGCTACCTCTGACTCTGGCTCCTCGTTAGAGTCCTTGTCTACAGCAGCCAGCTTGCCTTTCTACGGGTAATTATTCGCTATGTGGCTCCCTCCACATAGGTAGCATGCGGTCTCCATCCTTGGACTCTCAATCACGGTCCTTCCCTTGGACTGCTTCTTTCGATCCCTATCATCCCTACCCTTACCCTTGGGCTTGGTAGACTCAAACTTGTTCAGAGGCTTGAACTCTATCAAGGCCTCAGCAGTAGTCATGGCTTTAGCCAAGTCATGAACTCCTCTCCTTTGTAGCTCATGCTTCACCCACGGCTTCAGCCCATCCATGAAAGCAAATAAGGCATCCCTCTCACCTAGATCCGAGATCTATAGCATCAGTTCAGAGAATTTCTGGAAATACTCCCTTATGTCCCCTTACTGGCTCAGCCTGTGTAACTTTGCCCGCGCCTCATCATCGACATACTCTGAGTAAAATTGTTCTCTTAACTCCTTTTGGAACTCTGCCTAGGTTCTAATCTTGGCGCTCCCATGCCTGACATCATCACACGTGTGCCTCTACCATAATAAGGCTACATCAGTGAGATACATAGTAGCGGTGCTTACCTTTATCGCCTCGTCTTACATGCCCATGGTGTGAAAGTACTGCTCCATACCCCAAAGGTAGTTATCTACTTCCTTGGCCGCCTTAGTCCCCTTGAACTCCTTAGGCTTGGGGACATCCAATATGGACTTGGACACTCAGCAAACATGCCATTCCCAATGGCAGTCTTGCAAGTAACGAGCTCACTGGTAAGCTCCTCCATCCGCTGGTGCATGCCCTCCATGCCATCGTGCAAGGTCAGCACTTTAGCCTCCAAGGTCTGATTCTTTTGGGCAAACATGCCATTCCCAATGGCAGTCTTGTAAGCAACGAGCTCACTGGTAAGCTCTTCCATCCGCTGGTGCATGGCCTCCATGCCATCGCACAAGGTCAGCATTTCAGCCTCCAAGGTCTGATTCTTTTGGGTGAACATGTCCAAGCCTTTGTTGAGAGCAGCTTGTAGCTCACTTTGGATCTCCTCCCCCATGGAGTCTAGCGATGCAATGTGAGTCTCTACCCCCTCAAGCTTCTCCCCCATGTCGCCTATGGTCACCTCTACCTTGGCCAGCCTACCGTCCATGGTAGACCAGATATCTCTAGAACTGGCTTTCCTCCCTCTTCCGTGCCCATGCTCCTGGGCCTTTGGTTGTTGGTTAGCAGCGTCACTTTGGGGTGCCATCTCCTTTAACTTGCACAACACAAACACGCAGAATCAAACTTGCTCTGATACAACTGTCACGGGCTCCGACCTTAGACTCAAAAACCGTGCGGCCTTAGGCTTGGAATCTCCTCCTTTATGCCTAAGTTAGCCTAAAACACAAGCATACAGGCACTAGAACAACAGGAAGGGCTGATTACACAAGTTAAAGAGAAACAGGATAAGAAGGCAGAATTCTGGAAACGCTCTTGTATTCACTGAAACAGAAGTGTTTGATGGTGTACAAATGAGGGAGAAGCAGCCCTCTATTTATAGTTGAGGCTCCAACTTACACTTAATGGCAATATCCCTAGAATAAAGGCTAAAATCATGGGATTATACAGATTACAATCAATCAGGATGCTAACTCCTGATTTTCAGGGTCAACCAAATCTGCCAGGATGCTGCTGCTGATCCTGTCTAGTTCTAGAAGCATCCCTTGCGTGTCTAGCACCTTTGGCCCTTTTGGATGTGGTACGGGCAGATTGTATGCCAGGTCTTGGTCTCACGGGCTGGCCTGCAAGTTGGGCGGGCATTCTGAACTCGTTTACTAGGCTTTATGTGCAGATACCCGCCAGCACGCCGGGTCTGCAGGCCTCAACCTCTGGCTCGCCTGCTGGTGCGCCTGATGTGCCTGGCATGCCCGCCAAGGGCATGACACTTGGCCCTTATATTGGCCCCCTATCCCTCATCAAACCTCAAGAACTCACACCCCCTTAAAGAGCATTTGAGATTTTATAGGTTTGCTACCAGTAGCCATTAAAGTATCTGAAATGGGGACACTTTTTTCAAACGGTCACAAAATCTTCTCCACTTCGAGTTTTTAGCTGAATATTTTTGTGCATGCCAATAAAAATACAAGGATCATCTCCACCAAATTTTGGGACAAAACTCTTTCTAAAAAAATTTTAAAAAATCCCAAACCGTAAAATGTTTCAAAAATCATGAAAAATAAAAAACGGGTCGTCTTGCCACGAAACTTCACATGAAGGCTTAGGGGACCATTGTAAGAATTTACAAGCCATAAAAATGGCATTGGCATGGCAGAAATATGAGGATGTGCTTGAACCCACCTACCACCCGTTCGATCCTTGGCTTGCGCATCCTGCCTCTCTGGTCGGCTGAGCGCCAGCACGCTCGTTTCGTGGGTTGACTTAGGCATACGGAGTTCATCCCCAGTCTAAGCATACAGAGTTCATTCCCAGTCTGAGATATGACCGGACCGAGGGTTGCGATAGCAAGATCGACAGCACGCACGGGGGACCGAACTGATCCCCGGCTTGCGCATTTTGCCTCTCCGGCCGGTTGAGCGCCCGCATGCTCATTTCATGGGTTGGATTAGGCATAGGTAGTTCATTCCATGTCTAAGCCCCAGCCGGACTGAGGCCTGTGGTAGCGGGACTGGCAGCACGTAGAGGGGGACTGGGTCGATCCTCGATTTGCACATTATGCCTCTCCGGTCGGGTCAGCGCCCGCACGCTCGTTTCGTGGGTTAACTTAGGCATACGGAGTTCATTCCCAGTCTAAGATTAGACTAGACCGAGGGATGCTATAGCAGGATCGACAGCACGCAGGGGGGACCGGGCTGATCCCGGCTTGCACATTCTGCCTCTCCAACCGGCTGAGGACCCACACGTTCGTTTCGTGCGTTGCCTTAGGCATACGGAGTTCATTCCATGTCTAAGCATACGGAGTTCATTCCTAGTCTAAGATCGGACTGGACCAAGGGTTGCGGCAGCAGGATCGACAGCACGCAGGGGGGACTGAGCGCCTGCACGCTCGTTTCATGGGTTGGCTTAGGCATACAGAGTTCATTCCATGTCTAAGCCCCAGCCGAATTGAGGGTTGTGGCAGTAGGACCAACAGCGGGATCGACAGCACGCAGAGGGGGATCGGGGCTGAGCCTCGGCTTGCACATTATGCCTCTCAAGCCGGCCTCTCCTACCGATTGAGCACTCGTACGCTCGTTTCGTGGGTTGACTTAGGGATACGAAGTTCATCCCCAATCTAAGCATATGGAGTTCATTCCCAGTCTAAGATCAGACCAGACTGAGGGTTGCGGTAGCAAGATCGACAACACGCTTGGGGGACTAGGCCATTCCCCGGCTTGCGCATTCTGCCTCTCCAGCCAACTGAGCGCTCGCACGCCCGTTTCATGGGTTGGCTTAGGCATAGGGAGTTCATTCCATGTCTAAGCCCCAATTGGACCAAGGCTTGTGGAAGTCGACCGACAACACGCAGAGGGGGATCGGGCCGATCCTTGTCTTGCGCATTATGCCTCTCCGATCGGCTGAACACCCGCACGCTCGTTTCGTAGGTTGGCTTAGGCATATGGAGTTCATTCCATGTCTAAGCATATGGAGTTCATTCCCAGTCTGAGATTTTGAGCCACAGTGCACATGCTAGGCTCGGGCATGTGCTGGTGCCGCATTTGTTTTCGCTCGGGGTACCATCGTCAGACAGCCTAATCGGCGTCATTGGGGGTTCTGGCGATTGGGGGCGTCGAGGGGGTGTGCGCACATGATGTACGATGGGTGCTGGTACTTGGCCCCTATATTGACCCCCTATCCCTCATCAAACCTCGAGAACTCACACCCCCTTAAAGAGCATTTGAGATTTTATAGGTTTGTTACCAGTAGCCATTAAAGTGTCTGAAATAGGGACACTTTTTTCAAACGTTCACAAAATCTTCTCCACTTCGAGTTTTAGCTGAATTTTTTTGTGCATGCCAACAAAAATACAAGGATCAGGTCTACCAAATTTGGGGACAAAAATCTTTCTAGACCGAGGGTTGCAGACAGGGGGGATCGGGCCGATCCCCGACTTGCACATTCTACCTCTCCAGCCGGCTGAGCACCCGCATGCTCGTTTCATGGGTTGGCTTATGCATAGGGAGTTCATTACATGTTTAAGCCCCAACCGGACTGAGGATTGTGGCAGCGGGACTAGCATCACGCAGAGGGGGACCGGGCCGACCCCCGGCTTACGCATTATGCCTCTTCGGTCGGCTCAGCGCCCACACACTTGTTTCATGGGTTGACTTATGCATACGGAGTTCATTCCCAGTCTAAGATCAGATCAGACCGAGGGTTGCGACAGCAGGATCGACAGCACGTAGGGGGGATCGGGCCGATCCCCGGCTTGTGCATTCTGCCTCTCCGATCGGCTAAGCACCCGCACGCTTGTTTCATGGGTTGGCTTAGGCATACGGAGTTCATTCCACGTCTAAGCATACGGAGTTCATTCCCAATCTAAGATCGGACCAGACCGAGGGTTGCGATAGCAGGACCAACAGCAGGATCGACAACACCCAGAGGGGACCGAGCCAGTCCCCGACTTGCGCATTCCGCCTCTTCGGTTGGCTGAGCGCCTACACTCCCGTTTCATGGGTTGGCTTAGGCATAGGGAGTTCATTCCATGTCTAAGCCCAGTCGGACCGAGGGTTGTGGCAGCGAAACCGGCAGCATGGAGTTCATTCCTTGTCTAAGCATACGAAGTTCATTCCATGTCTAAGCATACGAAGTTCATTCCCAGTCTAAGATCGAACCGGACCAAAGGTTGCGGCAGCAGGACCAGTAGCAAGATCGACAGCACGTAGGAGGGACCGGGCCAATCCTTGGCTTGTGCATTCTGCCTCTCGATCGGTTGAGCACCCGCACGCTTGTTTCATGGGTTTCCTTATGCATACGGAGTTCATTCCATGTCTAAGCCCCAGCCGGGCCGAGGGTTTTGGCAGCAGGACCGGCAGTGGGATCGACAGCATGCAAAAAGGGATCGGGCTAATCCCTGGCTTAAGCATTCTGCCTCTCCGGGTGACCTTTCCAGCTGGCTGAGCACCCGCATGCTCATTTCGTGTGTTGACTTAGGCATACGGAGTTCATCCCCAGTCTAAGCATACGGAGTTCATTCCCAGTCTAAGATCAGACCGGATCAAGAGTTACGACTACGGGATAGGCAGCACGTAGGAGGGACCGAGCTGATCCCTGGCTTACGCATTCTGCCTCTCTGGTCGGCTAAGCGCCCGTACGCCCATTTCGTGGGTTGGCTTAGGATAGGGAGTTCATTCCATATCTAAGCCCTAACTGGACTGAGGGTTGTGGTAGCGGGACCGACCGCATGCAGAGGAGGATCGGGCCGATCCCTGACTTGCGTATTATGCCTCTTCGGCCAGCTCAATGCCCGCACGCTCGATTCGAGGGTTGACTTAGGCATACGGAGTTCATTTCCAGTCTAAGCATAAGGAGTTCTTTCCAATCTAAGATCGGACACGACCGAGGGTTACGGCAACAGGATCGACAGCACGTAAGGGGGACCGGGCCGATCCCCAACTTACGCATTCGACCTCTCTGATCGGCTGAGTGCCCGCAGGCTCGTTTCGTGGGTTGGCTTAGGCATATAAAGTTCATTCCATGTCTATGCATACGGAGTTCATTCCCAGTCTAAGATCGGACCAGATCAAGGGTTGTGACAGCAGGACCAGCAGCAGGATCGACAGCACGTAGGGGGCACCGGGTCGATCCCCAGCTTGTGCATGCTACCTCTCCAACCGGCTGAGCGCCCGCATGCTTGTTTCATGGGTTGGCTTAGGCATACAGAGTTCTTTCCATGTCTAAGCCCCAGCCAGACCGAGGGCTGTGGTAGCAGGACTGACAGCAGGATCAGCAGCACGTAGAGGGGGATCGGGTTTATCCCCAACTTGCCCATTATGCCTCTCCAGCCGACCTCTCCGACCGATTGAGCGCCCGCACGCTCATTTCATGGGTTGACTTAGGCATACGAAGTTCATCCCCAGTCTAAGCATATAGAGTTCATTCCCAGTCTAAGATCAGACCAGACCGAGGGTTGCGGTAGCAGGATCGATAGCATGTAGAGGGGACCGGGTTGATCCTCGGCTTGCCTACTCTGCCTCTTCGGCTGGTTGAGCACCCGCACACCTATTTCGTAGGTTGGCTTAGGCATAGTGAGTTCATTCCATGTCTAAGCCCCAGCCGGACCGAGCTTTGTGCAGCGGGACCAATAGCATGTAAAGGGGGATCGAGCCGATCCCCGACTTGCGTATTATGCCTCTCTGGCCAGCTCAACGCCCGCACGCTTGTTTCATGGTTTGACTTAGGCAGATGAAGTTCATTCCTAGTGTAAGATCAAACCAGACCGAGGGTTGCGGCAGCAGGATCGATAGCACGCAGGGGGACCGGGCCGATCCCTGGCTTGCGCATTCTGCCTTTCCGACCGACTGAGCGCCCGCACGCTCGTTTCGTGGGTTGGCTTAGGCATACGGAGTTCATTCCATGTCTAAGCATATGGAGTTCATTCCCAGTCTAAGATCATACCAAACTGAGGGTTGTGATAGCAGGACCAGCAACAGGATCAGCAGCATGCAGGAAGGACAGAGCGGATCCCCATCTTACGTATTCTGCCTCTCTGGCCTGCTGAGCGCCTGCATGTTCGTTTCGTGGGTTGGCTTAGGCATAAGGAGTTCATTCCATGTCTGAGCCCCAGTCGGATCAAGGGTTGTGGCAGTGGGACCGACAGCACATAGAGGGGGACCGAGCCGATCCCCAACTTGCGCATTATGCCTCTTCGATCGGCTCAGTGCCCGAACGCTCGTTTCCTGGGTTGACTTACGCATACGGAGTTCATTCCTAGTCTAAGATCGAATCAGACCGAGGGTTGCAACAGCATAATTGATAGCACACAAGGGGGGACTGGGTCGATCCCCGCCTTGCGCATTTTGCCTCTCCAACCGGTTTAGCACCCGTACGCTCGTTTCATGGGTTGGCTTAGGCATACAGAGTTCATTTCATCTCTAAACATACGGAGTTCATTACCAATCTAAGATTTTGAGCCAGGTGCACGTGCCGGGCTCAGGCGTGTGCTGGCGCCGCATTTTTTTCGACTGGGGCACCATCGCCGGAGCATCACCGGAGAGCCTAACCAACAGCATTGGGGGTTCCGATGATTGGGGGGCCCAGGGGGTGTGCGCAAATGATGTGTGATGGGTGCTGGTACTTGGCCCTTATATTGGCCCCCTATCCGTCATCAAAACTCGAGAACTCACACCCGCTTAAAGAGCATTTGAGAGTTTATAGGTTTGCTGCCAGTAGCCATTAAAGTGTCTGAAATGGGGACACTTTTTCAAACGGTCACAAAATCTTCTCCACTTCGAGTTTTTAGCTGAATTGTTTTGTGCATGCCAACAAAAATACAAGGATCACCTGTACAAAATTTAGGGACAAAACTCTTTCTAAAAAAATTTTAAAAAATCCCGAACCGTAAAAAGTTTTGAAAATCGTGAAAAATAAAAAACAGGTCGTCTTGCCATGAAACTTCACATGAAGGCTTAGGGGACCATTGTATGAATTTCCAAGCCATAAAAATGGCATTGGCATGGCAGAAATATGAAGATATGCTTGAACCCACCAACCATCCGTTCGATCCCCAGCTTGCGCATCCTGCCTCTCTGGTCGGCTGAGCGCCCGCACGCTCGTTTCGTGGGTTGACTTAGGCATACGGAGTTCATCCCTAGTCTAAGCATACGGAGTTCATTCTCAGTCTAAGATCGGATCGGACTGAGGGTTGCGGCAGTAGGATCGACAGCACACAAGGGGGATCGGGTCGATCCCTGGCTTGCGCATTCTGCCTCTCCGATCGGCTGAATGCCCGCAGGCCCGTTTTGTGGGTGGGCTTAGACATAGGGAGTTCATTCCTTGTCTGAGCCCCCACCAGACCAAGGGTTGTGGCAGCGGGACCGGTAGCATGCAGAGGGAGACCGGGCCAATCCTCGGCTTGCGCATTATGCCTTTTCGACTGGCTGAATGCCCGCAGGCTCATTTCATGGGTTGGCTTAGGCATACAGAGTTCATTCCCAGTCTAAGATTGGAACAGACCGAGGGTTGCTATAGCAAGATCGATAGCACACAGAGGGGACCGGACTGGTCCCCAACTTGTGCATTCTACCTCTCGGACTGGCTGAGCGCCCGCACGCTCGTTTCATGGATTGGCTTAGGCATACGGAGTTCATTCCATGTCTAAGCATACGGAGTTCATTCCCAGTCTAAGATCAAACCAGACCAAGGGTTACGGTAACAAGACCAGCAGCAGGATTGGTAGTACGCAGGGGGGGACCAGACCGATCCCCGACTTACGCATTCTACCTCTCCGGTCGGTTGAGTGTCCGCACTCTCGTTTCATGGGTTGGCTAGGCATACGGAGTTCATTCCATGTCTAAGCCCCAGTCGGACCGAGGGTTGTGGTAGCAAGATCGGCAGCGGGATCGACAGCACACAGAGGGAGACCGGGTTGATCCCCAGCTTCCGCATTATACCTCTTCGACCGACCTTTTTGGTCGGCCGATTCGGTCGGCTGAGTGCCCGCACGCTCGTTTCATGGGTTGACTTAGGCATACGGAGTTCATCCTCAGACTAAGCATACGGAGTTCATTCCAGTCTAAGATCGGACCAGACCGAGGGTTGCGACAGCAGGATCGGCAGCACGCATGAGGGACTGGGCCGATCCCCGGCTTGTGCATTCTGCCTCTCCGGTGAGCTGAGCGCCCACACGTCCATTTTGTGGGTTGGCTTAGGCATAAGGAGTTCATTCCATGTCTGAGCCCCAGTCGGACCGAGGGTTGTGGTAGTGGGACCGATAGCACACAAAGGGGGACTGGGCCGATCCCCAGCTTGCGCATTATGCCTCTTCGGCTGGCTCGGCACCCAAACGTTTGTTTCATGGGTTGACTTATGCATACGGAGTTCATTCCCAGTCTAAGATCGAATCGGACCGAGGGTTGAGACAGTAGGATTGATAGCACGCAGGGGGGACTGGGTCGATCCCCGACTTGCGCATTTTGCATCCCCGACCGGCTTAGCGCCCGCACACTCGTTTCATTTGTTGGCTTAGGCATACGGAGTTCATTCCATCTCTAAACATAAGGAGTTCATTTCCAGTCTAAGATTTTGAGGCACGGTGCACATGCTGGCCTCGGGCATGTGCTGCTGCCATATTTTTTTCGATCGGGGCACCATCGTCGGAGCATCACCGGAGAGCCTAACCAACGGTGTGTGCACATGATGTGCGATCAATGCTGGTATTTGGCTGTTATATTGGCCCCTATCCCTCATCAAACCTTGAGAACTCACACCCCTTAAAGAACATTTGAGATTTTATAGGTTTGCTGCCAGTAGTCACTAAAGTGTTCGAAATGGGGACACTTTTTTCAAACGGTCGTAAAATCTTCTCCACTTCGAGTTTTTAGCTGAATTTTTTTATGCAAGCTGAAAAAAATACAAGGATCACCTCTACCAAATTTGGGCACAAAAATCTTTCTAAAAAAATTTTAAAAAATCTCGAACCACAAAAAGTTTCAAAAATCATGAAAAATACAAAACGGGTCGTCTTGCCACGAAACTTCACATGACGGCTTAGGGGACCATTGTATGAATTTACAAGCCATAAAAATGGCATTGGCAAGGTGGAAATATGTAGATGTGCATGAACCCACCTACCACCCGTTCGATCCCTGGCTTGCGCATCCTGCCTCTTTGGTCGGCTGAGCGCCCACACGCTCGTTTTGTGGCTTGACTTAGGCATACGGAGTTCATCCCTAGTCTAAGCATATGGAGTTCATTCCCAGTCTAAGATCAAACCGGACTGAGGGTTACGACAGCAGGATCGACAGCACGCAGAGCGGACCGAGCCAATCCTCAGCTTGTGCATTCTACCTCTCTGACCTGCTGAGCGCCCAGAAGCCTATTTCGTAGGTTGGCTTAGGCATAGGGAGTTCATTCCATATCTAAGCCTCAGTTAGACCGAGGGTTGTGGTAGCGGGACCGACAGCACACAGAGAGGGACCGGGCCGATCCTCGGCTTGCGTATTATGCCTCTTCGGCCAGCTCAGCGCCCGCACGGTCATTTCATGGGTTGACTTAGGCATACGAAGTTCACTCCCTGTCTAAGATCAAACCGGACCAAGGGTTGCGACAGCAGGATTGACAGCAAGCAAGGGGGGACCGGGTTGATCCCCGACTTGCGCATTCTACCTCAGTGGCCGGTTGAGCGCCCGCAGGCTCGTTTCGTGGGTTTACTTAGGCATACGGAGTTCATTCCATGTCTAAGCATACGGAGTTCATTCCCAGTCTAAGATCAGACCGGACCGAGGGTTACGACAGTAGGAATAGTAACAGGATCGACAGCACGCAGGGAGGGATCGGGTCGATCCCCGGCTTGTGCATTCTGCCCTCTCCGGCTGGCTGAGCACCCACACACTCATTTCATGGGTTCACTTAGGCATACGGAGTTCATTCATGTCTAAAGCCTCAGTCAAACCGAGGGTTGTGGCAGCAGGACCGGTAACGGGATCGACAGCACGCAGAAGGGGATCGGCTGATCCTCGACTTACGCATTATGCCTCTTCGGCCGGTTGAGCACCCACACGCTCGTTTTTGTGGGTTGACTTAGGCATACATAGGTCATCCCAGTCTAAGCATACGGAGTTCATTCCCAGTCTAAGATCAGACCAGATCGAGGGTTACGGTAGCAGGATCGGTAGCAGGATCGGTAGCACGAAGGGGGGGATCGAGTCGATCCCGACTTGTGCATTCTGCTCTCTGACTAACTGAGCGCCCGCACGCCCGTTTTCGTGGGTTAGCTTAGGCATAGGGAGTTCATTCAATGTCTAAGCCCTAGTCGGACCGAGGGTTTTGGCAGCGGAACTGGTAGCACGTAGAGGGGGACCGGGCCAATCCCCAACCTACCATTATACCTCTTTGACCGGCTCAGCGGTTGTACGCTCGTTTCGTTGGTTGACTTAGGCATACAAAGTTCATTCGCAGTCTAAGACAGATCAGACTGAGGGTTGTGGTAGCAGGATTAACAGCATGTTGGGGGGATCGGGCTGATCCCCAGCTTGTGCATTCTGCCTCATCGGTCGGCTGAGCGTCCGCACGCTCGTTTCATAGGTTGGCTTAGGCATAGGAGTTCATTCCATGTCTAAGCAAATGGAGTTCATTCCCAGTCTGAGATTGGATCGGACCAAGGGTTGCGACAGTCAGACCAGCAGTAGGATCGGTAGCACGAAGGGGGGACTGGGTTGATCCTCGACTTACGTATTCTACCGTTTTGGTCAGCTAAGCATCCGCAAGCTCATTTTGTGGCTTGGCTTAGGCATATGGAGTTCATTCCATGTCTAAGCCCCAGCCGGATCGAGGGTTGTGGCAGCAGGACCGGCAGTACGCAGAGAGGGACCGGGTTGATCCCTGGCTTGTGCATTATGCCTCTCCGACCGGTTGAGCTCCCGCATGCTTGTTTCGTGGGTTGACTTAAGCATACGGAGTTCATCCCCAGTCTAAGCATACGGTGTTCATTCCCAGTCTAAGATCAGACCGGACCGAAGGTTGCGGTAGCAGGATTGGCAGCACGCACCCCGACTTATGCATTATGCCTCTCCGACCGATTGAGCGCCCGCACGCCCGTTTCATGGGTTGGCTTAGGCATAGGGAGTTCATTCCATGTCTAAGCCCCAGCCGGACCGAGGGTTGTGGCAGCAAGACCGGCAACACGCAGAGGGGGACCGGGCTGATCCCCGGCTTGCACATTGTGCCTCATCGGCCGGCTCAGCGCTCTCACGCTCATTTCGTAGGTTGACTTATGCATACAAAATTCATCCCAGTCTAAGATAAAACTAGACCGAGGGTTGTGACAGCAGGATCGACAACATGCAAGGGGGACCGAGCCGATCCCCAGCTTGCGCATTCTGCCTCTCCGATCGGCTGAGCGCCCACACGCTCGTTTCATGGGTTGGCTTAGGCATACGGAGTTCATTCCATGACTAAGAATACGGAGTTCTTTCCCAGTCTAAGATTTTGACCAACGGTACACATGCTGGGCTTGGACATGTGCTGGTGTCGCATTTTTTTTGCCTGGGGCACCATCGTCGGAGGATCACCGGAGAGCCTAACCGACGACATTGGGGGTTTCGACGATTGGGGGGGCCGAGGGGTGTGCGTACATGATGTGCGATGGGTGCTGGTACTTGGCCCTTATATTGGCCCCTTATCCCTCATCAAACCTCGAGAACTCACACCCCCTTAAAGCGCATTTGAGATTTTATAGGTTTGCTACCAGTAGCCATTAAAGTGTCTGAAATGGGGACACTTTTTTGAAACGGTCACAAAATCTTCTCCACTTCGAGTTTTTAGCTGAATTTTTTTGTGCATGCCAACAAAAGTACATGGATCACCTCTACCAAATTTGGTGACAAAACTCTTTCTAAAAAAATTTTAAAAAACCCCGAACCATAAAAAGTTTAAAAAATCATGAAAAATAGAAAATGGGTCGTCCACGAAACTGCACATGAAGGCTTAGGGGACCATTGTATGAATTTACAAGCCATAAAAATGGCATTGGCACAGCAAAAACTTGAAGATGTGCTTGAACCCACCTACTGCACGTTCGATCCCCGATTTTCGCATCCTGCCTCTCTGGTCGACTGAGCGCCCGCACGCTCGTTTCGTGGGTTGACTTAGGTATACGGAGTTCATCCCCAGTCTAAGCATAAGGAGTTCATTCCCAATCTAAGATCGGATCAGACCGAGGGTTGCGATAGTACGATCGACAGCATGCAGGGTGGACCGGGCCGATCCCCGGCTTACGCGTTCTACATCTCTGACCAACTGAGCTCCCCGCACGCCTGTTTCGTGGGTTGGCTTAGGCATAGGGAGTTCATTCCAAGTCTAAGCCTAGCTGGATCAAGGGTTTGTGGCAGTGGGACTGGTAGCATGCAAAGGGGATCGAATCGATCCCCAACCTACGCGTTATGCCTCTCTGACCGACTAGAGCTTGTACGCTCGTTTTGTGGGTTGACTTAGGCATATGGAGTTCATTCCTAGTCTAAGATTGGCCCGGACCGAGGGTTGCGGCAGCAGGATCAACAGCACACAGGGGGGATCGGGCCGATCCCCGGCTTGCACATTATGCCTCTCTGACTTGCGCATTCTATCCTCTCCAGTCGGCTTCAGCGCCCGCAAGCTCGTTTCATGGGTTGACTTAGGCATACGGAGTTCATTCCATGTCTAAGCATATGGAGTTCAATTCCAGTCTAAGATCCAAACCCGACTGAGGGTTGCGGTAGTAGGACCAGCAGCAGGATCGACAGCACACAGGGGAGGACTGGGTCAATCCCCAGCTTGCGCATTCTGCCTCTCCGATAGGCTGAGTACCCGCACACTTGTTTCATGGGTTGGCTTAGGCATACGGAGTTCATTCCATGTCTAAGCATA
Source organism: Durio zibethinus (assembly GCF_002303985.1). Next base: position 33,204,460 of record NW_019167826.1, on the reverse strand, counting down.
CAGAGTTCATTCCCAGTCTAAGATAGGATTGGACCGAGGGTTGCGGCAGCAAGACCAATAGCAGGATCGGCAGCTCACAGGAGGGACCGGGCCGATCCCCGGCTTGTGCCTTATGCCTCTCTAGCATGTTCAGCACCCGTACGCTCGTTTCGTGGGTTGACCTTAGCATATGGAGTTAATTCCCAGTCTAAGATTGGACCAGACCGAGGGTTGCGGTAGCAGGATTGATAGCACGTTGAGGGGACCGAGCCGGTCCCCGGCTTGCACATTCTGCCTCTTCGACCGGCTGAGTGCCTGCACGCTCGTTTCATGGGTTGGCTTAGGCATACGGAGTTCATTCCTTGTCTAGGCATACGGAGTTCATTCCCAGTCTAAGATTAGTCCAGATCGAGGGTTTGCAACAGCCAGGACTAGTAACAGGATCTAACAGCACGCCAGGGGGGGATTGGGCTCGATCCCTGGCTTGTGCCATGTCTACTTCTTCGACCGGTTGAGTGCTGCACGCTCATTTCGTGGGTTGGCTTAGGCATACAGAGTTCATTCAATGTCTAAGCCAACCCTAACCGAGGGTTGTGGCAGTAAGACCTGCAGCGGGATCGACAGCACGCAGAGGGGGATCGGGTTAATCCTCGACTTACGTATTATGCCTCTTTGGTAGGCTTATCGGCCGACTGAGTGCCCGTATGCTCATTTCGTGGGTTGAATTAGGCATACGGAGTTCATCCCCCAGTGTAGGCTGGGCTTGGGCATGTGCTGGTGCCATATTTTTTTTGCCCAGGGCACCATCGCCGGAGAGCCTAATCGATGGCATTAGGGGTTCTGACGATTGGGGGGGCCGGGGGGTGTGCGCACATGATATGTGATGGGTGCTGGTACTTGTTCCTTATATTGGCCACCTATCCCTTGTCAAACCTCGAGAACTCACACCCTCTTAAAGAGCATTTGAGATTTTATAGGTTTGCTGCCAGTAGCCATTAAAGTGTCTGAAATGGGGACACTTTTTTCAAACGGTCCCAAAATCTTCTCCACTTCGAATTTTTAGCCAACATTTTTTGTGCATGCTGAAGAAAATACACGGATCTCCTCTACCAAATTTCGGGACAAAACTCTTTCTAAAAAAATTTTAAAATATTCTGAACCACAGAAAGTTTTGAAAATCATGAAAAATAAAAAACGGGTCGTCTTGCCACGAAACTTCACATGAAGGCTTAGGGGACCATTGTATGAATTTACAAGCCATAAAAATGGCATTGGCACGATAGAACTATGAAGATGTGCTTGAACCCACCTACCACCCGTTCGATCCTCGGCTTGCGCATCCTGCCTGTCTGGTCGGCTAAGTGCCCGCACACTCGTTTTGTGGGTTGACTTAGGCATATGGAGTTCATCCCAATCTAAGCATACAGAGTTCATTCCCAGTCTAAGATCGGACCAGACCGAGGGTTACGAAAGAAGGATCAGCAGCACGTAGAGGGGGATTGGGTTGATCCCCGGCTTGTGCATTTTGCCTCTCCGATCGGCCTCTCTGGTCGACTGAGTGCCCGCACGCTCATTTCGTGGGTTGACTTAGGCCATACAGAGTTCATCCCTAGTCTAATCATACGTAGTTCATTCCCAGTCTAATATCAACTCGGATCGAGGGTTGCGATAGCAGGATCGATAGCACACAAGGGGGATCGGGTTAATCCTCGGCTTACACATTCTGCCTCTCTGACTGACTGAGCGCCCACACGCTCATTTCATGGGTTGGCTAAGGCATACGGAGTTCATTCCATGTCTTAGCATACGGAGTTCATTCCATGTCTTAGCATACGGAGTTCATTCCCAGTCTAAGATTTTGAGCCACGATGCACATGCTGGGCTCGGGCATGTGTTGGTGCCGTATTTTTTTCACCCGGGGCACCATCGCCAGAGCATCACAGACTAAGATCAAACTAGACCGATGGTTGTGGTAGTAGGATCGACACCACATAGGGGGAACCGGGCCGATCCCTGACTTGCGCATTCTGCCTCTCTGGCCAGTTGAGCCCCCGCACACCCGTTTCATGGGTTGGCTTAGGCATAGCGAGTTCATTCCATGTCTAACCCCAATCGAACCGAGGGTTGTGGCAACAGAACCGGCAGCACGCAGAGGGGGACTGGGCCGATCCCTGGCTTGCACATTATGCCTTTTCGGCCGGTTTAGCGGCCGTACGCTCGTTTCGTGGGTTGACTTAGGCATACGAAATTCATGCCTAGTCTAAGCATATAAAGTTCATTCACAGTCTAAGATCAGACTGGATCGAGCGTTGTGATAGCAGGATCTATTGCATGCAGGGGGGACCAGGTCTATCCCCGGCTTGCGTATTCTACCTCTCCGATCAGCTTGCGCATTATGCCTCTCTAGCTAGCCTCTTCGGTCGGCTGAGTGCCCGTACGCTCGTTTCATGGGTTGACTTAGGCATACGGAGTTCATCCCTAGTCTAAGCATACGGAGTTCATTCCCAGTCTAGGATCGAACCGGACCGAGGGTTGCGGTAGCAGGATCGATAGCACGCAGGGGGATCAGGCCGATCCCCAACTTACGCATTCTGCCTCTCCGACCGACTGAGTGCCGGTACACTCGTTTCATAGGTTGGCTTAGGCATACAAAGTTCATTCCATGTCTAAGCCCTAATCGGATCGAGGGTTCTGGCAACAGGACCAGCAGCGGGATCGGTAGCACGTAGAGGAAGACCGGGCTGATCCTCGGCTTACGCATTATGCCTTTCTGATCGACCTCTCCGGTCAGCTGAGCGCTCGCACGCTCATTTTGTAGGTTGACTTAGGCATACGGAGTTCATCCCCAGTCTAAGCATACAGAGTTCATTCCCAGTCTAAGATCAGACCGGACCGAAGGTTGTGACAGCAGGATCGGCAGCACGCAGGGGGGACCAGGCCGATCCTGGCTTACGCATTCTACCTCTTCGGTCGGCTGAGCGCCCGCCCGGTCGTGTCATCAGTTGTGTTAGGCATAGAGAGTTCATTCTATGTCTAAGCCGCCAGTCAGACGAGGGTTGTGGCAACGAGACTGGCTGCACGCAAAGGGGGACCGGGGTCGATCCCTCGCTTGCGCATTATGCCTCTTCAGTCGGCTTCAACACCCGTTCGCGACACTCATTTCGTGGGTTGACTTATGCATACAAAGTTCAATACTAGTCTAAGATAGGACCAGACTGAGGGTTGCGACAGCAGGATCGACAGCACGCAGGGTTGGGTGCAGGTCGATCCCATCTTGCGCATTCCTACCTTTTCGCCAGCTGAGCGCCCGCATGCTTGTTTCGTGGGTTGGCTTTAGGCATACGGAGTTCATTCCATCTCTAGGCATATGGAGTTCATTCCCAGTCTAAGATTTTGAGCCACGGTGCACATGTTGGGCTCGAGCATGTGCTGGTGCCACATTTTTTTCGCCCGGGGCACCATCGCTAGAGAGCCTAACCGACAGCATTGAGGGTTTCGATGATTGGGGGGCCGGAGGGTGTGCGCACATGATGTGCGATTGGTGCTGTTACTTGGCCCTTATGTTGGCCCCTATCCCTCATCAAACCTCGAGAACTCACACCCCCTTAAAGAGCATTTGAGATTTTATAGGTTTGCTGCCACTAGCCATTAAAGTGTCTGAAATGGGGACACTTTTTTCAAACGGTCAGAAAATCTTCTCCACTTTGAGTTTTTAGCTGAATCTTTTTTGTGCATGCCAAAAAAAATACAAGGATCACCTCTACCAAATTTTGGGACAAAACTCTTTCTAAAAAAATTTTAAAAAAATCTCGAATCGCAAAAAGTTTCAAAAATCATGAAAAATAGAAAAAGGGTTGTCTTGCCACGAAACTTCACATGACGGCTTAGGGGACCATTGTATGAATTTACAAGCCATAAAAATCACATTGGAATGGCAAAAATATGAAGATGTGCTTGAACCCACCTACCACCCGTTCGATCCGCGGCTTGCACATCCTGCCTTTTTGGTCGGGTGAACGCCCGCATGCTCGTTTTGTGGGTTGACTTAGGCATACAGAGTTCATCCCCAGTCTAAGCATACGAAGTTCATTCCCAGTCTAAGATCGGATCGGACCGAGGGTTGCGGTAGCAGGATCGGTAGCATGCAGGGGGGATCGGGTCGATCCTCGGCTTACGCATTCTGCCTCTCCGACCAGCTGAGCGCCCGCACGCCCGTTTTGTGGGTTGGCTTAGGCATAGGGAGTTCATTCCATGTCTAAGCCCCAGCCAGACCGAGGGTTGTGGCAGCGGGACTGGTAGCATGCAGAGGGGGACCGAGCCGATCCCCGGCTTACGGATTATGCCTCTTCGGTCGGCTCAGCGCCCGTATGCTCGTTTCGTGGGTTGACTTATGCATACGAAGTTCATTCCGAGTCTAAGATTGGATCGAACCAAGGGTTGTAGTAGCACAATCCACAGCATGTAGGGGGGGACCGGGTCGATCCCCAGCTTGCGCATTCTACCTCTCCGATTGACTGAGCGCCCGTATGCTCGTTCATGGGTTGGCCTAGGCATACAGAGTTCATTCCATGGCTAAGCATACGGAGTTCATTCCCAGTCTAAGATTTTGAGCCATGGTGAACATGCTAGGCTCGGGCATGTGCTGGTGCTGCATTTTTTTTGGCCAGGGCACCATCACTGGAGCATCATCGACGCATCGTCGGAGAGCCTAATCGGCGCATTGGGGGTTCTAGCGATTCGGGGGGCCAGGGGGTGTGCACACATGATGTGCGATGAGTGCTGGTACTTGACCCTTATATTGGCCCCCTATCCCTCATCAAACCTCTAGAACTCACACCCCCTTAAAGAGCATTTGAGATTTTATAGGTTTGCTGCCAGTAGCCATTGAAGTGTCTGAAATGGGGATACTTTTTTCAAACGGTCACAAAATCTTCTCCACCTAGAGTTTTTAGCTGAATTTTTTTGTGCATGCCAAAAAAATACAAGGATCACCTATACCAAATTTAGGGACCAAAATCTTTCTAAAAAAATTTTAAAAAATTCCAAACCCCAAAAAGTTTAAAAAATCGTGAAAAATAAAAAATGAGTCATCTTGCCACGAAACTTCACATGAAGGCTTACGAGACCATTGTATGAATTTACAAGCCATAAAAATGGCATTGGAAGGGTAGCAATATGAAGATGTGCTTATGTCATGGGCTCCGACCTTAGACTCAGAATCCTGGCTGATTATACAAGTTAAAGAGAAACAGGATGAACAAGACAGAATTCTGGAAATACTCTTGTATTCATTGAAACAGAAGTGTTTGATGCTGTACAAATGAGGGTGGAGCAACCCTCTATTTATAGTTGAGGCTCCAGCTACAAGTTAATGGCAATATCCCTAGAATAAAGGCTAAAATCGTGGGATTACAATCAATCAGGATGCCAACTCCTGATTTTAAGGTCAACCAAATCTGCTAGAATGCTCCTACTGATCCTGCCTGCTTCCAGAAGCTTCCCTTGTGTGTCCAGCACCTTGGGCCCTTTTGGATATGGTGCGAGCAGCATGTATGCTAGGCCTTAGTCTCACGGGCTGGCCTGCAAGTCGGGCGGGCGTTTTGAACTCGTTTGCTAGGCTTTGCATGCAGATACCTGCCAGTACGCCTGGTCTGTAGGCCTTAACTTTTGGCTCTCCTACTGTTGCACCTGATGTGCCTGGCGAACCCACCCAAGATGTGACATTCTCTCCCACCTGATTGTACAATGCCCTCATTACGTCTTCTGCATGGTACTGCCTGATTTAGTCCCTGAACTGGCATAAGTCATCTGCTAGTTCCCAGCTCGCCTCACTGTTTGGAAGTCCCTTCTAACGCACCAAGTACTCTTATCTTGGCTGATAATTCTTTCGTCTCACCTCTCGGTTAGCTATGATGTTGTGGACCTCCTTCTCATATGAGGCCCTTGCTCCCAATGTCACACGCTTTCACTCTGCCCGTCCTGGATCTCTCTCATCCTTATGGAACAGCTTGAGCTTGCTCACATGGAACACTGGGTGTACCCTTAGCTTGGGTGGCATATCCAGCTTGTAGGCAACCTTGCCTACCCTCTTGACTACTTAGAAAGGTCCCTCATACCTTCGGACTAGGCCTTTGTGCAGCCCCCTATGGTGCACAATGGGATGCAGCTTCACCAACACCAAGTCTCCAACTTGGAACTACACATCCCGCCTCTTCTGGTCTGCCCACTTCTTCGACCTCTTGGCCGCCTTGTGTAGACAAACTCTGGCCAAGTTAGTTTGCTCCTGCCATGCCTTGGCAAACTTGTATGCTACTGGATTCGACCCTGTATAACCTACAGTAATCGAACCGGGTGTTAGTGGTTGTTGCCCTATCACAACCTCAAATGGGCTCTAGTTCATTGCCTCGCTCTTTTGTGAGTTGTAAGAAAGCTGCACAATATCTAGCAGCTTTGGCCAGTCCCTTTGTGTGGCACTCACATAGTGCCTAAGGTAGACCTCCAATAGTCCATTCACTCATTCTGTCTGCCCATCGGTCTACAAATGCATGCTGGTGGAAAAGTTCAAGTCTGACCCCAACAGCTTGAACAACTCAGTCCAGAACCTGCCCGTGAAACGCTCGTCCCGATCACTAACAATGGTCCTCAGTACTCCCCAGTACTTAACCATGTTCTTCAGGAACAATTGAGCTGCCTCCTCGGCTGGGCACTCCTTGGTTGCTGGAATGAAAATTCCATACTTGGAAAACTTGTCCACCATTACCATAATGCTTCCAAACCCTTCTGCTTTGGGCAGACCGACTATAAAGTCCAGAGAAACACTCTTCCATGGTCGCTCTGGCACTGGCAATGGCTCCAAGAAATCGCCTGGTTTCTTGAGCTCCACCTTGTCCTATTGGCACACAAGATAAGTCTTCCCATAGGCCTTCACATCATCCCTTATGTGCGGCCAGTAGTACCGGTCCTCGATCACCACCAAGGTATGACTCACTCTAGGGTGTCCAGCCCACCTTGCATCATGGCATTCTTGCAAAACTTCCTTGTGGAGCTTCCAGTGCTATGGTACAAATAGTCTACTGCCCCTGGTGTACAGTAAGCCATCCTGTAACCAAAATCACCTAGTCTTACCTTGCTGGGTGTACTTCATCAAAGCCTTAGCTGTAGGATCATGCACAAGTCACTCCTTGATGCGTGACACCAGTGACCCTCTGGTTGGCTAATGGCAGCAAGGTTAGCCTTTCTGCTCAAGGTGTCTGGCACTAGGTTCACCCGTTCTGGCTTGTACTCCATCTGGAAATCAAATTCTATAAGAAAATCTTACCATCTCACCTGCTTAAGGGACAGCTTCTTCTGCGTCTGAAAGTAGCTCGTTGCCACATTGTCCATCCTCACCATGAACCTTGACCCCAACAGGTAATGGCACCAAGTGTGCCAGTAGTGCACCACTGCAGTTATCTCCTTCTCTTGGACCGTGTACCTACGTTCAGTCTCATTCAGCTTCCTGCTCTCGAACGCGAATGGATGTCCCTCCTACATCAACACGCCCCCTTATGGCAAAGTCTGATGCATCCGTATGTACCTCATACAGCTTGGCATGGTCTGGCAAGGCCAAGATTGGCTCCTTGGTCATAGCCCGCTTCAACCTATCAAAGGCTTCCTGGCACCCTACGCTCCACTCCCATGCTCTCCTTTTCTTGAGCAAGTCAGTCAATGGCGTGGCTATCTTAGAGTGACCTTTGATGAAGCGTCTGTAGTAGTTAACCAGCCCAAGGAATGATCTCAACTCAGTGACCGTGGCTGGCAGTTGCCACTCTATGATGGCGTGTATCTTGCCTTCATCCATGCGTATCTTGCCACCTCCTACTATGTGGCTAAGGAATGGGATCTTCTACTGGGCAAATGAGCACTTCTCCTCTTGACAATAGCTTGTGCGCCGTAACACCTCGAACACTGTCTCAAGTGGTCTACATGCTCCCCAAAGTCTGGCTATAGATCACAATGTCATCCAATAAACCACAATAAATCGATCAAGGATGACTAAAGTACCTTGTTCATAAGGTGCAAAATGTTGCTGGGGCATTCGTTGAGTCCAAAAGGCATCACCAAGAACTCATACGAACCATACCGAGTGACACATGCTGTCTTTGGCTCATCTCCTCCATGATCCTGACTTGATAGTAGCCTGACCTCAAATCCAGCTTGGTGAACCACCTTGCGCTCCTAAGTTAATCAAACAAGTCCGCATGAGTGGGGATGGGTAACTTGTTCTTAATGGTCAGCTTGTTCAAAGCCCGATAGTCTATGCACAGCCGTATGACCCATCATGCTGTGTTGGAATAGAACCGATGCACCATAAGGCCTTCGATGGGCCTGATGAAGCAGCATCAACTAACTCTTTGAGCTACTTCCTTAACTCCTCCAACTCTGGTGGAGACATTCGGTAAGGGGCTCTGGCTAGTGGCTTGGCCTTGGACACCAGCTCGATCTTGTGGTCCACCTCCCTCTTACGTGGTAGCTTGCTAGGTAGCTTTGTGGGCATCACATCACTAAAGGTCTTCAGCACCTTTAGCACCTCCAAGGGTGACTCGATCTCCTTTTCCCTTGGCTCATCATATGTCAGGGCTGCCAAGAAGGTGTCTTTTTGTTTGCTTATCGCTTTGGCAAATTGGATGGCTGACACCACCCATGACCCAACTCTAGACCCTCTCTTCAATGGCACTAGGCATTGGCACCGTGCATCCAAGATGCAAACACAATCAGCAAAAGGCACAAGGTGGGTGTTAATCTGAACAAGGAAATCTAACCCAATCACAAACTCATAGTCATCAAGGGGTATTACCTCAATGGTCTCCTTGCCTTTCTAGTCTCCAAGCTGCAACTCCACTCCCCGTGCTACTCCAATGGCTGGAACCTCTTTGGAGTTCATCGTTTTAATGGTACCAGTCTTTTTCTGCACCTTTAGTCTGAGCTTTCGAGCTCCATCACCTAAAATAAAAAGATGTGAGGCACTTGTGTCCACTAGTGCGCTCACCTTCTAACCTGCAACAATTAGATCTGCAAACATCAAGCCTTTTGGCTTGTGGCTCCCCTTACTTTGGACAACATTGAGCACCAATGACCCAAGCTTTGCTGCCCCTGACTCTGGCTCCTCGTCAGACTCCTTGTCTATAGTAGCCAGCTTGCCCTTCTGCGGGCAATTGCACGCTATGTGGCTCCCTCCACATAGGTAGCATGCTAGTGGCTCTCGGTCCCCCTTTGCTTTCCACTTGCCTGCTGGTGGCTTCCTCTCACCATCCTTGGTTGAACGGTCTCGGTCCCTATCCTTGGACTCTCGATCACGGTCCTTTCCCTTGGACTGCTTCTTCGATCCCTATCGTCCTGTCTTTACCCTTGGGCTTGGAAGACTCAAACTTGTTCAGAGGCTTGAACTCTATCAAGGCCTCGGCAGTAGTCATGGCTTTAGCCAAGTCATGAACTCCCCTCCTTTGTAGCTTATGCTTCACCCATGGCTTCAGCCCATCCATGAAAGCAAATAAGGTGTCCTTTTCAACTAGATCTGAGATCTGTAGCATCAATTCAAAGAATTTCTGGACATACTCCCTTATGTCCCCTTGCTGGCTCAACCTGTGTAATTTTGCCCATGCCTCATCATCAGCATACTCCGGGTAAAATTGTTCTCTGAACTCCTTTTAGAACTCTGCTTAGGTTCCAATCTTGGATGCCTGACATCATCACACCTACGCCTCCACCACAATAAGGCTACATCAGTGAGATACATAGCAGCGGTGCTTACCTTTATCGCCTCGTCTTGCATGCCCATGGCCTGGAAGTACTGCTCCATACCCCAAAGGTAGTTGTCTACTTCCTTAGTCACCATAGTCCCCTTGAACTCCTTAGGCTTGGGGACATCCAATCTGGACTTGGACACTCCAGCAAACATGCCATTCCCAATGGCAGTCTTGCAAGCAACGAACTCACCGATAAGCTCTTCCATCCGTTGGCGCATGGCCTCCATGCCATTGTGCAAGGTCAGCACTTCAGCCTCCAATGCCTTATTTTTCTGGGTGATCACCTCCATGCCTTTGTTGAAAGCAGCTTCCAGCTCACTTTGGATCTCCTCCCCCATAGAGTCTAGCGATGTAATGTGAGTCTCTACCTCCTCAAGCTTCTCCCCCATGTCGCCCATGGTCACCTCCATCTTGACCAACCTACCATCCATGGTAGACTAGATATCTCTAGAACCGGCTTTCTTGCCTCTTTCATGCCCATGCTCCTGGGCCTCTGATTGTTGGCTAGCAATGTTGCTTTGGGATGCCATCTCCTCAATCACGATCTAACCTACACAACACAAACACATAGAATCGAACTTGCTCTGATACCAACTGTCACGGGCTCCAACCTTAGCTCAGAATCCGTGCGGCCTTACGCTTGGAATCTCCTTCTTTGTGCCTAAGTCAGCCTAAAACACAAGCATGCGGGCACTAGAACAATGGGAAGGGCTGATTACGCAAGTTAAAGAGAAACAGGATGAACAAGACAGAATTCTAGAAATGCTCTTCTATTCACTGAAACAGAAGTGTTTGATGGTGTACAAATGAGGGTGGAGCAGCCCTCTATTTATAGTTGAGGCTGCAGCTGCAACTTAATGGCAATATCCCTAGAATAAAGGCTAAAATCATGGGATTACAATCAATCAGGATGCTAACTCCTAATTTTCAGGGTCAACCAAATCTGTCAGGATGCTCCTGCTGATCCTACCTGCTTCCAGAAGCTTCCCTTGCGTGTCCAGCACCTTGGACACTTCTGGATATGGTGCGGGCAGCTTGTATGCCAGGCCTTGGTCTCACGGGCTGGCCTGCAAGTCGGGTGGGTGTTCTAAACTCGTTTGCTAGGCTTTGAATGCAGATACCCGCCAGCACTCCTGGTCTGTGAGCCTTAACTTCTGGCTCACCTGCTGGTGCACCTGATGTGCCTGGCGTGCCCGCCCAGGGCGTGACACTTGAACCCACCTACCACCCGTTCGATCCTCGGCTTGCGCATCCTGCCTCTTTGGTCGGTTGAGCACCTGTACGCTCATTTTGTGGGTTGACTTAGGCATACAGAGTTCATCCCCAGTCTAAGCATACAGAGTTCATTCCTAGTCTAAGATCAGACCAGACCAAGGGTTGTGGCAGCAGGATCGGCAACATGTAGGGGGGTCGGGCTGATCCCTGGCTTGTGCATTCTACCTCTCCGATCGACTGAGCGCCCGCATGCTCATTTTGTGGGTTGGCTTAGGCATACGGAGTTTATTCCATGTCTAAGCCCCACCCAGATCGAGGGTTGTGGCAGCAGGACCAGCGGCGGGATCGGCAGCACGCAGAGGAGGACCGTGCTGACCCTCGACTTGCGCATTATGCCTTTCTAGTTGACCTCTCTGGCCTGCGGAGCACCCACACGCTTGTTTCATGGGTTGACTTAGGCATACGGAGTTCATCCCTAGTCTAAGCATACGGAGTTCATTCCCAGTCTAAGATTGGACCGGACCGAGGGTTGCGACAGTAGGATCGACAGCACGCAGGGGGGATCGGGTCGATCCCTGGCTTGCGCATTCTGCCTCTCTGACTGGCTGAGCGCCCGTACGCCCATTTCGTGGGTTGGCTTAGGCATAGGGAGTTCATTCCACGTCTAAGCCCTAGCCAGACCGAGGGTTGTTGCAGTGGGACCGACAGCACACAGAGGGGGATCGGACCGATCCCTGGCTTGCGCATTATGCCTCTTCGGCCGGCTCAGCACCTGCACGCTCATTTCATGGGTTGACTTATGCATATGGAGTTCATTCCCAGTATAAGATCGAACCGGACCGCAGGTTGCGACAGCAGGATCGACAGCATGTCAGGGGGGACCGAGTCAAATCCTGACTTGCACATTCTGCCTATCCGGTCGGTTGAGCGCCTGTACACTCGTTTCATGGGTTGGCTTAAGCATACGGAGTTCATTCCACGTCTAAGCATACGAAGTTCATTCCCAGTCTAAGATTTTGAGCCACGGTGCACATGCTGGGCTTCAGCATGTGCTGGTGCCGCATTTTTTTCGCCTGGGGAACCATCGCTGAGCATCGTCGGAGAGCCTAACCGACGGCATTGGGGGTTTCGACGATTGGGGGGGCGGGGGGTGTGCGCACATGATGTGCGATGGGTGGCTGGTCACTTGCCTTATTATTGGCCCCCTATCCCTCATCAAACCTCGAAATCACACCCCCTTAAAAGAGCATTTGAGATTTATAGGTTTTGCTGCCGAGTAGCCATTAAAGTGTTGGTGAATGGGGACACTTTTTCCAAATGGGCTCACAAAATCTTCTCCACTTCGAGTTTTTTAGCTGAATTTTTTTGTGCATGCCAAAAAAAATACAAGGATCACATCTACCATATTTGGGGACAAAACTCTTTCTAAAAAAATTTAAAAAAATCCTGAACGATAAAAAGTTTCAAAAATCATGATAAATAGAAAATGGGTCGTCTTGCCATGAAACTTCACATGAAGGCTTAGGGGACCATTGAATTTATAACCCATACAAATGGCATCGGTAGGGCAGAAATATGAAGATGTGCTTGAACCCACCTACCACCCGTTTGATCCCTAGCTTGCGCATCCTGCCTCTTTGGTCGGTTGAGCGCCCGTACGCTCATTTCATAGGTTGACTTAGTCATACGGAGTTCATCCCCAGTCTAAGCATATGGAGTTCATTCCCAGTCTAAGTTTGGACTGGACTGAGGGTTGCGGCAGCAGGATCAACAGCACGCAAGGGGGACCGGACCGATCCCGGCTTGCACATTCTGCCTCTCCGACCGGCTGAGTGCCCGTACGCTCGTTTCGTGGGTTGGCTTAGGCATACGAAGTTTATTCCATGTCCTAGCCCCAGCTGGACGGAGGGTTGTGGTAGCAGGACCGGCTTGTGCATTATGCCTCCTCGGTCGACTGAGCACCCGCATGCTCGTTTCGTGGGTTGACTTAGGCATACGGAATTCATCACTAGTCTAAGCATACGGAGTTCATTCCCAGTCTAAGATCAGATCAGACCGAGGGTTGCGGTAGTAGGATCTGCAGCACGCAGGGGGATCGAGTCGATCCCCGGCTTGCGCATTCTACCTCTCCATCCGGTTGAGCGCCCGCTCGCCCATTTCATGGGTTGGCTTAGGCATAGGGAGTTCACTCCATGTCTAAGCCCCAACCAGACCGAGGGTTGTGGCAGCAAGATCGACAGCACGTAGAGGGGGACTGGGCCGATCCCTGGCTTGCGCGTTATGGCTCTTCAACCGGCTTAGTGCCCGCATGCTCATTTCATGGGTTGACTTATGCATAAGGAGTTCATTCCCAGTCTAAGATTGGATCGGATCGAGGGTTATGGTAGCAAGATCGACAGCATGCAGGGGGACCGGGTCGATCCTCGGCTTGCGCATTCTGCCTCTCTGGCCGATTGAGCGCCCGCACGCTCGTTTCGTGGGTTGGCTTAGGCATACAGAGTTCATTCCATGTCTAAGCATACAAAGTTCATTCCAAATCTAAGATTTTGAGCCACGGTGTACATGTTGGGCTCGGGCATGTGCTAGTGCTGCATTTTTTTCGCCTGGGGCACCATCGCCGGAGAGCCTAACTAGCGACATTGGGGGTTCCGGTGATTGGGGGGGCCGGGGGGTGTGCGCACATGATGTAGAATGGGTGATGGTACTTGGCCCTTATATTGGCCCCCTATCCCTCATCAAACCTTGAGAACTCGCACCCCCTTAAAGAGCATTTGAGATATTATAGGTTTGCTGCCAGTAGCCATTAAAGTGTCTGAAATGGGGACACTTTTTTCAAACGGTTATAAAATTTTCTCCACTTTGAGTTTTTAGCTGAATTTTTTTGTGCATGCCAATAAAAATAAAAGGATCACCTCTACCAAATTTGGGGACAAAACTCTATCTAAAAAAAGTTTAAAAAATCTTGAACCGTAAAAAGTTTTGAAAATCGTGAAAAAAAGAAAACGGGTCGTCTTGCCAAGAAACTTCACATGAAGGCTTAGAGGACCATTGTATGAATTTACAAGCCATAAAAATGGCATTGGCATGGCAGAAATATGAAGATGTGCTTGAACCCACCTACCACCCGTTCGATCCCCGGCTTGTGCATCCTGCCTCTTTGGTCGGCTGATCGCCCGCACACTCGTTTCGTGGGTTGACTTAGGCATACAGAGTTCATCCCCAGTCTAAGCATTTGGAGTTAATTCCTAGTCTAAGATCGAACCGGATCGAGGGTTGCGATGGTAGGATCGGTAGCACGCTGGGGGATCAGGTCGATCCCCGGCTCGCACATTCTGCCTCTCTGGCCGGCTGCGCGCCCGCACTCTCGTTTCATGGGTTAGCTTAGGCATACAGAGTTCATTCCATGTCTAAGCATACGGAGTTCATCCCCAGTCTAAGATTTTGAGCCACGGTGCACATGCTGGGCTTGGGCATGTGCTGGTGCCATATTTTTTTGGCCCGGGGCCCCATGCCAGAGTATCATCGGAGCATCACCGGAGAGCCTAACCGACGGCATTGAAGGTTCTGACAATTGGGGGGCCCGGGGGGTGTGCGCACATGATGTGCGATGGGTTCGGGTACTCGACCCTTATATTGGCCCCCTATCCCTCATCAAACCTCGAGAACTCACACGCCTTAAAGAGCATTTAAGATTTTATAGGTTTGCTGCCAGTAGCCATTAAAGTGTCTGGAATGGGGACATTATTTTCAAAAGGTAACAAAATCTTCTCCACTTCGAGCTTTTGGCTTAATTTTTTTGTGCATGCCAACAAAAATACAAGGATCACCTCTACCAAATTTTGGACAAAACTCTTTTTAAAAAAATTTTAAAAAATCTCGAGCCGTAAAAAGTTTCAAAAATCATGAAAAATAGAAAACGGGTCGTGTTACCATGAAACTTCACATGAAAGCTTAGGGGACCATTGTATGAATTTACAATGTGCTTGAACCCACGTACCACCCGTTCAATCCCCGGCTTGCGCATCCTGCATCTCTGGTCGGCTAAGCGCCTGCATGCCCGTTTCGTGGGTTGGCTTAGGCATACGGAGTTCATTCCATGTCTAAGCCCTAGCCGGACCGAGAGTTGTGGTAGCGGGACCGACAACACACAGAGTGGGACTGGGTCGATCCCCGACATGTGCATTATGCCTCTTCGATCGGCTCAGTGCCCACACACTCATTTTGTGGGTTGACTTATGCATACGAAGTTCATTCCCAGTCTAAGATCAGACCAGACCGAGGGTTGCGACAGTAGGATCAACAGCAGGCAGGGAGGCTCGAGCCTGTGCTGGTGCAAGCATTTTTTTTGCCCGGGGCACCATCGTCGGAGCACATTCCATGTCTAAGAATAAGGAGTTCATTCCATGTCTAAGATTTTGAGCCACGGTGCACATGCTGGGCTCGGCCATGTGCTGGTGCCACTTTTTTTTTGCCCAGGGCACCATCGTCAGAGCTTCGTCGAAGAGCCTAATGGGCGACATTAGGGGTTCCTTCGATTGGGGGGCCGGGGGGTGTGCGCACATGATGTATGATGGGTGCTGGTACTTGGCCCTTATATTGGCCCTATATCCCTCATCAAACCTCGAGAACTCACACCCCCTTAAAGAGCATTTGAGATTTTATAGGTTTGCTGCCAGCAGCCATTAAAGTGTCTGAAATGAGGACACTTTTTTCAAACGGTAACAAAATCTTCTCCACTTCAAGTTTTTAGCTGAATATTTTTTTGCATGCCCACAAAAATACAAGGATCACCTCTATCAAATTTGGGGACAAAACTCTTTCTAAAAAAATTTAAAAAAATCTTGAACAGTAAAAAGTTTCAAAAATCGTGAAAAATGGAAAACGGGTCGTCTTGCCACGAAACTTCTCAAGAAGGCTTAGGGGACCATTGTATAAATTTACAATGTGCTTGAACCCACGTACCACCCGTTTGATCCCTAACTTGCGCATCCTGCCTCTTTGGTCGGCTGAGCGCCTGCACGCCCGTTTCGTGGGTTGGCTTAGGCATATGGAGTTCATTCCATGTCTAAGCCCCAGCCGGACCAAGGGTTGTGGTAGTAGGACCAGCAACGGGATCGGTAGCACGTAGAAGGGGATTGGGTCGATCCTCGACTTGCGCATTATGCTCTCTGACCGGCCTCTCCGGCCGACTAAGCGCTCACACGCTCGTTTCGTGGGTTGACTTAGGCATACGGAGTTCATCCCCAGTCTAAGATTGGATCGGATAGAGGGTTGCGGCAGCAGGATCGACAGCACATAGGGAGGGATTAGGTCGGTCCCCAGCTTGCGCATTCTACCTCTCCGGCCAACTGAGCACCTGCACGCTCGTTTCTTGGGTTGGCTTAGGCATAAGGAGTTCATTCCATGTCTAAGCGCCACCCAGACCGAGGGTTGTGGTAGCAGGACCAACAGCACGCAGAGGGGGATCGGGCCGATCCCTGGCTTGCGCATTATGCCTATTCAGTCAGCTCACCGCCCGCACGCTCGTTTCATGGGTTGACTTAGGCATACAGAGTTCATCCCCAGTCTAAGCTTACGATGTTCATTCCCAGTCTAAGATCAGACCGGACCGAGGGTTGCGGTAGCAGGATCGGCAGCACGCAGGGGGGACCAGGCCGATCCTTGGCTTGCGTATCTTGCCTCTCTGGTCGGCTGAGTGCCCGCACGCTCGTTTCATGGGTTGACTTAGGCATACAGATTCCATCCCCAGTCTAAGCATATGGAGTTCATTCCCAGTCTAAGATTGAACCAGACCGAGGGTTACGACAACAGGATTGGCAGCACGCAGGGGGGACCAGGTCGATCCCCAACTTACGTATTCTGCCTCTCTGATCGGCTGAGCGCCCGTTTCATGGGTTGGCTTAGGCATAGGGAGTTCATTCCATGTCTAAGCCCTAGTCAGACTGAGGGTTGTGGCAGCAGGACCGACAGCACACAGAAGGGGATCGGGCCGATCCCCGGCTTGCACATTATGCCTCTTTGATCGGCTTTGCACTCGCACGCTTGTTTCGTGGGTTAACTTATGCATACGAAGTTCATTCCCAGTCTAAGATCAAACTGGACTGAGGGTTGCATCAGCAGGATTGACAGTACATAAGGGGGGACTGGGCCGATCCCCGCTTCCACATTCTACCTCTCCGATCGATTGAGCGCCTGCACGCTCATTTCATGGGTTGGCTTAGTCATACGAAGTTCATTCTATGTCTAAGCCCCATTTAGATCGAGGGTTATGGTAGCAGGACTGACAGTAGGATCGACAGCACGCAGAGGGGGATCGGGTTAATCCCCGGCTTATGCATTATGCCTCTTCGACTGACCTCTTTGGTCGGCTTAGTGCCCGCACGCTCGTTTCCTGGGTTGACTTAGGCATACGGAGTTCATCCCGAGTCTAAGCATACAAAGTTTATTCCCAGTCTAAGATCAGACCGGACTGAGGGTTGTAGCAGTAGGATCGGCAGCATGTAAGGGGGATCAGACCGATCCTCAGGTTGTCCATTCTGCCTCTCCGATCGGCTAAGCGCCCGCATGCTCGTTTTATGGGTTGGCTTAGGCATACGGAGTTCATTCCATGTCTAAGCCCCAGTCCGACCGAGGGTTGTGGCAGCAGGACCGGCAGTGGGATCGACAGCACACAGAGTTGGACCGGGCTAATCCCTGGCTTGTGCATTATGCCTCTCCGGCCGACCTTTTCGATCGGTTGAGCGCTCGCACGCTTGTTTCGTGGGTTGACTTAGGCATACGGAGTTCATCCCCGGTCTAAGCATACGGAGTTCCTTTCCAGTCTAAGATCAGATCGGACTGAGGGCTACGCAGTAGGATCGATAGCACGCAGAGGGGACCGAGCGGATCCCCATCTTGCGCATTCTACCTCTCTGACCAGCTGAGCGCCCTTACGCCCGTTTCATGGGTTGGCTTAGGCATAGAGAGTTCATTCCATGTCTAAGCCCCAGTCGGACCGAGGGTTATGGCAGTGGGACTGGCAGCACGCGGAGGGGGATCGGGCTAATCCTTGGCTTGAACATAATGCCTGTTCGACTGGATCAGTGCCCACATGCTCGTTTCGTGGGTTTACTTATGCATATGGAGTTCATTCCCAGTCTAAGATCAGACCGGACTGAGGGTTGCATCAGCAGGATCGACAGGACACGGGAGGGACCTGGCCAATCCCCGGCTTATGCATTCTGCCTCTCCGGCTAGCTGAACGCCCGCACACTCATTTTATGGGTTGGCTTAGGCATACAGAGTTCATTCCATGTTTAAGCCCCACCATACTGGGGTCGGCAGCAAGCAGAGAGGGATCGGGCTGATCCCCGACTTATGCATTATGCCTCTCTGGTTGGCTGAGCATCCGCACACTCATTTTGTGGGTTGACTTAGGTATATGGAGTTCATCCCCAGTCTAAGCATACGGAGTTCATTCCTAGTCTAAGATCAAACTGGATCGAGGGTTGCGACAGCAGGATCGATAGCACTTAGGGGGGATCGGGCCGATCCCCAGCTTGTGCATTCTACCTCTCTGATCGGTTGAGTGCCTGCATGCCCATTTCATGGGTTGGCTGAGGCATAGGAAGTTGAGTCCATGTCTAAGCCTCAGCTGGACCGAAGGTTGTGGCAACGAGACCAACAGCACGTAGAGAGGGATCGGGCTGATCCCCGGCTTGTGCATTATGCCTCTTCGGCCGGCTCAGCGTCCGCACGCTCATTTCGTGGGTTGAGGTATGCATACAGAGTTAATTCCCAGTCTAAGATCGAACCGGATAGAGGGTTGCGATAGCAGGATCGATAGCACACTGGGGAGGACCGGGCCGACACCCGGCTTGCGTATTCTACCTCTCTGGCTGGCTAAGCGCCCACACGCTCGTTTCGTGTGGCTTAGGCATATAGAGTTCATTCCATGTCTAAGCATACGGAGTCCATTCCCAGTCTAAGATTTTAAGCCACGGTGCACATGCTAGGCTCGGGCATGTGCTGGTACCACATTTTTTTCTCTCGGGGCACCACCGCCTGAGCATCGTCGGAGAGCCTAACCGGCGGCATTGGGGGTTTCGACGATTAGGGGGTCGGGGGGTGTGCGCACATGATGTGCGATGGGTGCTGGTACTTGGCACTTATATTGGCCCCTTATCCCTCATCAAACCTCGAGAACTCACACCCCCTTAAAGAGCATTTGAGATTTTATAGGTTTGCTGCCAGTAGGCATTAAAGTGTCTAAAATGGGGACACTTTTTTCAAACGGTCACAAAATCTTCTCCATTTCGAGTTTTTAGCTGAATTGTTTTGTGCATGCCAACAAAAATACAAGGATCACCTCTACCAAATTTGGATACAAAACTCTTTCCAAAAAAATTTTAAAAAATCACGAACCGTAAAAAGTTTCAAAAATCATGAAAAATAGAAAATGGGTCGTCTTGCCACGAAACTTTGCATGAAGGCTTAGGGGACCATTGTATTAATTTACAAGCCATAAAATGGCATTGGCATGGCAGAAATATGAAGATGTGCTTGAACCCACCTAGCACCCGTTCGATCCCCTCTGGTCGGCTGAGCGCTCGCGCGCTCGCACGCTCGTTTCGTGGGTTGACCTAGGCATATGGAGTTCATCTCCAGTCTAAGCTTACGAAGTTCATTCCTAGTCTAAGATCAGACCAGACCGAGGGTTACGACCACAGGATAGGCAGCATGCAGTGGGGACCGAGTCGATCCCCGGCCTGCTCATTCTTCCCTCTTGCTGGCTGAGCGCTCGCACGCCCGTTTCATGGGTTGGCTTAGGCATAGGGAGTTCATTCCATGTCTAAGCCCCTAACGGATTGAGGGTTGTGGCAGCGGGACCGGCAGCATGCAGAGGGGGACCGGGTCGATCCTCGACTTGTGCATTATGCCTCTCCCATCAGCTCAGCACCTGCACGCTCGTTTTGTGGGTTGACTTAGGCATACGGAGTTCATTTCGAGTCTAAGATCAGACCGGGCCAGTCCCTGACATGCGCATTCTGCCTCTTCAGTCCACTGAGCGCCCGTACGCTCATTTCATGGGTTGGCTTAGGCATACGGAGTTCATTCCATGTCTAAGCATACGGAGTTCATTCCCAATCTAAGATCGGACTAGACCGAGGGTTGCGAAAGCAGGACCAACAGCAGGATCAACAGCACGTAGGGGGGATCGGGCCAATCCTTGGCTTTAACATTCTGCCTCTCCGATCGACTGAGTGCTTGCACGCTCGTTTCATGGGTTGGATTAGGCATATGGAGTTCATTCCATGTCTAAGCCCCAGCCGGACCAAGGGTTGTGGCAGCAAGATCGATAGCGGGATCCGCAGTACGTAGAGGGGGACCGGGCTGATCCCTGGCTTGCACATTATGCCTCTCCAGCCGGCTGAGCGCCCGCACACTCGTTTCATGGGTTGACTTAGGTATATGGAGTTCATCCCCAATCTAAGCATATGGAGTTCATTCCCAGTCTAAGATCTGACCGGACCAAGGTTTGCGGTAGCAAGATCGACTGCACGCAGGGGGGACCGGGTCGATCCTCGGCTTGCGCATTCTGCCTTTCCGACCGTCTAAGCACCCGCACGCTCATTTCATGGGTTGGCTTAGGCATACGGAGTTAATTCCATGTCTAACCCCAGCTGGATTGAGGGTTGTGGCAGCGGGACCAGCAGCACGCAGAGGGGGACCGGTCTAATCCCTGGCTTGTGCATTATGCCTCTTCGGCCTGCTCAGCACCACATTCTCGTTTCGTGGCTTGACTTATGGATACAAAGTACATTCCCCATCTAAGATCAGACCGGACTGAGGGTTGCAACAGTAGGATCGACAGCACACAGGGGGGATCAGGTTGATCCCTGGCTTGCGCATTCTGCCTCTTCGATCGACTGAGCACTCGCACGTTCGTTTCGTGGGTTGGCTTAGGCATACGGAGTGCATTCCATGTCTAAGCATATGGAGTTCATTCCCAGTTTAAGATTTTGAGCCACGATTTATATGCTGGGCTCGAGCATGTGCTGGTGCCGCATTTTTTTCACCCGGGGTAACATCGTCGGAGCATCACCGGAGAGCCTAACCGACGGTATTGGGGGTTCCGACGATTGGGGGGGCCGGGGGGTATGCGCGCATGATGTGTGATGGGTGCCCATACTTGGCCTTTGTATTGGGCCCCTATCCATCATCAAACCTCGAGAACTCACACCCCCTTAAAAGGCATTTGAGATTTTATAGGTTTGCTGCCAGTAGCCATTAAAGTGTCTGAAATGGGGACACGTTTTTCAAACGATCACAAAATCTTCTCCACTTTGAGTTTTTAGCTGAATTTTTTTGTGCATGCCAAAAACAATACAAGGATCACCTCTACCAAATTTGGTTACAAAACGCGTTGTAAAAAAATTTTAAAAAATCCCGAACCTCAAAAAGTTTCAAAAATCGTGAAAAATAAAAAACGGGTCGTCTTGCCACAAAACTTCACGTGAACGCTTTGGGGACCATTGTATGAATTTACAAGTCATAAAAATGGCATTGGCATGACAGAAATATGAAGATTTGCTTGAACCCACCTACCACCCGTTCGATCCTCGGCTTGCGCATCCTGCCTCTCTGGTCGGCTGAGCGCCCGCATGCTCGTTTCATGGGTTGACTTAGGCATATAGAATTCATCCCCAGTCTAAGCATACAGAGTTCATTTCCAATCTAAGATCGGACCTGACTAAGGGTTGCAACAGCAGGATAGGCAGCACGCAGGGGGGACCGAGTCGATCCCCGGCTTACGGATTCTGCCTCTCCCACTGGCTGAGCACCTGCACGCCTGTTTTGTGGGTTGGCTTAGGCGTAGGGAGTTCATTCCATGTCTAACCCCAACCGGACTGAGGGTTGTGGCAGCGGGACCGGCAGCA
Organism: Durio zibethinus; assembly: GCF_002303985.1. Next base: position 33,182,562 of record NW_019167826.1, on the reverse strand, counting down.
TGCAGAGGGGGATCGAGTTGATCCCCGGCTTGCGCATTATGCCTCTCCGATCAGCTCAGCACCCACACACTCGTTTCGTGGGTTGATTTAGGCATACGGAGTTTATTCCATGTATAAGATCGAATCAGACCGAGGGTTGCGGTAGTAGGATCGACACCACGTAAGGGGGGACCGGGCTAGTCCCCGACTTACGCATTCTACATCTTCGGTCGGTTGAGAGCTCGCACGCTAATTTCATGGGTTGGCTTAGGCATACGGAGTTCATTCCATGTCTAAGCATACGGAGTTCATTCCCAGTCTACGATCGGACCGGACCAAGGGTTGCGACAGTAGGACCAGCAACAGGATCGACAGTACGCAGAGGGGATCAGGTCGATCCTCAGCTTGCGCATTTTACCTCTCCAAACGGCTGAGCACCTGCACGCTCATTTCGTGGGTTGGCTTAGGCATACAGAGTTCATTCCATGTCTAAGCCCCAGCCGGATCGAGGGTTGTGGCAGTAGGACGGCAGTGGGATCGACAGCACGCAGAGGGGGATCGAGCTGATCCCTGGCTTGCGCATTATGCCTCTCTGGCCGGCCTATCCGGCCGACTGAGTACCCCCACGCTCGTTTCGTGGGTTGACTTAGGCATACGGAGTTCATCCCCAGTCTAAGCATATAGAGTTCATTTCCAGTCTAAGATCACACCAGACCGAGGGTTACGGTAGCAGGATCGACAGCACGTAGGGGGACCGGGTCGATCCCCAGCTTGCACATTCTACCTCTCCGGCTGGCTGAGCAGTCTAAGCATACGAAGTTCATTCCCAGTCGAAGATCGGATCGAACCGAGGGTTACGGCAGCAAGATCGACAGCATGCATGGGGGATCGAGCCGATCACTGGCTTATGCATTCTGCCTCTCTGGCCGGCTGAGTGCCCGCACGCCCGTTCATGGGTTGACTTGGGCATAGGGAGTTCATTCCATGTCTAAGCCCCAGCTGGACTGAGGGTTGTGGCAGCGGGACTGGCAGCACGTAGAGCGGGATCGAGTCGATCCCCGGCTTGCACATTATGCCTCTTCGCTGGCTCAACACCTTGCACGCTCGTTTCATGGGTTGACTTATGGATATGAAATTCATTCCCAGTCTAAGATCGGATCGGACTGAGGGTTGCGACAGCAGGATCGATAGTACGCAGGGAGGGATCGGGCCAATCCCCGGCTTGCGCATTCTAACCGATCCCACTAGCTGGGTGCCCGCACGCTTGTTTCGTGGGTTGGCTTAGGCATACGGAGTTCATTCCATGTCTAAGCCCCAGTCGGACCAAGCGTTGTGGTAGCAGGACAGGTAGTGGGATCGACAGCACGCAGAGGGGGACCGGGCTGATCCCCAGCTTGCACATTATGCCTCTCCGGTCGACTAAGCACCCACACGCTCATTTCATGGGTTGACTTAGGCATACAGAGTTCATCCCCAGTCTAGCATGACAGTGCTCATTCTAGTCTAAGATCAGACCGGACCGAGGGTTGCCGGCAGTAGGATAGCAAGGCACGTAGGGGGGAACCAGAACGATCCTCAGCTTGTGCATTCTGCCTCTCTGACCGGCTGAACGTCCGTACACCCGTTTCATGGGTTGGCTTAGGCATAGGGAGTTCAATTCATGTCTAAGCCCCAGTCAGACGAGGGTTGTGGCAACGGGATCGACAGCATACAGAAGGGATCAGACCGATCCTGGCTTGCACATTATGCCTATTCGTCGGGCCTCAGCTCCGCACACTCATTTCGTGGGTTCACTTAGGCAACAAAGTTCATTCCCAGTCTAAGATCGGACCAAACCGAGGGGTTGCGACAGCAGGACCGACAGCACGCAGGGGGGACTGGGTTGATCCTCAACTTACGTATTCTACCTCTCCGGTCGGTTGAGGGCCACACGTTCATTTTGTGGGTTGGCTTAGGCATATGGAGTTCATTCCATGTCTAAGCATGCGGAGTTCATTCCCAGTCTAATATCAACCGGACCGAGGGTTATGGTAGTAGGACCAGCAGTAGGATCGATAGCACGCAGGGGGGACCGGGCCGATCCCCTGCTTACGCATTCTGCCTCTCCGATCGACTAAGCACCCACACACTTGTTTCATGGGTTGGTTTAGGCATACGGAGTTCATTCCGTGTCTAAACGCTAGCTGGACCGAGGGTTGTGGTAGCAGGACCGACAGCGGGATCGACAGCATGTAGAGGGGGACCGGGTTCATCCCCGACTTGCACATTATGCCTCTTCGATCGGCTGAGTGCCCGGATGCTTGTTTCATGGGTTGACTTAGGCATACAAAGTTCATCCCCAGTCTAAGCATACAGAGTTCATTCCTAGTCTCAAATCGGATCGGACCGATCCTCGACTTGTGCATCATGCCTCTACAATCGGCTTAGCGCCCACATGCTCGTTTTGTGGGTTGACTTATGCATACGGAGTTCATTGCCAATCTAAGATTGGATCAGATTGAGGGTTGTGGTAGCAAGATTGACAGCATGAAGTGAGGTATTAGGTCGATCCCCGACTTGCGCATTCTACCTCTCCAGCCGACTGAGCGCCCGTACGCTCGTTTCATGGGTAGGCTTAGGCATACGGAGTTCATTCCATGTCTAAGCATACGGAGTTCATTCCCAGTCTAAGATTTTGAGCCACGGTGCACATGCGGGGCTCGAGCATGTGCTGGTGCCGCATTTTTTTGGCCTGAGGCACCATCACCGGAGAGCCTAACCGGCGGCATTGGGGTTTCGATATTTAGAGGGGCCGGGGGGTGTGCGCACATGATGTGCGATGGGTGCTGGTACTTGGCCCTTATATTGGCCCCCTATCCCTCATCAAACCTCAAGAACTCACACCCCCTTAAAGAGCATATGAGATTTTATAGGTTTGCTGCCAGTATTCATTAAAGTGTCTGAAATGGGGACACTTTTTTCAAACGGTCACAAAATCTTCTCCACTTCAAGCTTTTAGCCAAATTTTTTTGTGCATGCCAACAAGGGTTGTGGCTGCAGGACCAGCACCAGGATCGACAGCACGCAGAGGGGGTTGGGTCGATCCCCGGCTTGCACATTCTGCCTCTCCGATCAGCTCAGCACCTGTACGCTCATTTCATGGGTTAGCTTAGGCATACGAAGTTCATTCCATGTCCAAGCCCTAGTCGAACCGAGGGTTGTGGCAGCAGGACCAGCAGCGGGATTGGTAGCATGCAGAAGGGGACCGGGCTGATCCTTGGCTTACGGGTTATACCTCTCTAGTCGATCTTTCCAGCCAGCTAAACGCCCGTATACTCATTTCATGGGTCGACTTAGGCACACGGAGTTCATCCCCAGTCCAAGCATACGGAGCTCATTCCCAGTCTAAGATCAGACCAAACTGAGGGTTACGGTAGTAGGATCGGTAGCACGCAGGGGGGACCAGGCTGATCCCGGCTTGCGAATCCTACCTCTCCGACCGGCTGAGCGACCACCACGCCTATTTCATGGGTTGGCTTAGGCATAGGGAGTCCATTCCATGTCTAAGCCCCAGCCGAATCAAGGGTTGTGGCAGCAGGACTGGGAGCACGCAGATGGGGATCAGGTCGATCCATGGCTTGCGTATTATGCCTCTTCGGTCGGCTCAGCGCCCGCACGCTCGTTTCGTGGGTTAACTTATGCATACGGGGTTCATTCCCAGTCTAAGATTGGACAGATCGAGGGTTGCAATAGTAGGATCAATAGCACATAGGGGGGACGGGGCCGATCCCTGACTTGTGCATTCTACCTCTCTGACCGGCTGAGTGCCCAGACGCTAATTTCGTGGGTTGGCTTAGGCATACGGAGTTCATTCCATGTCTAAGCATATGGAGTTCATTTTCAGTCTAAGATTTTGAGCCATGGTGCACATGCTAGGCTCGGGCATGTGCTGGTGCCGCATTATTTTTGCCCTGGGCACCATCGTCGGAGCATCACCGGAGAGCCTAACTGACGACATTAGGGGTTCCGATGATTAGGGGACCGTGGGGTGTACGCACATGATGTGTGATGAGTGCTGGTACTTGGCCCTTATATTGGCCCCCTATCTCTCATCAAACCTTGAGAACTCACACCCCCTTAAAGAGCATTTGAGATTTTATAGGTTTGCTGCCAGTAGCCATTAAAGTGTCTGAAATGGGGACACTTTTTTCAAACGGTCACAAAATCTTCTCCACTTTGAGTTTTTAGCTGAATGTTTTTATGCATGCCAAAAAAAATACAAGGATCACCTCTACCAAATTTGGGAACAAAACTCTTTCTAAAAAAATTTTAAAAAATCTCGAACCGCAAAACGTTTTGAAAATCGTGAAAAATACAAAATGGGTCGTCTTGCCGTGAAACTTCACATGAAGGCTTAGGGGACCATTGTATGAATTTAAAAGCCATAAAAATAGCATTGGCATGGTAGAAATATAAAGATGTGCTTGAACCCACCTACCACCCGTTCGATCCCTGGCTTGCATATCCTGCCTCTCTGGTCAGCTGAGCGCCCGCACGCTCGTTTCATGGGTTGACCTAGGCATACGGAGTTCATCTCCAGTCTAAGCATACAGTGTTCATTCCCAGTATAAGATCGGACCGGACCAAGGGTTGCGGCAGCAGGATCGACAGCATGCAGGGGGGACCAGGCCGATCCCGACTTGTGCATTCTGCCTCTCCGACCGACTGAGCGCCCGCATTCTCGTTTCGTGGGTTGGCTTAAGCATACGGAGTTCATTCCATGTCTAAGCCCTAGCCAGACCGACGGTTGTGGGGGCAGGACTGGCAGCGAGATCGGCAGCACGCAAAGGGGGATCGGGCTAATCCCCAGCTTGCGTATTATGCCTCTCCGATCGGCCTTTCCAGTCGGTTGAGCACCCGTACGCTCGTTTCATGGGTTGACTTAGGCATACGGAGTTCATCCCCAGTCTAACCATACGAAGTTCATTCCCAGTCTAAGATCGGATCGGACCGAGGGTTGCGACAGCAGGATCGAAAGCACGCAGGGGGGACCAGGCCGATCCCTGGCTTACGCATTCTGCCTCTCTGATCGGCTTAGCACCCGTACGCCCGTTTCATGGGTTGGCTTAGGCATAGGGAGTTCATTCCATGTCTAAGCCCTAGCTGGACTGAGGGTTGTGGCAGCGGGACCAACAGCACGTAGAAGAGGATCGAGCCGATCCTCGACTTGCGCACTATGCCTCTTATGTCAGTTCAGTGCCCGCACGCTCGTTTTGTGGGTTGACTTAGGCATACGGAGTTCATTTCCACTCTAAGATCGAACCGTACCAAGGGTTGCGGTAGCAGGATTGACAGCACACAGGGGGTGATCGGGCTGATCCACGGCTTGCCCATTCTGCCTCTCCCCTCGGTTGAGTGCCCGCACGCTCGTTTCATGGGTTGGCTTAGGTATACAGAGTTCATTCCATGTCTAAGCCCCATCTGGATCGTGGGTTGTGGCAACGGGACCGGTAGCACGTAGAAGGGGACAGGGTCGATCCCCGGCTTACGCATTATGCCTCTTCGATCGGCTCAGTGCCCGCATGCTCTTTTCATGGGTTGACTTATGCATAAGGAGTTCATTCCCAGTCTAAGATCAGACCGGATTGAGGGTTACGGTAGCAAGATCGATAGCACATAGGGGGGACCGGCCGATCCCCGGCTTGCGCATTCTGCCTCTCCGACCGATTGAGTGCCCGCACGCTCGTTTCGTGGGTTGGCTTAGGCATACGGAGTTCATTTCATGTCTAAGCATATAAAGTTCATTCTCAGTCTAAGCATATGCACATGCTGGGCTCGAGCATGCGCTGGTGCCACATTTTGTTCGCCTGAGGCACCATCACCGGAGAGCCTAACCGGCGACATTAAGGGTTTCGGTGATTGGGGGCCCGGGGGGTGTGCGCACTTGATGTGTGATGGGTACTGGTACTTGGCCCTTATATTGGCCCCCTATCCCTCATCAAACCTCGAGAACTCACACCCCCTTAAAGAGCATTTGAGATTTTATAGGTTTGTTGGCAGTAGCCATTAAAATGTCTGAAATGGGGACACTTTTTTCAAATGGTCACAAAATCTTCTCCACTTCGAGTTTTTAGCTGAATTTTTTTGTGCATGCCAACAAAAATACAAGGATCACCTCTACCAAATTTGGGGACAAAACTCTTTCTAAAAAAATTTAAAAAAATCCCGAACAGTAAAAAGTTTCAAAAATCGTGAAAAATAGAAAACGGGTTGTCTTGCCACGAAACTTCACATGAAGGCTTAGGGGACCATTGTATGAATTTACAAGCCAAAAAAATGGCATTGGCATGGCAGAAATATGAAGATCTGCTTGAACGCACCTACCACTCGTTCGATCCCCGACTTGCGCATCCTGCCTCTTTGGTCGGCTGGGTGCCCGCACGCTCTTTTCGTGGATTGACTTAGGCATACGGAGTTCATCCCCAATCTAAGCATACGGAGTTCATTCCCAGTCTAAGATCAAATCAGACTGAGGGTTGCGGCAGTAGGATCGACAGCACTTAGGAGGGACCGAGCCAATCCCTGACTTGCGCATTCTACCTCTCCGACCGGTTGAGCACCCGCACGGCCGTTTCGTGGGTTGGCTTAGGCATAGGGAGTTCATTCCATGTCTAAGCCCTAGTCGGATCGAGGGTTGTGGCTGTGAGACCGGCAACATGCAGAGGGGGCCTGGGTCGATCCTCAGCTTGCGCATTATGCCTCTCCGGCCAGGTCAGCGCCCGCACGCTCGTTTCGGGGGTGGACTTAGGCATACGAAGTTCATTCCAAATCTAAGATCGAACCGGACCGAGGGTTGCGACAGCACGCAGGAGGGGACCGGGCTGATCCATGGCTTACGCATTTTGCCTCTCTGGTCGACTGAGTGCCCGTACGCTCGTTTTGTGGGTTGGCTTAGGCATACGGGGTTCATTCCAAGTCTAAGCATACGAAGTTCATTCCCAGCTAAGATCAGATCGGACTGAGGGTTACGACAGTAGGACCAGCAGTAGGATCGGCAGCACGTAGGGGGGACAGGGCCGATCCCCAGCTTGCACATTCTACCTCTCTGACCGACTGAGCGCCCACACGCCCGCACACCTGTTTCATGGGTTGGCTTAGGCATAGGGAGTTCATTCCATGTCTAAACCCCAGCCGGACCAACAGTTGTGGCAGCACGCAGAAGGGGATCGAGTCGATCCCCGGCTTGCATGTTATGCCTCTTCGATCGACTCAGTGCCCGCACGCTCGTTTCGTGGGTTGATTTATGCATACGGAGTTCATTCCTAATCTAAGATCAGACCGGATCAAGGGTTGAGGCCGTAGGATCGATAGCACGTAGGGGGGATCGGGCTAATCCCCAGCTTGCGCATTCTGCCTCTTCGACCGACTGAGCGCTTGCATGCTCATTTCATGGGTTGGCTTAAGCATACGAAGTTCATCCCCAGTCTAAGCATACAGAGTTCATTCCCAGTCTAATATCGGATTGGACTGAGGGTTGCGACAGTAGGATCGGCAGCATGTAGTGGGGACCGAGCCGATCCCCAACTTGAGCATTCTACCTCTCCGATCGGCTAAGCACCCGCACACCTATTTTGTGGGTTGGCTTAGGCATAGGGAGTTCATTCCATGTCTAAGCCCCAGCCAGACCGAGGGTTGTGGCAGCTGGACTGACAGCACGTAGAGGGGGATCGAGCTGATCCCCGGCTTCGCATTATGCCTCTTCGGCCGGTTCAGGGCCCGCATGCTCATTTCATGGGTTGACTTATGCATATGAAGTTCATTCCCAGTCTAAGATCAGACTGGATTGATGGTTGCAATAGCAGGAACGACAGCTCGCAGGGGGGACTGGGCCGATCCCCGACTTGCGCATTTTTTCTTCTGACCGACTGAGTGCCCGTACGCTCATATTCGTGGGTTGGTTTAGGCATATGGAGTTCATTCCATGTCTAAGCATATGGAGTTCATTCCCATTCTAAGATTTTGAGCCACGGTGCACATGCTGGGCTCGAGCATGTGCTGGTGCAACATTATTTTTGCCCGGGGCACCATCGTTGGAGCATCACCGGAGAGCCTAATCGACGGTATTAGGGGCTCCGACGATTGGGGGGTCGGGGGGTGTGCGCACATGATGTGCAATGGGTGCTGGTACTTGGCCCTTATATTGGCCCCCTATCCCTCATCAAACCTCGAGAACTCACACTTTCTTAAAGAGCATTTGAGATTTTATAGGTTTGCTGCCAGAAGCCATTAAAGTGTCTGAAATGGGGATACTTTTTTCAAACGATCACAAAATCTTCGGCACTTCGAGTTTTTAGCTGAATTTTTTTGTGCACGCCAACAAAAATACAAGGATCACCTCTACCAAATTTGCTTACAAAACTCTTTCTAAAAAAATTTTAAAAAATCTGGAATCGTAAAAAGTTTCAAAAATCTTGAAAAATAGAAACGGGTTGTCTTGCCACAAAAGTTCACATGAAGGCTTAGGGGACCCACTGTATTGAATTTTAACAGCCATAAAAATGGCCTTGGCATGGTAGAAATATGGAAGATGTGCTTGAACCCACTACCACCCATTCGGTTCCCCGGCTTACATTAACCCCCTCTCTGGTCGACTGAGCGCCCTGACGCTCGTTTCGTGTGTTGACTTAGGCATATGGAGTTCATCCCTAGTCTAGCATACGAAGTTCATTCCTAGTTTAAGATCAGAGTCGGACCGAGGGTTTGCAGTCATGCAGGATCAGTAGCACACAGGGGGGATCGGGCCGATCCCCCGGCTTGCACATTCTGGGCTCTCCGGCCGGTTGAGCGCCCGCACGCCCGTTTCATGGGTTGGCATATGCATAGGGAGTTCATTCCATGTCTAAGGCCCAGCCAGATTGAGGGTCGTGGCAGTGGGATCGGTAGGCACGTAAGGGGGACCGTGTCGATTCTCGACTTATGCATTATGCCTCTCCGATCGGGTTAGTGCCCGTATGCTTGTTTTGTGGGTTAACTTAGGCATACGGAGTTCATTCCCAGTCTAAGATCAGACCAGACAGAGGGTTGCGATAGCAGGATCGACAGCACGCAGGGGGGACCAGGTCGATCCTCGGCTTATGCATTCTGCCTCTCCGATCGACTGAGTGCCCGCACACTCATTTCGTGGGTTGACTTAGGCATACGGAGTTCATTCCATGTCTAAGCATACGAAGTTCATTCCCAGTCTAAGATCAGACCGAACCGAGTGTTATGGTAGTAGGACCAGCAGCAAGATCGGTAGCACGTAGGGGGGACCAAGCTGATCCCTGGCTTGCGCATTCTACCTCTCCGACCGACTGAGCGGCCGCACGTTCATTTCATGGGTTGGCTTAGGCATACAGAGTCATTCCATGTCTAAGCCCTAGCTGGACTGAGGGTTGTGGCTGCAGGACCGATAGCGGGATCGGCAGCACGCGAAAGGGGATCAGGCTGATCCTCGACTTACGTATTATGCCTCTCCAGCCGACTGAGCACCCGCACGCTCGTTTCGTGGGTTGACTTAGGCATACAAAGTTCATCCCTAGTCTAAGCATACGGATTTCATTCCCAGTCTAAGATCAGACCGGACTGAGGGTTGCGACAGAAGGATCAACAAGATGCAGGGGCGATCGGGCCGATCCCCATCTTGCACATTCTGCCTCTTCGACCAGCTGAGTGCCCGCACGCCTGTTTTGTAGGTTGGCTTAGGCATAGGGAGTTCATTCCATGTTAAAGCCCCAGTCGGACCGAAGGTTGTGGTAACGGGATCGGCAGTACGCAGAGTGGGATCGGACCGATCCCCGACTTACGCATTATGCCTCTCCGGTCGGCTCAACGTCGGCACGCTCATTTTGTGGGTTAACTTAGGCATACGAAGTTCATTCCCAGTCTAAAATTGGATCGGACCGAGGGTTATGGTAGTACGATCGATAGCACACTGAGGGGGATCGGGCCGATCCTCGGGTTATGCATTCTACCTCGTCGATTGGCCTGAGTACCCGCACACCTCGTTTCTTGGGTTGGCTTAGCCATACAGAGTTCATTCCATGTCTAAGCATATGGAGTTCATTCCCAATCTAAGATCGGACCAGACCGAGGATTGTGGCAGTAGGACCAATAGCAGGATCGACAGCACGCAGGGGGGATCGGGCTGATCCCTGACTTGCATAGTCTACCTCTTCGACTGGCTGAGCACCCACATGCTCATTTCGTGAGTTGGCTTGGCATACGGAGTTCATCCCCAGTCTAAGCATATGGAGTTCATTCCTAGTCTAAGATCAGACCGGACCGAGGGTTACGGCAGTAGGATCGATAGCACACAGGGGGGGACCGAGCCGATCCCCGGCTTACGCATTCTGCCTCTCCGGCCAGTCGAGTGCCTGCACACTCATTTCATGGGTTGGCTTAGGCATACCGGAGTTCATTCCTTGTCTAAGCATATGGAGTTCATTCCCAGTCTAAGATCAGACCGGACCGAGGGTTGTGGCAGCAGGATCAGCAGCATGCAGGCGGGGATCGGCCTGATCCCCTGCTTGCACATTCTGCCTCTCCGGTTTGCTGAGCGCCCGCACGCTTGTTTCATGGGTTGGCTTAGGCATACGGAGTTCATCCCCAGTCTAAGCATACGGAGTTCATTCCTAGTCTAAGATCGATCTAGACCAAGGGTTGTGGCAGTAAGATCAGCAGCACGTAGGGGGGATCGGGTCGATCCCTGGCTTTCGCATTCTGCCTCTCCGATCGGCTGGGTACTTGGCCCTTATATACTTTGCTGCCAGTAGCCATTAAAGTGTCTAATATGGGGACACTTTTTTCAAACAGTCACAAAATCTTCTCCACTTCGAGTTTTTAGCTGAATTTTTTATGCACACCAACAAAAATACAAGGATCACCTTTACCAAATTTTTATGACAAAACTCTTTCTAAAAAAATTTTAAAAATCTCGAATTGTAAAAAGTTTCAAAAATCTTGAAAAATAGAAAACGGTTTGTCTTGCCACGAAACTTCACATGAAGGCTTAGGGGACCACTGTATGAATTTACAAGTCATAAAAATGGCATTGGCATGGCAGAAATATGAAGATGTGCTTGAACCCACCTATCACCCGTTCGATCCCCGGCTTGCACAACCTGCCTCTCTGATCGACTGAGCACCCGCACGCTCGTTTCATGGGTTGACTTAGGCATATGGAGTTCATCCCCAGTCTAAGCATACGGAGTTCATTCCTAGTTTAAAATTGGATCATACTGAGGGTTGCGGCAGCAGGACTGCTAGCACATAGGGGGGATCGGGTTGATCCCCGGCTTACGCATTTTGCCTCTCCGGCTGGCTGAGTGCCCGCATGCCCGTTTCATGGGTTGGCTTAGGCATAGGGAGTTCATTCCATGTCTAAGCTCTAGCCAGACCAAGGGTCATGGCAGCGAGATCTGCAGAACGCAGGGGGGGATTGTGCTGATCCTCTACTTACGCATTATGCCCTCCGGCCGGTTCAGCACCTGTACGCTCATTCTGTGGGTTGACTTAGGCATACAGAGTTCATTCTCATTCTAAGATCAGACCAGACCGAGGGTTGCGGTAGTAGGACCAGCAGCAGGATCGGTAGCATGGAAGAGGGGATCGGGCTAATCCCTGGTTTGTGTATTCTGCCTCTCCAGCCAGTTGAGCACCTGCACACTCATTTCATGGGTTGGCTTAGGCATACGGAGTTCATTCCATGTCTAAGCCCCAGTCGGATCGAGGGTTGTGGCAGCAGGACCAGCAACAGGATCAGTAGCACTTCAAACGGTCACAAAATCTTCTCCACTTTGAGTTTTTTGTTCAATTTTTTTATGCATGCCAAAAAAAATACAAGGATCACCTTTACCAATTTTGGTGACAAAACTCTTTCTAAAAAAATTTTAAAAAATCCTGAACCACAAAAAGTTTCAAAAATCATGAAAAATAGAAAACGGGTCGTCTTGCCACAAAACTTCACATGAAGGCTTAGGGGACCATTGTATGAATTTACAAGCCATAAAATGGCATTGGCATGGTAGAAATATGAAGATGTGCTTAAACCCACCTACCACCTGTTCGATCCCCGGCTTGCGCATCCTGCCTCTCTGGTCGACACGCTCGTTTCGTGGGTTGACTTAGGCATATAGAGTTCATCCCCAGTCTAAGCATACGGAGTTCATTCCCAGTCTAAGATCAAATCGAACCGAGGGTTGCGGCAGTAGGATCGGTAGTACACAGGCGGGATAGGGTCGATCCTCGGCTTGCGCATCCTACCTCTCTGGTCGACTGAGCACCCGCACGCTCATTTCATGGGTTGACTTAGGCATACGGAGTTTATCCTCAGTCTAAGCATACGGAGTTCATTCCCAGTCTAAGATCAGACTAGACCGAGGGTTGCAACAGCAAAATCGGTAGCACGCAGGGGGGATCAAGTCGATCTTTGGCTTATGCATTTTACCTCTTCGGCCGGCTGAGCGCTCGCACGCCCGTTTCGTGGGTTGGCTTAGGCATAGGGAGTTCATTCCATGTCTAAGCCCTAGTCGGACTGAGGGTTGTGGTAGTAGGACTGGCAGCACGCAGAAGGGGACCGGGTTGATCCCTGGCTTGCGCATTTTGCCTCTTCGACCGGCAACACCCGCACGCTCGTTTCATGGGTTGACTTAGGCATACAGAGTTCATTCCCAGTTTAAGATCAGACCGGACTGAGGGTTACGGCAGTAGGATCGACAGCATGTAGGGGGGGACCAGGTCGATCCCCGGCTTGCACATTCTGCCTCTCCGATCGCTAAGTGACCGCACGCTCATTTCATGGGTTGGCTTAGGCATACGGAGTTCATTCCATGTCTAAGCATATGGAGTTCATTCCCAGTCTAAGATCGGATCGGACCGAGGATTATGTTAGTAGGACAGCAGTAGGATCGACAACACACACGGGGGACCGTGCCGATCCTTGGCTTACGCATTCTGCCTCTTCGACCGACTGAGTGCCTGCACGCTCGTTTCGTGGGTTGGCTTAGGCATAGGGAGTTCGTTCCATGTCTAAGCCCCAGTCGGATCGAGGGTTATGGTAGCAGGACCGACAGCGGGATCGATAGCACGTAGAGTGGAAGGGGGATCAATCTGATCCCCGGGTTGCGCATTATGCCTCTCTAACCGATTGAGCACCCATATGCTCATTTCGTGGGTTGACTTAGGCATATGGATACAGAGTTCATTCCCAGTCTAAGATCAGACCGGATCGAGGGTTACGGTAACAGGATCGACAGGACGCAGGAGGGACCGGGTCGATCCTCGACTTGCGCATTCTACCTCTCTGATCGGTTGAGCACCCGCACGCCCGTTTCGTGGGTTGGCTTAGGCATAGGGAGTTCATTCCATGTCTAAGCCCCAGCCGAATCGATGGTTGTAGCAGTGAGACTGGCAGCACATAGAGGGGGACTGGGTCGATCCCCAACTTGTGCATTATGCCTCTCCGATCGGCTTAGTGCCCGTACGCTCATTTCGTGGGTGGACTTAGGCATACGAAGTTCATTCCCATTCTAAGATTGGACCGGAGCAAGGGTTACGGTAGCAAGATCGATAGCATGCAGGGGGGACCGTGCTGATCCTCGACTTGCACATTCTGCCTCTCCGGTCAGCTGAGCACCCGCACACTCGTTTCATGGGTTAGCTTAAGCATACGGAGTTCATTCCATGTCTAAGCATACGAAGTTCATTCCCAGTCTAAGATCGGACCGGATCGAGGGTTGCGATAACAGGACTAGCAGCAGGATCGACAGCATGCAGGGGGGACCAAGCCAATCCCTGGCTTGCGCATTCTGCCTCTCCGGCCGACTGAGCACCCGTGCACTCATTTCGTGGGTTAGCTTAGGTATAGCGAGTTCATTCCATGTCTAAGCCTCAGCCAGATCGAGGGTTGTGGCAGCAAGACCGACAGCGGGATCGACTGCATGCAGAGGGGTACCGAGCTGATCCCCGACTTGCGCATTATGCCTCTCTGGCCTACCTCTTTGGTTGGCTGAGCGCTCGCACACTCATTTCGTGGGTTGACTTAGGCATACGAAGTTCATCCCCAATCTAAGCATACGGAGTTCATTCCCAGTCTAAGGTCAGATTGCACCGAGTTTTGTGATAGCAGGATCGGCAACACGTAGAGGGACCGAGCCGATCCCCAGCTTATGCATTCTGCCTCTCCGGTCAGTTGAGCGCCTGTATGCTCATTTCATTGGTTGGCTTAGGCATAGGGAGTTCATCCCATGTCTAAGCCCTAGCCGGACTGAGGGTTGTGGCAGCACACAGAGGGGGACCGAGCCAATCCTTGCTTGCGCATTATGCCTTTTCAGCCAGCTCAGCGCCTGCACGCTCGTTTCGTGGGTTGACTTATGCATACAGAGTTCATTCCCAGTTTTAGATCAGACCGGACTGAGGGTTACGTCTGTAGGATTGACAGCACGTAGGGCAAGATCGAATGGATCCCCGGCTTGCGCATCCTGCCTCTCCGGTCCTTTGAGCACTTGCACGCTCATTTCGTGGGTTGGCTTAGGCATACGGAGTTCATTCCATGTCTAAGCATACGGAGTTCATTCCATGTCTACGCATACAGAGTTCATTCCCAATCTAAGATTTTGAGCCATGGTGCACATGTTGGGCTCGGGCATGTGCTGGTGCCACATTTTTTTCACCCGGGGCATCATCGCTGGAGCATCGTCGGAGAGCATAACCGGCGGCATTTAGGGTTTCAACGATTGGGGGGGCCGGAGGTGTGTGCGCACATGATGTGTGATGGGTGCTGGTACTTGGCCCTTGTATTGGCCCCCTATCCCTCATCAAATCTAGAGAACTCAGACCCCCTTAAAGAGCATTTGAGATTTTAGAGGTTAGCTGCCAGTAGCCAATAAAGTGTCTGAAATCGGGACACTTTTTTCAAATGGTCACAAAATCTTCTCCACTTTGAGTTTTTAGCTGAATGTTTTTATGCATGCCAACAAAAATAAAAGGATCACCTCTACCAAATTTTGGGACAAAACTCTTTCTAAAAAATTTTTAAAAAATCTCGAACCGTAAAAAGTTTCGAAAATCATGAAAAATAGAAAACGGTTCGTCTTGCCACGAAACTTCACATAAAGGCTTAGGGGACCATTGTATGAATTTACAAGCCATAAAAATGGCATTGGCATGGCAAAAATATGAAGATGTGCTTGAACCCACCTACCACCTGTTCGATCTTCGGCTTGTGCATTATACCTCTCCGGCCGGCTCAGCACCCGCATGGTCATTTTGTGGGTTCACTTAGGCATACGGAGTTCATTCCTAGTCTGAGATCAGACCAGACCGAGGGTTGTGGTAGTAGGATCAACAGCACGTAGGGGAGGACCGGGCCAATCCTCGGCTTGCGCATTCTACCTCTCAGGCCGGTTGAGCCCTCGCACACTCATTTCGTGGGTTGGCTTAGGCATACGAAGTTCATTCCATGTCTAAGCATACGAAGTTCATTCCCAGTCTAAGATCAGACCGAATCGAAGGTTGCGGTAGTAGGACTAGCAGCAGGATCGACAGCACGCAGGGGGGATCGAGCTGATCCTCAACTTACGCATTTTGCCTCTCTGGTCGACTGAGCACTCGCACGCTCGTTTCATGGGTTTGCTTAGGCATACGGAGTTCATTCCATGTCTAAGCCCCAGCCGGACCGAGGGTTGTTCCAGCCGGACCAAAGGTTATGGTAGCCGAATCAAGGGTTGTGGCAGCAGGATCGATATTAGGATCGGTAGCACGTAGAGACAGATAGGGCTGATCCTTGGCTTACGCATTATGCCTCTCCGACTAGCCTCTCCGACTGGCTTCTCTGGCCGGCTGAGCACCCACATGCTCATTTCGTGGGTTGACTTAGGCATATGGAGTTCATCCCCAGTCTAAGCATACGGGGTTCATTCCCATTCTAAGATCAAACTGGATCGAGAGTTGCGGCAGCAGGATTGACAGCACGTAAGGGGGATCAGATCGATCCCCAGCTTGCTCATTCTGCCTCTCCGGTCGGCTGAGCCCTCGCATGCCCGTTTCATGGGTTGGCTTAGGCATAGGGAGTTCATTCCATGTCTACGCCCCAGTTTGACCAAGGGTTGTGGCAGCGGGACTAGCAGCACACAGAGGGGGACCGAGTCGTTCCCCCGCTTGCGCATTATGCCTCTCCGGTTGGCTCAACACCCACACACTCGTTTCGTGGGTTAACTTATGCATATGGAGTTCATTCCCAATCTAAGATCGGATCGGATCGAGGGTTGCAAAAGTAGGATTGACAGCACGCAGAGGGGGACCAGGCCGATCCCCGGCTTGCGTCTGCCTCTCCGACCGGCTGAGCACTCGCACACTCATTTCGTGGGTTGGCTTAGGCATACAGAGTTCATTCCATGTCTAAGCATACGAAGTTCATTCCCAGTCTAAGATTTTGAGCCATGGTGCACTTGCTGGGCTCGGGCATGTGCTAGTGCCACATCATCACCAGAGCATCGACGGAGAGCCTAACCGGTGGCATTGGGGGTTTCGGCGATTGGGGGCTAAGGGGTGTGTGCACATGATGTGCGATGGGTGCTGGTACTTGGCCCTTATATTGGCCCCCTATCCCTCATCAAACCTCGAGAACTCACACCCCCTTAAAGAGCATTTGAGATTTTATAGGTTTGCTGCTAGTAGCCATTAAAGTGTCTAAAATGGGGACACTTTTTTCAAACGGTCACAAAATCTTCTCCACTTCGAGTTTTTAGCTGAATGTTTTTGTGCATGCCAACAAAAATAGAAGGATCACCTCTACCAAATTTGGGGATAAAACTCTTTCTAAAAAAATTTTAAAAAATCTCGAACCGTAAAAAGTTTCAAAAATTGTGAAAAATAGAAAACGGGTCGTCTTGCCACAAAACTTCACATGAAGGCTTAGGGGACCATTGTATGAATTTACAAGCCATAAAAATGGCATTGGCATGGCAGAAATATGAAGATGTACTTGAACCCACCCCTGGCTTAACGCATCCTGCCTCTCTGGTCGGCTGTGCGCCCGGACGCTCATTTCGTGGGTTGACTTAGGCATACGGAGTTCAACCCCAGTCTAAGCATATGGAGTTCATCCCCAGTCTAAGATCACACCAGACCGAGGGTTGCAGCAGCAGGATCGGCAGCACGCGGGGGGTAAGACCGATCTCCAGCTTGCGCATTCTACCTCTCTAGTCGGCTGAGTGCCCGAACGCCCGTTTCATGGGTTGGCTTAGGCATAGGGAGTTCATTCCATGTCTAAGCCCCAACCGGACCGAGGGTTGAGGTAGTCGGACTGACAGTATGCAGAGGGGGACTGGGCCGGTCCCCGACTTAACGCATTATGCCTATCCGATCCGGCTCGATACCCATACACTCATTTTGTGGGTTGACTTAGGCATACAGAGGTCATTCCCAGTCTAAGATCAGATCGGACCGAACCAAAGGTCGCAACAGTAGGACCAGCAGCAGGATTGGTAGCACGCAGGGGGGACCGAGCCAATCCCCGGCTTGCGTATTCTGCCTCTCCGGCTGACTAAGCGACCGCACGCTCATTTCGTGGGTTGGCTTAGGCATACAGAGTTCATTCCATGTCTAAGCTACAGCCGGTCGAGGGTTGTCACAGCAAGACCGGCAGCGGGATCGGTAGCACGTAGAGCGGGATTGATAGCACGTAGACTTGTGCATTATGCCTCTTCGATGGGCATCTCCGATCGGCTGAGCGCCCGCACGCTCGTTTCATGGGTTGACTTAGGCATACGGAGTTCATCCCTAGTCTAAGCATACGGAGTTCATTCCCAGCCTAAGATCGGGTCAGATCGAGGGTTGCGACAGTAGGATCGATAGCACACAGGGGGGACAGGGCCGATCCCCAGTTTACGCATTCTACCTCTCCAATCGGCTGAGCACTTGCACACCCATTTCATGGGTTGGCTTAGGCGTAGGGAGTTCATTCCATGTGTAAGCCCCAGTCAGACTGAGGGTTGAGGTAGCGGGACCGATAGCACGCAGAGGGGGATCGGGCCGATCCCCGACTTGCGCATTATGCCTCTCCGACTGGCTCAGCGCCCACACGCTCGTTTTGTGGGTTGACTTAGGCATATAGAGTTCATTCCCAGTCTAAGATCAGACCGGATCGAGGGTTGCGGTAGTAGGACCAGCAGCAGGATTGGCAGCACACCGAGGGGGATCGAACCGATACCCGGCTTGCGCATTCTGCCTCTCCGGCCGGTTGAGCACCCGCACGCTCGTTTCATGGGTTGGCTTAGGCATACGGAGTTCATTCCATGTCTAAGCCCCAGCCGGACCGAGGGTTGTGGTAGCAGGACCGACAGCGGGATCGACAGCATGCAGAGGGGGATCGGATTGATCCCCGGCTTGCGCATTATGCCTCTCCGACCGGTTGAGTGCCCGCACGCTCGTTTCATGGGTTGATTTAGGCATACAGAGTTCATCCCTAGTCTAAGCATATGGAGTTCATTCCCAGTCTAAGATCGAACTGGACCGAGGGTTGCGGTAGCAAGATCGGTAGCACGCAGAGGGGATCAGAACGATCCCCGGCTTGCGCATTCTGCCTCTCTGGCCGGCTGAGCGCCCACATGCCCGTTTCGTGGGTTGGCTTAGGCATACGGAGTTCATTCCATGTCTAAGCCCCAGTCAGACCGAGGGTTGTGGCAGCGGGACCGACAGCACGCAGAGGGGGACCGGGCTGATCCCCGGCTTGCGCATTATGCCTCTCCGACCGGCTCAGTGCCCGCACACTCATTTCGTGCGTTGACTTATGCATACGGAGTTCATTCCCCATCTAAGATCAGACCAGACCGAGGGTTGCAGCAGTAAGATTGACAGCAGGTAGGGGGGATCGGGCCGATCCTCAGCTTGCGCTTTTTGTCTCTCCGGTCGGTTGAGCGCCCGTACGCTCGTTTCGTGGGTTGGGTTAGGCATACAGAGTTCATTCCATATCTAAGCATACGGAGTTCATTCCCAGTCTAAGATTTTGAGCCATGGTGCACATTCTGGGCTTGGGGATGTGCTGGTGCCGCATTTTTTTCGCCCAGGGCACCATCGTCGGAGCATCGCCGGAGAGCCTAATCGATAGCATTGGGGGTTCTGACGATTAGGGGGGCCGGGGGGTGTGTGCACATGATGTCGGATGGGTGCTGGTACTTGGCCCTTATATTGGCCCCCTATCCCTCATCAAACCTCAAGAACTCACACCCCCTTAAAGAGCATTTGAGATTTTATAGGTTTGCTGGCAGTAGCCATTAAAGTGTCTGAAATGGGGACACTTTTTTCAAACGAACACAAAATCTTCTCCACTACGAGTTTTTAGCTGAATTGTTTTATGCATGCCAACAAACATACGAGGATCACCTCTACCAATTTTGGGGACAAAAATCTTTCTAAAAAAGTTTTAAAAAATCTTGAACTGCAAAAAGTTTCAAAAATCGTGAAAAATAGAAAACGGGTTGTCTTGCCATGAACCTTCACATGAACGCTTAGGGAACCATTGTATGAATTTACAAGCCATAAAAATGGCATTGGCACGGCAGAAATATGAAGATGTGCTTGAACCCACCTACCACCCGTTCGATCCCCGGCTTACGCATCCTGCCTCTCTAGTCGGCTGAGCGCCCGCATACTCGTTTCGTGGGTTGACTTAGGCATAGGGAGTTCATCCCTAGTCTAAGCATACGAAGTTCATTCCCAGTCTGAGATCGGACCGAACCGATGGTTGCGACTGTAGGATCGATAGCGCGCAGGGGGATCGAGCCGATCCCTGGCTTGCACATTTTGCCTCTCCAGCCGATTAAGCGCCCGCATGCCTGTTTCGTGGGTTGGCTTAGGCATAGGGAGTTCATTCCATGTCTAAGCCCCAGTTCGATCGAGGGTTGGGGCAGCGGACCGACAGCATGCAGAGGGGGATCGGGCCAATCCCTGGCTTGCGCTTTATGCCTCTCCGATCGGCTCAACGCCCGCATGCTTGTTTTATGGGTTGACTTAGGCATACAGAGTTCATTCCCAGTCTAAGATCAAACCAGACTGAGGGTTGCGATAGTAGGATCGACGGCACGCAAGGGGGACCTAGTCGATCCCTAGCTTGCGCATTCTGCCTCTCTGGCCGACTGAGCGCCCACACGCTTGTTTCGTGGGTTGGCTTAGGCATAGGGAGTTCATTCCATGTCTAAGCCCTAATCGGACCGAGGGTTATGGCAACAGGACCAGTAGTGAGATCGACAGTACGGATTAGGGGATCGGGTCGATCCCCAACTTGTGCATTATGCCTCTCCGATCGGCTGAATGCCTACACGCTGGTTTCGTGGGTTGACTTAGGCATACGGAGTTCATTCCTAGACTAAGATTAGACCGGATCGAGGGTTGCAGCAGTAGGACCAGTAGCAGGATTGGTAGCACTCAGGGGGAATTAGGCATACGAAGTTCATTCCATGTCTAAGCATACGGAGTTCATTCCGAGTCTAAGATCAGACTGGACAAGAGTTGCGAGAACAGGACCAGCAACAGGACCGACAGCACGCAGGGCGGGATCGGGTCAATCCCTGGCTTGCGCATTCTGCCTCTTCGACTGGCTGAGTGCCCGCACCCTCGTTTCGTGGGTTGGCTTAGGCATATGGAGTTCATTCCATGTTTAAACCCCAGCCGAACCGAGGGTTGTGGCAGTAGGACCAGTAACGGGATCGACAGCAGGTAGAGGGGGACTGGGTTGATCCCCGGCTTACGCATTATGCCACTCCAGCCGGCCTCTCCGACCGGCTGAGCGCTCGCACGCTCATTCGTGGGTTGACTTAGGAATACGGAGTTCATCCCCAGTCTAAGCATGCGGAGTTCATTCCAGTCTAAGATCAAATCGAATCGAGGGTTGTGACAGCAGGATCGACAGCACGTAGGGGGGACCGAGCTGATCCCCGGCTTACGCATTTTACCTCTCTGACCGGTGAGCGCCCACACGCCTGTTTCGTGGGTTGGCTTAGGCATAGGGAGTTCATTCCATGTCTAAGCCCCAGCCGGACTGAGGGTTGTGGTAGTGGGATCGGAGCACGCAGAAGGGGACCGAGCTGATCCCCGGCTTACGTATTATGCCTCTTTGGCCGGCTCAGCACCCACACGCTCATTTCATGGGTTGACTTATGTATCCAGAGTTCATTCCGAGTCTAAGATCGGACCAGACCGAGGGTTGCGGCAGCAAGATCGACAGCACGCAGGGGGGATTGAGCCGATCCTAGCTTGCACATTCTACCTCGCCGGTCGGCTAAGCATCCGCACGTTCGTTTCGTGGGTTGGCTTAGGCATACGAAGTTCATTCCATGTCTAAGCATATGGAGTTCATTCCCAGTCCAAGATTTTGAGCCACGGTGCACATGCTGGGCTCAGGCATGTGCTGGTGCTGCATTTTTATCACCCGAGGCACCATTGCCGGACATCGTCGGAGAGTCTAACCAGTGACATTGGGGGTTTCGGCGACTGGGGGGCCAGGGGGTGTGCACACAGGATGTGTGATGGGTGCTGGTACTTGGCACATATTGGGCCCCTATCCCTCATCAAACCTTGAGAACTCACACCCCCTTAAAGAGCATTTGAGATTTTATAGGTTTGCTGCCGGTAACCATTAAAGTGTCTGAAATGGGGACACTTTTTTCAAAGGGTCACAAAATCTTCTCCACTTCGAGTTTTTGTACATGCCAACAAAAATACAAGGATCACCTCTACCAAATTTGGGGACAAAACTCTTCCTAAAAAAATTTTAAAAAATCTTGAATTGCAACAAGTTTCGAAAATCGTGAAAAAAGAAAACGGGTCATCTTGCAATGAAACTTCACATGAAGGCTTAGGGGACAAATGTATGAATTTACAAGCCATAAAAATGGTTTTGGCATATCATAAATATGAAGATGAGCTTGAACCCACGTACCACACGTTCGATCCTCAGCTTGCACATCCTGCCTCTCTGGTTGGCTGAGTGCCCGCATGCTCGTTTCGTGGGTTAACATAGGCATACGGAGTTCATCCCCAGTCTAAGCATACGGAGATCATTCCCAGTCTAAGATCGGATCGGACCAAGGGTTGCGGTAGCAGGATCAACAACATGCAGGGGGGACCAAATCGATCCCCGGCTTGCACATTCTGCCTCTCCAGCCGACTGAGCGCCCGTACGCCCGTTTCGTGTGTTGGCTTAGGCATAGGGAGTTCATTGCATGTCTAAGCCCCAGTCGGACTGAGGGTTGTGGTAGTGGGACCGACAGTAGGTAGAAGAGTACCGGGCCAATCCCCGACTTGCGCATTATGCCTTCCGGCCTGCTCAGCGCCCGCATGCTCGTTTCATGGGTTGACTTAGGCATACGGAGGTCATTCCTAGTCTAAGATTAGACCAGACCGAGGGTTGCACAGTAGGATCGACAGCACGCAGGGGGGGACCAGGTTGATCCCTGGCTTGCGCATTCTGCCTCTCTGACCGGTTGAGTGCCCGCACGCTTGTTTCATGGGTTGGCTTAGGCATACAGAGTTCATTCCATGTCTAAGCATACGGAGTTCATTCCCAGTCTAAGATCGGACCGGATCGAGGGTTGCGACAGCAGAACCAGCAGCAGGATCGATAGCATACAGAGGGAGACCGAATCGATCCCTGGCTTGTGCATTCTGCCTCTCCGATCAGCTGAGCACCCGCACACTCATTTCATGGGTTGGCTTAGGCATAGGGAGTTCATTCCATGTGTAAGCGCCAGCTGGACCGAGGGTTATGGTAGCAGGACCAGTAGCAGGATCGACAGAACGCAGAGGGGGACCGAGCTGATCCTCGACTTGTGCATTATGCCTCTCCGACCGGCCTCTCCGACCGACTAAGTGCCTGCACGCTCGTTTCGTGGGTTGACTCAGGCATACGGAGTTCATCCCCAGTTTAAGCATATGGAGTTCATTCCCAGTCTAAGATCAGACTGGACCGAGGGTTACGACAGCAGGATCGGTAGCATGATAGACGGATCAGGTCGATCCCTGGCTTGTGCATTCTGCCTCTCCGACTGGCTGAGTGCCCGTACGTCCGTTTCGTGGGTTGGCTTAGGCATAGGGAGTTCATTCCATGTGTAAGCCCCAGCTGGATCAAGGGTTGTGCCAGCGGGACTGGCTGCACACAGAGGGGGACCGATCTGATCTGATCATCAGCTTACACATTATGCCTCTTCGGCTGGCTCAACGCCCGCACGCTCATTTCATGGGTTGACTTATGCATACGGAGTTCATTCCCAGTCTAAGATTCGATCAGATCGAGGGTTATGAGAACAGGCAGGGGGGATCGAGCCAATCCCCGGCTTGCACATTCTGCCTCTTCGATCGGTTGAGCGCCCGCACGCTCATTTCGTGGGTTGGCTTAGGCATACGAAGTTCATTCCATGTCTAAGCATACAAAGTTCATTCCCAGTCTAAGATTTTGAGCCATGGTGCACATGCTGGGTTTGGGCATGTGCTGGTGCCACTTTTTTTCGCTCGGGGCACCATCGTCGGAGCATCGTCGGAGAGCTTAACTGGCAGCATTAGGGGTTTCGGCGATTGGGTGGCTGGGGGGTGCACGCACATGATGTGTGATGGGTGCTGGTACTTGGCCCTTATATTGGCCCCCTATTCCTCATCAAACCTCAAGAACTCACACCCCTTAAAGAGCATTTGAGATTTTATAGGTTTGCTGCTGGTAGCCATTAAAGTGTCTGAAATGGGGACACTTTTTTGAAATGGTCACAAAATCTTCTCCACTTCGAATTTTTAGCTGAAGTTTTTTATGCATGCCAAAAAAAATACAAGGATCACCTTTACCAAATTTGGGGACAAAATGATTTCTAAAAAAAGTTTAAAAAATCTCAATTCGCAAAAGGTTTCAAAAATCGTGAAAAATAGAAAATGGGTCGTCTTGCCACAAAACTTCACATGAAGGCTTAGGGGACCATTGTGTGAATTTACAAGCCATAAAATGGCATTGGCACAATAGAAATATGAAGATGTGCCTGAACACACCTACCATCCGTTCGATCCCCGGCTTGCGCATCCTGTCTCTCTCGTCGGCTGAGTGCCCGCACGCTCGTTTCTTAGGTTGACTTAGGCATACGGAGTTCATCCCCAGTCTAAGCATACAGAGTTCATCCCTAATCTAAGCATATGAAGTTAATTCCCAGTCTAAGATCAGACCAGATCGAAGGTTACGGCAGAGGGATCGATAGCACGCAGGGGGGATCGGGTCGATCCTTGGCTTGCGCATTCTGCCTCTCCGGTCGGTTGAGCACCTGCATGCCCGTTTCATGGGTTGGCTTAGGCATAGGGAGTTCATTCCATGTCTAAGCCCCAACCGGACCAAGGGTTGTGGCAGCGGGATTGGCAACATGCAGAGGGGGATCGGGCCAATCCTCGACTTACACATTATGCCTCTCCGGCTGGCTTAGCGTCGGCATGCTCATTTTGTGGGTTGAATTAGGCATACGGAGTTCATTCCCAGTCTAAGATTGAACTAGACTGAGGGTTGTGGTAGCAGGATTGACAGCATGCAAAAGGGGACTGGGCTTGTCCCCGACTTGTGCATTCTACCTCTTCGGCCGGCTGAGCGCCCACACGCTTGTTTCATGGGTTGGCTTAGGCATACGAAGTTCATTCCATGTCTAAGCATACAGAGTTCATTCCCAGTCTAAGATCGGACCTGACTGACGGTTACGACAGTAGGACCAGCAGCAGGATTGGCAGCACGTAGGGGGGATAGGGTCGATCCTCGGCTTGTGCATTCTGACTCTCTGGCTGGTTGAGCACCCGTACGCTCATTTCGTGGGTTGGCTTAGGCATACAAAGTTCATTACATGTCTAAGGCCCAGCTGGATCGAGGATTATGGCAGCAAGACCGGCAGCGGAATTGGTAGGACACAGAGGGGAACTAGGTTGATCTCCGGCATGTGCATTTTGCCTCTCTGTCTGACCTCTTTGGCTGGTTGAGTGCCCGCATGCTCATTTTATGGGTTGACTTAGGCATATGGAGTTCATCCCCAATCTAAGCATACGAAGTTCATTTTCAGTTTAAGATCAGATCGGATCGAGGGTTGCAGCAGCAGGATCAAGAGCACGCAAGGGGGATCAGGCCGATCCCCGGCTTGCACATTCTACCTCTCCGGTCGGCTTAGCACTCGTACTCCCATTTTGTGGGTTTGCTTAGGCATAGGGAGTTCATTCTATGTCTAAGCCCCAGCCAGACCGAGGGTTGTGGCAGCGGGACCGATAGCACGCAGAGGGGGACCGGATTGATCCCCGACTTGCGCATTATGCCTCTCCGACTGGCTCAGCACCCGTAGGCTCGTTTCGTGGGTTGACTTAGGCATACGGAGTTCATTCCCAGTCTAAGATTGGATCAAACCGAGAGTTGCGGCAGTAGGATCAACAGCATGCAGAGGGGACTCGGCCGATCTGCGGCTTGCATATTCTACCTTTTCGGCCGATTGAGCGCCCGCACGCTCGTTTCATGGGTTGGTTTAGGCATACGAAGTTCATTCCATGTCTAAGCCCTAGCCAAACCGAGGGTTATGGTAGCAGGATCGACAGCGGGATCGACAGCACGTAAAGGGGGAATGAGTTGATCCCCGACTTGTGCATTATGCCTATCTGTTCGGCCTCTCCAGTCAGCTAAGAACCCGTACGCTCGTTTCGTGGGTTGACTTAAGCATACGGAGTTCATCCCTACTCTAAGCATACGGAGTTCATTCCCAGTCTAAGGTCAGACCGGACCGAGGTTTGTGGCAATAGGATCGGCAGCACGCAGGGGGGATCGGGCCGATCCCCAGTTGGCACATTCTGCCTCTCCGATCGGCTGAGTGCCCGTACGTCTATTTCATGGGTTAGCTTAGGCATAGGGAGTTCATTCCATGTCTAAGCCCTAGCTGGATCGAGGGTTGTGGCTGTGGGACCAACAGCACGTAGAAGGGGACTGAGTCGATCCCCGACTTGCACAGTATGCCTCTCCGACTAGCCCAGTGCCCGCACGCTCGTTTCGTGGGTTGACTTAGGCATACGGAGTTCATTGCCAGTCTAAGATCGGATCGGACCGAGGGTTGCGACAGTAGGATCGGCAAACTCATGAGGGACCGGGCTGATCCCCAGCTTGCGTATTCTGCCTCTCCGATCGACTGAGCACCCGCACGCTCGTTTCGTGGGTTGGCTTAGGCATACGGAGTTCATTCCATGTCTAAGCATACGGAGTTCATTCCAGTCTAAGATTTTGAGCCACGGTGCACATGTTGGGCTCGGGCATGTGCTGGTGCCATATTTTTTTACCCAGGGCACCATCGTCGAAGCATCACTAGAGCATCATCGGAGAGCCTAACTGGTAGCATTGGGGGTTTCGACGATTGGGGGGGCCGGAGGGGTGTGCGCACATGATGTGCGATGGGTGCTGGTACTTGTGTCACAGGCTTTGACCTTAGACGCAGAAACCGTGTGACCTTAGGCTTGGAATCTCCTCTTTTATGCCTAAGTTAACCTAAAACACAAGCGTACGGGCACAAGAACAACGAGAAGGGCTGATTACACAAGTTAAAGAGAAACAGGATAAGAAGGCAGAATTCTGGAAATGCTCTTGTATTCACTGAAACAGAAGTGTTTGATGGTGTACAAATAAGGGAGGAGCAGCCCTCTATTTATAGTTGAGGCTGCAGCTTACACTTAATGGCAATATCCCTAGAATAAAGGCTAAAATCATGGGATTATACCGATTACAATCAATCAGGATGCTAACTCCTGATTTTTAGGGTCAACCAAATCTGCTAGGATGCTGTTGCTGATCCTGCCTGCTTTCAAAAGCTTCCCTTGCATGTCCAGCACCTTGGGCCCTTCTGGATGTGGTGCGGGCAGCTTGTATGCTAGGCCTTGGTCTCATGAGCTGGCCTACAAGTTGGGCGGGTGTTCTATTTCTTTTGCTACCTTTGCGTGCAGATACCCACCAGCACGCCTGGTCTACAGGCCTCAACCTCTGGCTTGCCTGTTAGTGCACCTGATGTGCCTGGCACGCCCGCCCAGGGCATGACATTCTCCCACACCTGATTGCGTAACACCCTCATTGCATCTTCTGCATGGTACTGCCTGATCTGGTCCTTGAACTACCATAAGTCACTGTCTAGAAGTCCCTTCTAGCGTACCAAGTACTATTGTCCTGGCTAATAGTTCTTCTGTCTCACCTCCTGGTCATCTATGATGCTATGGACCTCCTTCTCATATGAGGCCCTTGCTCCCAATGGCGCACGCTTTGACTCTGCCCATCTTGGATCTCCCTCATCCTCATGGAATGGCTTGAGCATGCTCAGATGGAACACCGGGTGTACCCTCAGCTTGGGTGGCATATCCAGCTTATAGGCAACCTTGCCTACCCTCTTGACTACTCAGAAAGGTCCCTCCTACCTCTGGACTAGGCCTTTATGCAGTCCCCTATGGCATACAATGGGATGTAGCTTCACCAACACCAAGTCTCCAACCTGGAACTGCATGTCCTGCCTATTCTAGTCTGCCCACTTCTTCGACCTCTTGGCCGCCTTGTGTAGAGAAACTCTGGCCAAGTTAGTTTGCTCCTGCCATGCCTTGGCAAACTTGTATGCTGCTGGATTTGGCCCTGTATAACCTGCAGCAATCGAACCGGGTGTTAGTGGTTGTTGCCCTGTCACAACCTCAAATGGGCTCTGGTTCATTGCCTCGCTCCTTCACAAGTTGTAGGAAAACTGCGAATATCTAGCAACTTTGGCCAGTCCCTTTGTATGGCACTCACATAGTGCCTAAGGTAGACTTCTAATAGTCTATTCACTCGTTCTGTCTGCCCATCGATCTGCAGATGCATACTGGTGGAAAAGTTCAAGTCTGACCCTAACAGCTTGAACAACTCAGTCCAGAACCTGCCCGTGAAATGCCTGTCCCAATCACTAACAATGGTCTTCGGCACTCCCCAGTACTTAACCATGTTCTTCAGGAACAATCGAGCTGCCTCCTCGGCTGGGCACTCCTTGGTTGCTGGAATGAAGATTCCATACTTGGAAAACCTGTCCACCACTACCATGATGCTTCCAAACCCTTCTGCTTTGGGTAGACCGACTATAAAGTCCAGAGAAACACTCTCCCATGGTCGCTCTGGCACTGGCAATGGCTCCAAGAGACTGCCTGGTTTCTTGAGCTCCACCTTGTCCTATTGGCACACAAGATAAGTCTTCACATAGGCCTCCACATCATCCCTCATGTGCGGCCAGTAGTACCGATCCTCGATCAACACCAAGGTATGGCTCACTTCGAGGTGTCCAGCCCACCTTGAATCATGGCATTCTTGTAAAACTTCCTTGCGGAGCTTCCCGTGCTGTGGCACAAATAGTCTACTACCCCTGGTGTACAGCAAGCCATCCTGCAACCAAAATTGCCTAGTTTTACCTTGCTGGGAGTACTCCATGAAAGCCTTGGCTGTAGGATCATGCGTAAGTCCTTCCTTGATGCGCAGCACCAGTGACCCCTCTGGTTGGCTAATGGCAGCAAGGTTAGCCTTCCTACTCAGGGCGTTTGCCACTAGGTTGACCCGCCCCTGCTTGTACTCCATCTGGAAATCGAATTCCGCAAGAAAATCTTACCATCTCACCTGCTTAGGGGATAGCTTCTTTTGCGTCTGGAAGTAGCTGGTCGCCACATTGTCCATCCTAACCATGAACCTTGACCCCAACAGGTAATGGTGCCAAGTGTGCAAGTAGTGCACCACTACAGTCATCTCTTTCTCTTGGACCGTGTACTTGCACTCAGTCTTGTTCAGCTTCCTGCTCTTGAATGTGACTGGATGTCCTTCCTGCATGAACATGCCTCCTATGGCAAAGTCTGATGCATCCTTATGCACCTCATATGGCTTGGCATGGTCTGGCAAGGCCAAGACTGGCTCCTCGATCACGACCCACTTCAACCTGTCAAAGGCTTCCTGGCACCCTGCGCTCCACTCCCATGCTTTCCTTTTCTTGAGCAAGTCAGTCAATGGCGTGGCTATTGCTGAGTGACCTTTGATGAAGCGCTTGTAGTTGTTGACCAGCCCAAGGAATGATCTCAACTCAGTGACCTTGGCTGGCGGTTGCCACTCCAGGATGGCATGTATCTTGCCTTCATCCATGCGTATCCTGCCACCTCTCACTATGTGGCTAAGGAACGGGATCTCCTGCTAGGTGAATGAGCACTTCTCCCTCTTGACAAATAGCTCGTGCACCCGCAACACCTCGAACACCTGTCTCAAGTGGTCTACATGCTCTCCCAAAGTCTGGCTGTAGATCACAATGTCATCCAAATAAACCCAGCAAACCGATCAAAGAATGACTAAAGTACCTTGTTTATAAGGGTGCAGAATGTTGCTGGGGTGTTCGTGAGTTCGAAAGGCATCACCAAGAACTCATACGAACCATATCGAGTGACACATGCTGTCTTTGGCTCATCTCCCTTCGCGATCCTGACTTGATAGCAGCCTTACCTTAAATCCAGCTTGGTGAACCACCTTGCGCTCCCAAGTTGATTGAACAAGTCCGCAATGAGTGGGATGGGGTACTTTTTCTTGATGGTTAGCTTGTTCAAAGCCTGGTAGTCTATGCACAACCGCAACGACCCATCATGCTTGCACTGAAATAGAACCAGTGCACCATAGGGTGCCTTCGATGGCCTGATGAAGCCAGCATCAACTAACTCTTTGAGCTGCTTCCTCAACCCTTCAAACTCTGGTGGAGACATTCGGTAAGGGGCTCTAGCTGGTGGCTTGGCCTCGGACACTAGCTTGATCTTGTGGTCCACCTCCCTCTTAAGTGGTAGCTTGCTAGGTAGCTTTGTGGGCATCACATCACTAAAGGTCTTCAGCACCTTTAGCACCTCCAAGGGTGACTCGATCTCCTTTTCCCTTGGCTCATCATATTTCAGGGCTGCCAAGAAGGTGTCTTCTTGTCTGCTTACCACCTTGGCAAATTGGATGGCTGACACCACCCGCGACCCAACTCCAGACCCTCTCCTCAATGGCACTAGGCATTGGCACCGTGCATCCAAAATGCAAACACAATCGACAAAAGGCACAAGGAGGGCGTTAATCCGAACAAGGAAATCCAACCCAATCACAAACTCATAGTCGTCAAGGGGTATTACCTCAATGGTCTCCTTGCCTTTCCAGTCTCCAAGCTGTAACTCCACTCCTCGCGCTACTCCAATGGCTGGAACTTCCTTGGAGTTCACCATTTTGATGGTACCAGTCCCTTTCTGCACCTTTAGTCCGAGCTTCCAGGCTCTATCACCTGAAATAAAAAGATGTGAGGCACCTGTGTCCACCAGTGCACTCACCTTTTGACCCGTAACCATCAGATCCGTAAACATCAAGCCCTTTGGCTTACGGCTCCCCTTATTCTGGACAGCATTGAGCACCAACAACCCAAGCTTTGCTGCCCCTGACTCTGGCTCCTCGTCAGACTCCTTGTCTACAGCAACCAGCTTGCCCTTCTGTGGGCAATTGCACGCTATGTGGCTCCCTCCACATAGGTAGCATACTAGTGGCTCTCGGTCCCCCTTTGCTTTCCACTTGCCTGCTAGTGGCTTCCTGTTGCCATCCTTGGTTAAACGGTCTCGGTCTCCATCCTTGGACTCCCAGTCACGGTCCTTCCCCTTGGACTACTTTTTTCAATCCCTATCGTCCCTGCCCTTACCCTTGGGCTTGGTAGACTCAAACTTGTTCAGAGGCTTGAACTCTATCAAGGCCTCGGCAGTAGTCATGGCTTTAGCCAAGTCATGAACTCCTTTCCTCACCTAGATCCGAGATCTGTAGCATCATTTCAGAGAATTTCTGGACATACTCCTTTATGTCCCCTTGCTGGCTCAGCCTACGTAACTTTGCCCACGCCTCATCATCGGCATACTCTGGGTAAAATTGTTCTTTGAACTCTTTTTGGAACTCTGCCCAGGTTCCAATCTTGGCACTCCCACACCTGACATCATCACACCTGCGCCTCTACCATAATAAGGCTACATCAGTGAGATACATAGCAGCGGTGCTTACCTTTATCACCTCGTCTTGCATGCCCATGGCCTGGAAGTACTACTCCATACCCCAAAGGTAGTTATCTACTTCCTTGGCCGCCCTAGTCCCCTTGAACTCCTTAGGCTTGGGGACATCCAATCTGGACTTGGACACTCCAGCAAACATGCCATTCCCAATGGCAGTCTTGCAAGCAACGAGCTCACTGGTAAGCTCTCCATCCGCTGGCGCATGGCCTCCATGCCATCAAGCAAGGTCAGCACTTCAGCCTCCAAGGTTTGATTCTTTTGGGTGAACACGTCCAAGCCTTTGTTAAGAGCAGCTTGCAGCTCACTTTGGATCTCCTTCCCTATGGAGTCTAGTGATGCAATGTAAGTCTCTACCCCCTCAAACTTCTCCCCCATGTCACCTATGGTCACCTCTACCTTGGCCAGCCTACCGTCCATGGTAGACTAGATATCTCTAGAACTGGCTTTCCTCTTTCTTCCATGCCCATGCTCTTGGGCCTCTGGTTGTTGGTTAGCAGTGTCACTTTGGGATGCCATCTCCTCTAACCTATACAACACAAACATGCAGAATCAAACTTGCTCTGATACCAACTGTCATAGGCTCCAACCTTAGACTCAAAAATTGTGTGGCCTTAGGCTTAGAATCTCCTCCTTTATGCCTAAGTCAGCCTAAAACACAAGTGTATGGGCACTAGAACAACGGGAAGGGCTGATTATGCAAGTTAAGGAGAAACAGGATAAGAAGGTAGAATTCTGGAAATGCTCTTGTATTCACTGAAATAGAAGTGTTTGATGGAGTACAAATGAGGGAGGAGCAGCCCTTTTATTTATAGTTGAGGCTCCAGCTTACACTTAATGGAAATATCCCTAGAATAAAGGCTAAAATCATGGGATTATATAGATTACAATCCATCAGGATTCTAACTCCTCATTTTTAGGGTCAACCAAATCTGCCAAGATGCTGTTGTTGATCCTGCCTGCTTCTAGAAGCTTCCATTGCGTGTCCAGCATCTTGGGCCCTTTTGGATGTGGTGCGGGTAGCTTGTATGCTAGGCCTTGGTCTCACGGGCTGGCCTACAAGTTGGGCTGGAGTTATGAACTCGTTTGCTAGGCTTTACGTGCGATACCCGCCAGCACGCCTAGTCTGCGGGCTGGCTTGCTGGTGCGCCTGATGCACCTGGCACACCCCCCCACACTTGGCCCTTATATTGGCCCCCTATCCCTCATCAAACCTCAAGAACTCACACCCCCTTAAAGAGCATTTGAGATTTTATAGGTTTGCTGCCAGTAGCCATTAAAGTGTCTGAAATGGGGACACTTTTTTCAAACGGTCAAAAAATCTTCTCCACTTCAAGTTTTTAGCTGAATTTTTTTATGCATCCCAACAAAAATACAAGGATCATCTCTACCAAATTTGGGGATAAAACTCTTGCTAAAAAATTTTAAAAAATCCCAAACCGCAAAAAGTTTTAAAAATCGTGAAAAATAGAAAATGGATCGTCTTGCCACGAAACTTCACATGAAGGCTTAGGGGACCATTGTATGAATTTACAAGCTATAAAAATTGCCATTGGCAGGACAGAAATATGAAGATGTGCTTGAACCCACCTACCACCCATTCGATCCCCGGCTTGCGTATCCTGCCTCTCTGATCGGCTGAGTGCCCGTACGCTCGTTTCATGGGTTGACTTAGGCATACGGAGTTCATCCCCAGTCTAAGCATACGGAGTTCATTCCCAGTCTAAGATCAGACTAGATCAAGGGTTGCGACAGTAGGATTGGCAGCACGCAGGGGGGACCGGGTCGATCCCCGGCTTGCGCATTCTGCCTCTCCGACCGGCTGAGCGCCCGTACGCCCGTTTCATGGGTTGGCTTAGGCATAGGGAGTTCATTCCATGTCTAAGCCCTAGCCGGACCGAGGGTTGTGGCAGCGGGACTGGGAACATGTATAGGGGGACCGGGCTGATCCCCGGCTTGCGCATTATGCCTCTCCGGTCGGCTCAGCGCCCGTACACTCATTTCTTAGGTTGACTTAGGCATACGGAGTTCATTCCCAGTCTAAGATCAGATCGGACCGAGGGTTGCGGTAGCAGGATCGACAGTACGGAGGGGGGATCGGGTCGATCCCCATCTTACGCATTCTGCCTCTCCGGTCGACTGAGAGCCCGCATGCTCGTTTCGTGGGTTGGCTTAGGCATACAGAGTTCATTCCATGTCTAAGCATATGGAGTTCATTCCCAGTCTAATATCGGACCGGACCGAGGGTTGTGGTAGCAGGACAAAAGTAGGATTGACAGCACGTAAGGGGGGATCGGGCTGATCCTCGGCTTACGCATTCTGCCTTTCCGATCGGTTGAGTGCCCGCACATTCGTTTCGTGGGTTGGCTTAGGCATATGGAGTTCATTCCATGTCTAAGCATATGGAGTTCATTCCCGGTCTAAGATCGGATCGGACCAAAGGTTGCGATAGCGAATCAGCAGCATGCAAGGGGGGACCGAGTCGATCCCCGGCTTGCACATTCTACCCTCTTTCGGCCGACTGAGCGCTCGTACGGCTCGTTTTGGTGGGTTGAGCTAAGGCATACAGAGTTCATTCCATGTCTCAGCCCCAGTCGGCCCAGGGTGTTTTAGGCAGGACCAGCAGTGGGGATCGGCAGCAATGTAGAAGGGGATGGGCTGATCCCCAGCACCTTTCGTATTATGCCTCTCTGGTTTGTTGAGCACCGCAAGCTCGTTTCGTGGGTTGACTTACACCATACGGAGTTCATCCCCGGTCTAAGCCATATGGAGTTTATCCTAGTCTAAGATCGGATCGGACTGAAGGTTACGGCACAGGATCGATAGCCACGTACGTGGGGACTGGGTTGATCACCCGAGGCTTGGGATCTACCTCTCCCGGCCGGTTGAGTGCCCGCACGCCCGTTTCGTGGGTTGGCTTAGGCATAGGGATTTCATTCCATGTCTAAGCCCCGGTAGGACCTAGGGTTGTGGCAGCGGGACCGACAGCACGTATAGGGGGATCGGGTCGATCCCCGGCTTGCACATTATGCCTCTTCAGTAGCTCAACACCCGCACGCTCGTTTTGTGGGTAGACTTATGCATACAGAGTTCATTCCCAGTGTAAGATCGGATCGGACCGAGGGTTACGGTAGCAGGATCGACAGCACGTAAGGGGGACCGGGTCAATCCCCGGCTTGCACTTTTTGCCTCTCCGGTCGGTTGAGCGCCCACACGCTCGTTTCACGGGTTGGCTTAGGCATACGGAGTTCATTCCATGTCTAAGCATATGGAGTTCATTCCCAGTCTAAGATCGGACCAGACCGAGGGTTGTGGCAGCAGGATCGACAGCACACAGGGGGGACCGAGTCGATCCCTGTCTTGTGCATTCTGCCTCTCCGACTGACTGAGCGCCCGCACGCTCATTTCATGGGTTGGCTTAGGCATAGGGAGTTCATTCCATGTGTAAGCCCCAATCGGAGCGAGGGTTGTGGCAGCGAGACCAGCCACACGCAGAGGGGGACCCGGTCGATCCCCAACTTGCGCATTATGCCACTTCGATCGGCTCAATGCCCACATGCTCGTATCATGGGTTAACTTATGCATACGAAGTTCATTCCTAGTGTAAGATCGAATCGAACCGAGGGTTGTGGCAGCAGGATCCACAGCACGCAGGGGGGTTCGGGTCGATCCTCGACTTGCGCATTCTACCTCTTTGGTTGGCTGAGCGCCCGTACGCTCGTTTCGTGGGTTGGCTTAGGCATATGAAGTTCATTCCATGTCTAAGCCCCAGTCGAACCGAGGGTTGTGGCAGTAGGACCGATAGCATGTAGAGGGGGACTGGACCGATCCTCGACTTGCGTATTATGCCTCTCCAGCAGACTCAGTGCCCGCATGCTCATTTCGTGGGTTGAGTTAGGCATACGGAGTTCATTCCCAGTTTAAGATCGGATTAGACCAAGGGTTGTGGCAGCAGGATTGACAACACGCAGGGGCGATCGAGCTGATCCGCGGCTTATGCATTCTGCCTCTCCGACCGGCTGAGCGCCTGCACGCTCGTTTCGTAGGTTAGCTTAGGCATACTGAGTTCATTCCATGTCTAAGCATACGGAGTTCATTCCCAGTCTAAGATCGGACCGGACTGAAGGTTGCGACAGCAGGAACAGCAGGACCAGCAGTAAGATCGGCAACATGCAGAGGGGGACCGGGCTGATCCTCGACTTACGTATTCTGCCTCTCCGATCGACTGAGCGCCCACACGCTCGTTTCGTGGGTTGGCTTAGGCATACGG
Organism: Durio zibethinus; assembly: GCF_002303985.1. The sequence goes on along the minus strand of NW_019167826.1, from coordinate 33,147,224 downwards.
AGTTCATTCCATGTCTAAGCATATGGAGTTCATTCCCAGTCTAAGATTGGATCGGACTGAGGGTTGCGGTAACAGGATCGACAGCATGCAGGGGGGATCGGGTCGATCCCGGCTTATACATTCTGCCTCTCCAGTCGGTTGAGCACCCGCATATGCATTTTGTGGGTTGGCTTAGGCATATGGAGTTCATTCCATGTCTAAACCCCAGTTGGACCGAGGGTTGTGGCTGTCAGACCGGCAGCGGGATCGGTAGCACGCAAAGGGGCATCGGGCTAATCCCCGGCTTGAGCATTATGCCTCACCAATTGGCCTCTCCCACCGGCTGAGTGCCCGCACGCTCGTCTCGTGGGTTGACTTAGGCATACGGAGTTCATCCCCAGTCTAAGCATATGGAGTTCATTCCCAGTCTAAGATCGGATCGAATTGAGGGTTACGACAGCAAGATCGACAGCACGCAGGGGGGACCAGGCCATCCCGAGCTTACGTATTCTGCCTTTTCGACTGGCTGAATGCCCGCACACCCGTTTCATGGGTTGGCTTAGGCATAGGGAGTTCATTCCATGTCTAAGCCCCAGCCAGACCGAGGGTTGTGGTAGCGGGACACGCAGCATGCAAAGGGGGACTGGGCTGATCCTCGGCTTGCGCATTATGCCTCTTCGGCCGGCACAGTGCTCGGACGCTCATTTTACGGGTTGCCTTATGCATACGGAGTTCATCCCCAGTGTAAGATTAGACCCGACCGAGGGTTGCAGTAGCAGGATCGACAACATGCATTGCGGGACCTAGTCGATCCCCGGCTTGCACATTCTGCCTCTCCGGCTGGTTGAGTGCTCGCATGCTCATTTCGTGTGTTGGCTTAAGCATACGAAGTTCATTCCATGTCTAAGCATACGGAGTTCATTCCATGTCTAAGCATACGGAGTTCATTCCCAATCTAAGATTTTGAGCCACGATGCACATGCTGGGCTTGGGCATGTGCTGGTGCCGCATTTTTTTTGCTCGGGGCACCATCGCCAGAGAGCCTAACTAGCGGCATTGGGGGTCCTGATGATTAGGGGGCCGGGGGGGTGCACATGATGTACGATGGGTGCTGGTACTTGGCCCTTATATTGGTCCCCTATCACTCATCAAACCTCGAGAACTCACACCACCTTAAAGAGCATTTGAGATTTTATAGGTTTGTTGCCAGTAGCCATTAAAGTGTCTGAAATGGGACACTTTTTTCAAACGGTCACAAAATATCTCCACTTCAAGTTTTTAGCTGAATTTTTTGTGCATGCCAACAAAAATACAAGGATCACCTCTACCAAATTTGGGACCAAACTCTTTGTAAAAAAGTTTTAAAAAATCTTGAATCGTAAAAAGTTTCAAAAATCATGAAAAATAGAAAACGGGTCGTCTTGCCATGAAACTTCACATGAGGGCTTAGGGGACCATTGCATGAATTTGCAAGCCATAAAAATGGCATTGGCATGGCAGAAATATGAAGATGTGCTTGAACCCACCTACCACATGTTCGATCCCCAGCTTGCGCATCCTGCCTCTCTGGTTGACTGAGCGCCAGCACGCTTGTTTCGTGGATTGACTTAGGCATACAGAGTTCATCCCCAGTCTAAGCATACGGAGTTCATTCCCAGTCTATGACTGGACCGAACCAAACATTGCGACAGCAGGATCGATAGCATGCAAGGGGGACCGGGCTGATCCCCGGCTTGCGCATTTTGCCTCTCCGACAGACTGAGTGCCCGCACGCTCATTTTGTGGGTTGGCTTAGGCATAGGGAGTTCATTCCATGTCTAAGCCCCAGTCAGATCGAGGGTTGTGGCAGTGGGACCGGCAGCACATAGAGGGATATCGGGCCGATCCCCGGCTTGCACATTATGCCTCTTCGGTCAGCTCAGCGCCCGTACACTCATTTCGTGGGTTGACTTATGCATACGGAGTTCATTCCCAGTGTAAGATCAGACTAGACTGAGGGTTGCAGTAGCATGATCGACAGCATGTAGGGGGGATCGGGTGAATCCTCGGCTTGCACATTCTGCCTCTCTGGTCGCTCAGCGCCCGCACGCTCGTTTTGTGGGTTGGCTTAGGTATACGGAGTTCATTCCATGTCTAAGCATATGAAGTTCATTCCCAATCTAAGATTTTTAGCCACGGTGCATGTGCTGGGCTCGGGCATGTGCTCGTGCCGTATTTTTTTCACCAGGGCACCATCGCCAGAGCATCACCGGAGAACCTAACCGACGGCATTGGGGGTTCCGACGATTGGGGGAGCTGAGGGGTGTGCGCAATGATGTGCGATGGGTGCTCGGTACTTGGCCTTATATTGGCCCCTATCCCTCATCAAACCTCGAGAAACTCACACCCCTTAAAGAGCATTTGAGATTTTATAGGTTTGCTGCCGGCAGCCATTAAATTGTCTGAAATGGGGACACTTTTTTCAAACGATCACCAAATCTTCTCCACTTCGAGTTTTCAGCTGAATTGTTTTCTGCATGCCAACAAAATACAAGGATCACCTCTACCAAATTTGGGGACAAAAACTCTTTCTAAAAAATTTAAAAAAATCTCGAACCGTAAAAAGTTTCAAAAATCATGAAAAATAGAAAACGGGTCATCTTGCCACGAAACTTCACATGAAGGCTTAGGGGACCATTGTATGAATTTACAAGCCATAAAAATGGTATTGGCATGGTAGACATATAAAGACGTGCTTGAACCCACCTACCACCCGTTCGATCCCCGACTTACGCATCCTGCCTCCCTGGTCAGCTGAGCACCCGCACGCTCGTTTTATGGGTTGACTTAGGCATACAGAGTTCATCCCCAGTCTAAGCATATAGAGTTCATTCCCAGTCTATGATCGAATCAGATCGAAGGTTGTGACAGCAGGATCGACAGCACGCAGGGGGATCGGGCTGATGGCAGCAAGGTTAGCCTTTTTGCTCAGGGCGTCTGCCACTAGGTTTGCCCGTCCTGGCTTGTACTCCATCTGGAAATCAAATTCTACAAGAAAATCTTACCATCTCGCTTGCTTGGGGGACAGCTTCTTCTACATCTAGAAGTAGCTGGTCGCCACACATTGTTCGTCCTCACCATGAACCTCGACCCCAACAGGTAATGGCGCCAAGTGCACAAGCAGTGCACCACTACAGTCATCTCTTTCTCTTGGACCAAGTACCTATGTTCAGTCTCATTCAGCTTTCTGTTCTTGAACGTGACCGTACATCCCTCCTGCATCAACACACCCCTTATGGCAAAGTCTGATGCATCCGTATGTACCTCATATGACTTGGCATGGTCTGGCAAGGCCAAGATTGGCTCCTCGATCATAGCCCACTTCAACCTATCAAAGGCTTCCTGGCACCCTGCGCTCCACTCCCATGCTCTCCCTTTCTTGAGCAAGTCGATCAATGGCATGGCTATCTCTGAGTGACCTTTCATGAAGCGTCTGTAGTAGTTAACCAGCCCAAGGAATGATCTCAACTCAGTGACCTTGGATGGCGGTTGCCACTCCAGGATGGCGTGTATCTTGCCTTCATCCATGATATCCTGCCACCTTCCACTATGTGGCCAAGGAACGGGATCTCCTGCTGGGTGAATGAGCACTTCTCCCTCTTGACAAACAACTTGTGCGCCCACAACACCTCAAACACTTGTCTCAAGTGGTCTACATGCTCTCTCAAAGTCTGGCTGTAGATCACAATGTCATCCAAATAAACCACAACAAACCGATCAAGGAATGACTGAAGTACCTTGTTCATAAGGGTGCAAAATGTTGCTGGGGCGTTTGTGAGTCCGAAAGGATCACCAAGAACTCATACGAACCATACCAAGTGACACATGCTGTCTTTGGCTCATCTCCCTCCATGATCCTGACTTGATAGTAGCCTGACCTCAAATCCAGCTTGGTGAAACACTTTACGTTCCCAAGTTTATCGAACAAGTCCGCAATGAGTGGGATGGGGTACTTGTTCTTGATGGTCAGCTTGTTCAAAGGCCGGTAGTCTATGCACAGCCGCAATGACCCATCATGCTTGTGCTGGAATAGAGTCGGTGCACCATAGGGTGCCTTCGATGGCCTGATGAAGCCAGCATCAACTAACTCTTTGAGCAACTTCCTTAACTCCTCCAACTCTGGTGGAGACATTCGGTAAGGGGCTCTGGTTGGTGGCTTGGCCTCGGACACCAGCTCGATCTTGTGGTCCACCTCCCTCTTAGGTAGTAGCTTGCTAGGCAGCTTTGCGGGCATCACATCACTAAAGGTCTTCAGCACCTTTAGCACCTCCAAGGGTGATTCGGTTACCTTCTCCCTTGCTCATCATATTTCAGGGTTGCCAATAAGGTGTCTTCTTGTCTGCTTACCGCCTTGGCAAATTGGATGGCTGACACCATTCACGACCCAACTCCAGACCCTCTCTTCAATGGCACTAGGCATTGGCACCGTGCATCTAAGATGCAAACACAATTGGCAAAAGGCACAAGGAGGGTGTTAATCCAAACATGGAAATCCAACCCAATCACAAACTCATAGTCGTCAAGGGGTATTACCTCAATGTTCTCCTTGCCTTTCCAGTCTCCAAGTTGCAACTCCACTCCCCGTGCTACTTCAATGGCTGGAACCTCTTTGGAGTTCACCATTTTAATGGTACCAATCCCTTTCTGCACCTTTAGTCTGAGCTTTTAGGCTCCATCACCTGAAATAAAAAGATGTGAGGCACTTGTGTCCACTAGTGCACTCACCTTCTGACCCGTAACTATCAGATCCGTAAACATCAAGCCCTTTGGCTTACGACTCCCCTTACTCTGGATACCATTGAGCACCAATGACCCAAGCTTTGCTGCCCCTGACTCTGGCTCCTCGTCAGACTCCTTGTCTATAGTAGCCAGCTTACCCTTCTGCGAGTAATTGCACGCTATGTGGCTCCCTCCACATAGGTAGCATGCTAGTGGCTCTCAGTCCCCCTTTGCTTTCCATTTGCCTATCGGTGGCTTCCTCTCACCATCTTTGGTTGAACGGTCTTGGTCCCCATCTTTGGACTCCCGATCACGGTCCTTCCTTTTGGACTGCTTCTTTCGATCCCTATTGTCCCTGCCCTTACCCTTGGGCTTGGAAGACTCGAACTTGTTCAGAGACTTGAACTCTATCAAGGCCTCGACAGTAGTCATGGCTTTAGCCAAGTCATGAACTCCCCTCCTTTGTAGCTCATGCTTCACCCACGGCTTTAACCCATCCATGAAAGCAAATAAGGCATCTTTTTCACCTAGATTCGAGATCTGTAGCATCAGTTCAGAGAATTTTTGGACATAATCCCTTATGTCCCCTTGCTGGCTCAGCCTGCGCAACTTTGCCCGCGCTTCATCATCGGCATACTCTGGCTAAAATTATTCTCTGAACTCCTTTTGAAACTTTTCCTAGGTTCCAATCTTGGCACTCCCACGCTTGACATCATCACACCTGCGCCTCCACCACAATAAGGCTACATCAGTGAGATACATAGTAGCGGTGCTTACCTTTATCGCCTCATCTTGCATGCCCATGGCCTGGAAATACTGCTCTATACCCCAAAGGTAGCTGTCTACTTCCTTAGCCGCCCTAGTCCCCTTGAACTCCTTAGGCTTGGGGACATCCAATCTGGACTTGGACACTCCAGCAAACATGCCATTCCCAATGGCAGTCTTGCAAGCAACGAGTTCACCGATAAGCTCTTCCATCTGCTGGTGCATGGCCTCCATGCCATCGTGCAAGGTCAGCACTTCAGCCTCCAAGGCCTTATTCTTCTGAGTGATCACATCCATGCCTTTGTTGAGAGCAGCTTCCAGCTCACTTGGGATCTCTTCCCCGATAGAGTCTAGCGATGTAATGTGAGTCTCTACCTCCTCAAGCTTCTCCCCCATGTCGCCCATAGTCACTTCCACCTTGGCCAGCCTACCGTCCATGGTAGACCAAATATCTCTAGAATCGACTTTCTTGCCTCTTCCACGCCCATGCTCCGAGGCCTCTGGTTGTTGGCTAGCAACATCGCTTTGGGATGCCATCTCCTCAATCACGATCTAACTTGCACAACACAAACACGCAGAATCAAACTTGCTCTGATACCAACTGTCATGGGCTCTGACCTTAGACTCAGAATCCATGTGGCCTTAGGCTTGGAATCTCCTCCTTTTTGCCTAAGTTAGCCTAAAACACAAGCGTGAGGGCACTAGAACAATGGGAAGGGCTGATTACGCAAGTTAAAGAGAAATAGGATGAACAAGATAGAATTCTGGAAATGCTCTTGTATTCACTGAAACAGAAGTGTTTGATGGTGTACAAATGAGGGTGGAGTAGCCCTCTATTTATAGTTGAGGCTCCAGCTACAACTTAATGGCAATATCCCTAGAATAAAGGCTAAAATCATGGGATTGCAATCAATTAGGATGCTAACTCCTGATTTTCAGGGTCAACCAAATCTCCCAAGATGCTCCTGCTGATCCTACCTATTTCCAGAAGCTTCCCTTGCATGTCCAGCACCTTTGGCCCTTTTGGATGTGGTGCGGGCAGCTTGTATGTCAGGCCTTGGTCTCATGAGCTGGCCTGCAAGTTGGGCGGGCATTCTAAACTCATTCGCTAGGCTTTGCGTGCAAATACCAGCCAGCACGCCTGGTCTACGGGCCTTAACTTTTGGCTCCCCTACTGGTGCGATGTGCCTGGCGCACCCGCCCAAGGCATGACACTTGAACCCACCTACCACCCATTCGATCTCTGGCTTGAGCATCTTGCCTCTCTGGTCAGTTGAGCGCCAGTACGCTCGTTTCATGGGTTGACTTAGGCATACGGAGTTCATCCCCAGTCTAAGCATACAGAGTTCATTCTCAGTCTAAGATCGGACCGGACCAAAGGTTGCAACAGCAGGATCGACAACACGTAGGTGGGGTCGGGCCGATCCCTGACTTACGCATTCTACCTCTCCGGCCGATTGAGCACCCGCACACTCATTTCGTGGGTTGGCTTAGGCATACGAAGTTCATTCCATGTCTAAGCCTCAACCGGACTGAGGGTTGTGGCAGTAGGACCGACAGTGGGATCGACAGCAGGTAAAGGGGGACCGAGCTGATCCCCGGCTTGCGCATTATGCCTTTTCGATCGACCTCTCCGGCCAGCTGAGCACGAGCACGCTTGTTTCATGGGTTGACATAGGCAAAAGGAGTTCATCCCCAGTCTAAGCATACGAAGTTCATTCCCAGTCTAAGATCAGACCGGATAAAGGGTTATGCATTCTGCCTCTCCTGCCGGCTGAGTGCCCGGATGCTCGTTTCGTGGGTTGGCTTAGGCATATGGAGTTCATTCCATGTCTAAGCCCCAGCCGGACCGAGGGTTGTGGTAGCAGGACCATCAGCGGGATCGACAGCACGCAGAGGGGGACTAGGCTGATCCCCGACTTGCGCATTATGCCTCTCCAGCCTGCTGAGCGCTCGCACGGTCGTTTCATGGGTTGACTTAGGCATACGGAGTTCATCCCCAATCTAAGCATACGAAGTTCATTCCCAGTCTATGATCAGACCGGACCGAGGGTTACGACAATAGGATCGGTAGCACGCAGGGGGGACCGAGCCGATCCCCGGCTTGCGCATTCTGCCTCTCCGGTTGGTAGAGTGCCCGCATGCCCGTTTCGTGGGTTGGCTTAGGCATAGGGAGTTCATTCCATGTCTAAGCTCCAACCAGACCGAGGGTTGTGGTAGTGGGATCGGTAGCATGCAGAGGGGGATCGGGCCAATCCCCAGCTTTCGCATTATGCCTCTTCGGTCGGCTCAGCGCCCGCACCCTCATTTCGTGGGTTGACTTATGCATATGGAGTTCATTCCCAGTCTAAGATCGATCAGACCAAGGGTTGCGGTAGCAGGATCGACCACATGCAGGGGGGACTGGGCTGGTCCCCGGCTTACGCATTCTACCTCTCTGATCGACTGAGTGCCCGCACGCTCATTTCATGGGATGGCTTAGGCATACGGAGTTCATTCCACGTCTAAGCATACGGAGTTCATTCCCAGTCTAAGAATTTGAGCCACAGTGCACATGCTGGGCTCGGGCATGTGCTGGTGCCACATTTTTTTCACCTCGGGGCACAATCACCGGAGCATCGTCGGTTGAGTGCCCGCACGCTCGTTTCATGGGTCGACTTAGGCATACGGAGTTCATCCCCAGTCTAAGCATACGGAGTTCATTCCCAGTCTAAGATCAAATCGGACCGAGGGTTGCGGCAGTAGGATCGGCAGCACATAGGGGGGACCGGGTCGATCCCCGGCTTGCGCATTCGGCCTCTCCGACTGACTGAGCGCCCGCACGCCCGTTTCGCGGGTTGGCTGAGGCATAGGGAGTTCATTCCATGTCTACACCCCAACCAGACCGAGGGTTGTGGCAGCAGGACTGGTAGCACGCAGAGGTAGACCGGGTCGATCCCCGACTTGCGCATTATGCCTCTTCGGTCGGCTCAGACCCGCACGCTTGTTTCATGGGTTGACTTATGCATACGGAGTTCATTCCCAGTCTAAGATCGGATCGGACCAAAGCTTGTGGCAGTAGGATTGACAGCACACAGGGGGGATCGGGCCGATCCCCGTCTTACGCATTCTACCTCTCCGGCCGGCTGAGCGCCCGCACACCCGTTTCGTGGATTGCCTTAGGCATACGGAGTTCATCCCCAGTCTAAGCATACAGAGTTCATCCCCAGTCTAAGATCAGCCAGATCGAGGGTTACGACAGTAGGATCAGCAGCATGCAGGGGGGACCGGGCCGATCCCCAGCTTGCGCATTCTGCCTCTCCGACCGACTAAGACCCACACGCCTGTTTCATGGGTTGGCTTAGGCATAGGGAGTTCATTCCATGTCTAAGCCCCAGTCGGACCGAGGGTTGTGGCAGCGGGACCGGCAAGCACGCAGAGGGGGACCGAGCTGATCCTCGGCTTACGCATTATGCCTGTCCGGCCGGCTCAGCACTCGTATGCTCATTTCGTGGGTTGACTTAGGCATACGGAGTTCATCCCCATTCTAAGCATACTGAGTTCATTCCCAGTCTAAGATCGGACCGGACTGAGGGTTACGGTAGCACGTAAGGAGGGTTCTGGCCGATCCCCAGCTTGCGTATTCTGCCTTTCCGGTCGACTGAGTGCCCGCACGCTCATTTCGTGGGTTGGCTTAGGCATACAGAGTTTATTCCATGTCTAAGCCCCAGCCGGACCGAGGGTTATCGTAGCAGGATCGGTAGCGGGATCGACAGCACGCAGAGGGTGATCGGGCTTATCCTCAGCTTGCGTATTATGCCTTTTCGACTGGCCTCTTCGACCGGTTGAGTGCCCGCACGCTTGTTTCATGGGTTTACTTAGGCATACAGAGTTCATCCCCAGTCTAAGCATACGAAGTTCATTCTCAGTCTAAGATCAGACTGGACCAAGGGTTGCAGCAGCAGGATCAGTAGCACGCAGAGGGGACCGAGTCGATCCTCGGCTTACGCATTTTGCCTCTCCAATCGACCGAGTGCCCGAACGCCCGTTTCATGGGTTGAATTAGGCATACGGAGTTCATTCCATGTCTAGCCATACGAAGGTTTTTGGGGAACAGGTTGAGACTTTATAGGTTTGCTGCCAGTAGCCATTAATGTGTCTGAAATGGGGACACTTTTTTCAAATGGTCACAAAATCTTCTCCACTTCTCCAATGGCTTAGGGGACCATTGTATGAATTTACAAGCCATAAAAATGGCATTGGCACGGCAAAAATATGAAGATGTGCTTAAACCCACCTACCACCCGTTCGATCCTGACTTGCGCATTATGCCTTTTCGACCGACCTCTCCAACCGGCTGAGCGCCCGCATGCTTGTTTCATGGGTTTACTTAGGCATACAGAGTTCATCCCCAGTCTAAGCATACGAAGTTCATTCCTAGTCTAAGATCGGACTGGACCAAGGGTTGCAGCAGTAGGATCGATAGCACGCAGAGGGGACCGAGCTGATCCTCGGCTTGCGCATTCTGCCTCTTCGATCGGCTGAGTGCCCGAACGCCCGTTTCATGGGTTGAATTAGGCATACAGAGTTCATTCCATGTCTAAGCATACGAAGGTTTTTGGGGACACGGTTGAGACTTTATAGGTTTGCTGCCAGTAGCCATTAATGTGTCTGAAATGGGGACACTTTTTTCAAATGGTCACAAAATCTTCTCCACTTCTCCAATGGCTTAGGGGACCATTGTATGAATTTACAAGCCATAAAAATGGCATTGGCATGGCAAAAATATGAAGATGTGCTTAAACCCACCTACCACCCGTTCGATCCCCGGCTTGTGCATCCTGCCTCTCTGGTCGGATGAGCACCTGCATGCTCATTTCGTGGGTTGATTTAGGCATCCGAAGTTCATTCCAGTCTAAGATCGGACCAGACTGAGAGTTACGGTAGCAGGATTGACAGCACGCAGGGGGGATCGGGTCGATCCCATACTTGCGCATTCTGCCTCTACAACCGGCTGAGAGCCCGCACGCCCGTTTCGTGGGTTGGCTTAGGCATAGGGAGTTCATTCCATGTCTAGGGCCTAGCTAGACCAAGAGTTGTAGCAACGGGACCGATAGCACGCAGAGGGGGACCGGGTCAATCCCCGACTTGCACGTTATGCCTCTTTGGCTGGCTCAGTGCCCGCATGCTCATTTCGTGGGTTGACTTATGCATACAGAGTTCATTCCCAGTCTAAGATCAAACTAGACCGAGGGTTGGGGTAGCAGGATAGACAGCACGTAGGGGGACTGAACCGATCCTCGGCTTGCGCATTTTGCCACTCCAGCCAGCTGAGCACCCGCTCACTCATTTTGTGGGTTAGCTTAGGCATACGGAGTTCATTCCATGTCTAAGCCCCAGTCAGACCGAGGGTTGTGGCAGCAGGACCTGCAGTAGGATCGACAGCATGCAGGGGGGATCGGCTTGATCCCAGGCTTGCACATTATGCCTCTCCGACCGACTGAGCACCCGCATGCCCGTTTCATGGGTTGGCTTAGGCATAGGGAGTTCATTCCATGTCTAAGCCCTAGTCAGACCGAGGGTTGTGGCAGCAGGACCGACAGCACGCAGAGGGGGACCGGGTCAATCCCCGGCTTGCGCATTATGCCTCTTCGACTGGCT